>JAYJMR010000011.1:0-513807 GCA_037074705.1 Zhengitettix transpicula | reverse complement strand
GACTGTTACTAGCGACCTGCGGATGACGTCAGCGTCTTCTGCGTGTAGCCTTTCATAGGAAAAGACCCACAACTCACTTTTAAAGACAAACATTTAGGAGAAAACGAGCAAAAAGTGATAAAAAACAAAAGAAAAGGGCCTGCAGCTTCTTTACAACTAAGACTAGCGACTTGTGGATGACTTTAGGGTCTTCAGCGTGTATCCAGTCATAGGAAGAGACTCACAACTCCCTAAAAAAGATACACATTTAGGAGAAAACGTGCATAAAGTGATAAAAAACAAAAGAAAAGCGCTTGCAGCTCGTAAACGACATGATAGCGACATGATGATGACGTCAGCGTCTTCAGCGTGATGCCTTCCATTGAAAGAGACCCACAACTCCCTTGAAAAGACAAACAATTAGGAGAAAACGAGCAAAAAGTTATAAAAAAGAAAAACGTCTGTAGCTCCTAAGCGACTGTTACTAGCGACCTGCGAATGACGTCAGCGTCTTCAGCGTGAAGCCTTCCAAAGGTAAAGACACACAACTCCATTGTAAAGACACACATTTAGGAGTTATCGAGCAAAAAAAGATAAAAAAATGACGAAGAGCGTCTGCTGCTCCTAAACGACTGTTACCAGCGACCAGCAGATGACGTCAGCACTTTAAGCGTGAAGCCTTACATAGGTAGAGACACACAACTCCATTGTAAAGCCACATATTTACGAGTAAACGAGCAAAGCGAGATAAAAAATGACGAAGAGTGTCGGCAGCTCCTAAACGACTATTACTAGCGACCTGCTTTTGACTTCAGCGTCTTAAGCGTGAAGCCATCTATTGAAAGAGACCCACTACTCCCTTAAAAAGACACACACTTAGGAGTAAACGAGAAAAAGGTGATAAAAAAGAAAAAGAAAAACGTCTGTAGATCCTTAACGCCTGTTACTAGCGACCTGCGGATGACGTCAGCGTCTTTAGCTTAAAGCCAACCATAGGAAAAGACCCACAACTCCCTTGAAAAGATCCACAATTAGGAAAAAACTAGCAAAACGTGATAAAAAACAAAAGAAAAGCGCCTGCAGCTCGTAAACGACTGTTTATAGAGACATGGTGATAACGTCAGCGTCATCAGCGTGAAGCCTTCCATTGAAAGAGACCCACAACTCTCTTGAAAGGACAAACAATTAGGAGAAAACGAACAAAAAGTTATAAAAAAGAAAACGTCTGTAGCTCCTAAGCGACTGTTACTAGCGACCTGCGTATGACTTTAGCGTCTTCAGCGTGAAGCCTTATATAGGAAGAGACAAACAACTCCCTTGAAAAGATACACATTTAGGATAAAACGAGCAAAAAGTGATAAAAAACAAAAGAAAAGCGCCTGCAGCTCGTAAACGACTGTTGATAGCAACATGCTGATGACGTCAGCGTCTTCAGCGTGAAGCCTTTTATAGGAAAAGAACCACAACTTCCTTGAAAAAACACACATCTAGGAGAAAACGAGCAAAAAGTGTTAAAAAGAAAAGAAAAGCGTTTGCAGCACCTAACTTATGTTACTAGCGACTAACCGTTGACGTCAGCTTCATCAGCGTTAAGCCTTCCATAGAAAGAGACAAAAAACTCCTTTTAGAAGACACCTATTTAGTAGAAAACGAGCAAAAAGTGATAAAAAAAAGAAAAGAAAAACGCCTGTAGTTCCCAAACGTCTGTTACTAGCGACTTGCGGATGACGTCAACGTCTTCGGAGTGAAGCCTTCCATAGCAAGTGCCCACACCACTACCTTGAAAATAAAAACATTTAGGAGAAAACGAGCAAAAAGTGATAAAAAACAAAAGAAAAACGCTTGCAGCTCGAAAAAAAACTGTTACTAGCGACCTGCGAATGACGTCAGCGTCTTAAGCGTGATGCCTTCCATAGGAACAGAACCACAACTCCCTTGAAAAGACACATTTAGGAGAAAACGATCAAAAAGTGATCAAATACAGAAGATAAACGCCTGTATCTCCTAAACGTCTGTTACTAGTGACGTGCAGATGACGTCAGTGTTTTCAGCGTAAAGCCTTCCACAGGAAAAATCCCTCAACTCTCTTGAAAAAACACACATTTAGGAGAAAATGAGCAAAAAGTGTTGAAAATTAAAAGATAAGAGCCTGCAGCTCCTAAAAGGCTTTTACTAGCGACTTGCAAATGACTTCAGCGTCTTCAGCGTAAAACCTTTCATAGGAAGAGACCCAAAACTCCCTTGAGACGACACACATTTAGGAGAAAACGATTAAAAAGGGATAAAATAATGACGAAGAGCGCCTGTAGCTCATAAACAACTGCTACAAGCAACCTGCAGATGACGTCAGCGTCTTCAACGTGAAACCGTCCATAGGTAAAAACCCACAACTCCCTTGTAAAGATACATTTATGAGAATACGATCAAAAAGTGAAAAAATACAGAAGATAAACGTGTGTAACACCTAAGCGACTGTTACTAGCTACCTGCGGATAACGTCAGCGTCTTTAGCGTGAAGGGTTTCATAGAAAGACACCAAGATCTTTCATTATAAGACACACATTTAGGAGAAAACAAGCAAAAAGTGAGAAAAAACAAAAGAATAGCGCCTTCAGCTCCTAAACGACTGTTACTAGCGAACTGTGGATGACGTCAGCGTCTTTAGCGTGAAGCCTTTCTAATGTAAAGACACACAACTCCATTGTAAAGACACACATTTAGGAGTTATCGAGCATAAAGAGATAAAAAAATGACGAAGAGCGTCTGCAGCTCCTAACGACTGTTACCAGCGACCAGCAGACGACGTCAGCATCTTCAGCGTGAAGCCTTACATAGGTAGAGACACACAACTCCATTTTAAAGCCACATATTTACGGGTAAACGAGCAAAACAATATAAAAAATGACGAAGAGCGTCGGCAGCTCGTAAACGACTATTACTAGCGACGTGCGGAGGACTTCAGCGACTTCAGCGTGAAGCCTTATATAGGAAGAGACAAACAACTCCCTTGAAAAGATACACATTTAGGAGAAAACGAGAAAAAAGTGATAAAAAACAAAAGAAAAGAACTTGCAGCTCTTAAACGACTGTTACTAGCGACCTGATTATGACGTCAGCGTCTTCAGCCTTAAGTCATCTATTGGAAGAGACCCGCAACTCCCTTAAAAAGACACAATTAAGGAGAAAACGAGAAAAAGTGATAAAGAAGAAAAAGAAAAACGTCTGTAGATCCTTAATGAGCTTGCAGCTCTTAAACGACTGTTACTAGCGACCTGCGGATGACGTCAGCGTCTTTAGCTTAAAGCCAACAATAGGAAAAGACCCACAACTCCCTTGAAAAGACACACAATTAGGAAAAAACAAGCAAAACGTGATAAAAAAACAAAAGAAAAGCGCCTGCAGCTCGTAAACGACTGTTGATAGCGACATGATGATGACGTCAGCGATTTCAGCGTGAAGCCTTCCATTGAAAGACACCCACAACTCCCTTTGAAAAAGACAAACAATTAGGAGACTAACCGTTGACGTCAGCTTCATCAGCGATAAGCCTTCCATAGGAAGAGACCAAAATCTCCCTTGAAAAGACACACAATTATGAGAAAACGAGTAAAAAGAGATAAAAAATGAGGAAGAGCGCAGCTGCTCCTAAACGACTGTTACTAGCGAATTGCAGATAACGTCAGCGTCTTCAGCGTTAAGCCTTCCATAGGTAGAAACCCACGACTCCCTTGTAAAGACACAAATTTAGGAGAAAACGATCAGAAAGTGCTAAAAACAGAAGAAAAGCGCCTGCAGCTCGTAAACGACTGTCACTAGCGACCTGCGAATGACGTCAGCGTCTTCAGCGTGGGCCCTTCCATAGGAACAGAACCACAACTCTCTTGAAAAACACATTTAGTAGAAAACGATCAAAAAGTGATAAAATACAGAAGATAAACGCCTGTAACACCTAAACGACTGTTACTAGCGACCTGCGGATAACGTCAGCGTCTTTAGCGTGAAGCTTTTCATAAGAAGACACCAAGAACTCCCTTTATAAGGCACACATTTAGGAGAAAACAAGCAAAAAGTGAGAAAGAACAAAAGAATAGCGCCTTCAGCTCCTAAACGACTCTTACTAGAGACCTGCAATTGCGGTCAGCATCTTCAGCGTGAAGCCTTCTATAGGATGACACCCACAACTACCTTGAAAAGACACACAATAAGGAGAAAACGAGCAAAATTTTAAAAAACAAAAGTTAATCGCCTGTATCTCCTATACGTCTGTTACTAGTGATGTGCAGATGACGTCAGTGTTTTCAGCGTAAAGCCTTCCACAGGAAAAATGCCTCAACTCTCTTGAAAAAACACACATTTAGGAGAAAACGAGCAAAAAGTGTTGAAAATTAAAAGATAAGAGCCTGCAGCTCCTAAAAGGCTTTTACTAGCGACCTGCAAATGACGTCAGCGTCTTCACCGTAAAACCTTTCATAAGAAGAGACCCTAAAACTCCCTTGAGACGACACATTTAGGAGAAAACGATCAAAAAGGGATAAAAAAATGACGAAGAGCGCCTGTATCTCATAAACAACTGCTACAAGCGATCTGCAGATGACGTCAGCGTCTTTAGCGTGAAACCGTCCGTAGGTAAAAATCCACAACTCCCTTGAAAAGATACATTTATGAGACAGAAGATAAACGCCTGTAACACTTAAACGACTGTTACTAGCGACCTGTGGATGACGTCAGCGTCTTTAGCGTGAAGCCTTCCATTAGAAGAGACCCACAACTCCCTTTAAAAGACATACAATGTTTAATAAAACGAGCAAAAAGTGATAAAAAAAACGACTGTATTTCCTTAACGACTGTTACTAGCGACCTGCGGATGACGTCAGCGTCTTCTGCGTGTAGCCTTTCATAGGAAAAGAACCACAACTCACTTTTAAAGACAAACATTTAGGAGAAAACGAGCAAAAAGTGATAAAAAACAAAAGAGAAGGGCCTGCCGATTCTTTACAACTAAGACTAGCGACTTGTGGATGACTTTAGGGTCTTCAGCGTGTATCCAGTCATAGGTAGAGACCCACAACTCCCTTAAAAAGACACACATTTAGGAGTAAACGAGCAAATAGTGATAAAAAACAAAACAAAAACGCTTTTATTTTTTAAACGACTGTTACTAGCGACCTACGGATGACGTCAACGTCTTCAGCGTGAAGCCTACCATAGGTAGAGACACACAACTCCAATGTAAAGATACACATTTAGGAGTAAACGAACAAAAAAGGATAAAAAATGACGAAGAGCGTCTGCGGCTCTTAAACGACTGTTACTAGCGACCAGCAGATGACGTCAGCATCTTAAGCGTAAAGCCTTACATAGGTAGAAACACACAACTCCATTTTAAAGCCACATATTTACGAGTAAACGAGCAAAACAAGATAAAAAATGACGAAGAGTGTCGGCAGCTCCTAAACGACTATTACTAGCGACCTGCGTATGACTTCAGCGTCTTTAGGGTGAAGCCATCTATTGAAAGAGACCCACAACTCTCTTGAAAAGACACACAATTAGGAGAAAACGAGAAAAAGTCATGAAAAGAAAAAGAAAAACGTCTGTAGATCCTTAACGCCTGTTACTAGCGACCTGCGGATGACGTCAGCGTCTTCAGCGTAAAGCCTTCCAAAGGTAATAACACACAACTCCATTGTAAACACACACATTTAGGAGTTATCGAGCAAAAAGAGATTAAAAAAATGAGGAAGAGCGTCTGCAGCTTCTAAACGACTGTTACTAGCGACCAGCAGATGACGTCAGCATCTTCAGCGTGAAGACTAATATAGGAAGAGAGAAACAACTCCCTTGAAAAGACACACAATTAGGAGAAAACGAGGAAAAGTGATAAACAAGAAAAATAAAAACGTGTGTAGCTCCTAAAAGACTGTTACTAGTGACCTGCGAATGACGTCCGCGTCTTCAGCGTGAAGCCTTCCAAAGGTAAAGACACACCACTCCATTGTAAAGACACACGTTTAGGAGTTATCGAGCAAAAAAAGATAAAAAAATGACGAAGAGCGTCTGCTGATCGAAAACGACTGTTACCAGCGACATGCAGATGACGTCAGCACTTTCAGCGTGAAGCCTTACATAGGTAGAGACACACAACTCCATTGTAAAGCCACATATTTACGAGTAAACGAGCAAAACGAGATAAAAATGACGAAGATTGTCGGCAGCTCCTAAACGACTATTACTAGCTACCTGCGTATGACTTCAGCGTCTTGAGCATGAAGCCATCTATTAAAAGAGACCCACAACTCCCTTGAAAAGACACACAATTAGGAGAAAACGAGAAAAAGTGATAAAAAAGAAAAAGAAAAACGTCTGTAGATACTTAACGCCTGTTACTAGCGACCTGCGGATGACGTCAGCGTCTTTAGCTTAAAGCCAACCATAGGAAAAGACCCACAACTCCCTTGAAAAGTTCCACAATTAGGAAAAAACTAGCAAAAACGTGATAAAAAAACAAAAGAAAAGCGCCTGCAGCTCGTAAACGACTGTTTAAAGCGACATGATGGTGACGTCAGCGTCATCAGCGTGAAGCCTTCCATTGAAAGAGACCCACAACTCCCTTGAAAAGACAAACAATTAGGAGAAAATGAGCTAAAAGTAATAAAAATGAAAAAGAAAAACGTCTGTAGCTCCTAAACGGTTGTTACTAGCGACCTGCGTATGACTTCAGCGTCTTCAACGTGTAGCCTTTCATAGTAAAAATCCTACAACTTCCTTGAAAAGATACACATCTAGGAGAAAACGAGCAAAAAGTGTTAAAAATACAAAAGAAAAGCGTCTGCAGCTCCTAACGTATGTTACTAGCGACTAACCGTTGACGTCAGCTTCATCAGCGTTAAGCCTTCCATAGGAAAAGACTAAAAACTCCTTTTAGAAGACACCTATTTAGTAGAAAACGAGCAAAAAGTGATAAAAAAAATAAAATAAAAACGCCTGTAGCTCCCAAACGTCTGTTACTAGCGACTTGCGAATGACGTAAACGTCTTCGGAGTGAAGCCTTCCATAGCAAGTGCCCACACCACTACCTTGTAAATAAAAACATTTAGGAGAAAACGAGCAAAAAGTGATAAAAAACAAAAGAAAAACGCTTGCAGCTCGAAAACGACTGTTACTAGCGACCTGCGAATGACGTCAGCGTCTTCAGCGTGAAGCCTTCTATAGGAAGACACCCACAATTACCTTGAAAAGACAAACATTAAGGAGAAAACGAACAAAAAGTTGTAAAAAACAAAAGATAAACGCCTGTATCTCCTAAACGTCTGTTACTAGTGACGTGCAGATGACGTCAGTGTTTTCAGCGTAAAGCCTTCCACAGGAAAAATCCCTCAACTCTCTTGAAAAAACACACATTTAGGAGAAAACGAGCAAAAAGTGTTGAAAATTAAAAGATAAGAGCCTGCAGCTCCTAAAAGGCTTTTACTAGCGACCTGCAAATGACGTCAGCGTCTTCACCGTAAAACCTTTCATAGGAAGAGACCCAAAACTCCCTTGAGACGACACATTTAGGAGAAAACGATCAAAAAGGGATAAAAAAATGACGAAGAGCGCCTGTATCTCATAAACAACTGCTACAAGCGATCTGCAGATGACGTCAGCGTCTTTAGCGTGAAACCGTCCGTAGGTAAAAATACACAACTCCCTTGAAAAGATACATTTATGAGGATACGATCAAAAAGTGATAAAATACAGAAGGTAAACGCCTGTAACACTTAAACGAATGTTACTAGCGACCTGCGGATAACGTCAGCGTCTTTTGCGTGAAGCGTTTCATAGAAAGACACCAAGATCTTTCTTTATAAGACACACATTTAGGAGAAAACAAGCAAAAAGTGACAAAGAACAAAAGAATAGCGCCTTCAGCTCCTAAACGACTGTTACTAGCGACCTGTGGATGACGTCAGCGTCTTTAGCGTGAAGCCTTCCATTGGAAGAGACCCACAAAACCCTTTAAAAGACATACAATGTTTAATAAAACGAGCAAAAAGTGATAAAAAAAACGACTGTATTTCCTTAACGACTGTTACTAGCGACCTGCGGATGACGTCAGCGTCTTCTGCGTGTAGCCTTTCATAGGAAAAGAACCACAACTCACTTTTAAAGACACACATTTAGGAGAAAACGAGCAAAAAGTGATAAAAAACAAAAGAAAAGGGCCTGCAGTTTCTTTACAACTAAGACTAGCGACTTGTGGATGACTTTAGGGTCTTCAGCGTGTATCCAGTCAGAGAAAGAGACCCACAACTCCCTTAAAAAGACACACATTTAGGAGTAAACGAGCAAAAAGTGATAAAAAACAAAATAAAAACGCTTTTATTTTCTAAACGACTGTTACTAGCGACCTACGGATGACGTCTGCGTCTTCATCGTGAAGCCTACCATAGTAGAGACACACAACTCCAATGTAAAGACACACATTTAGGAGTAAACGAGCAAAAAGTGATAAAAAAATGACGAAGAGCGTCCGCAGCTCCTAAACGACTGTTACTAGCGACCAGCAGATGACGTCAGCACTTTCAGCGTTAAGCCTTACATAGGTAGAGACACACAACTCCATTGTAAAGCCACATATTTACGAGTAAACGAGCAAAACGAGATAAAAAATGACGAAGAGCGTCGGCAGCTTCTAAACGACTATTACTAGCGACCTGCGGATGACTTCAGCGTCTTCAGCGTGAAGCCTTATATAGGAAAAGACAAACAACTCCCTTGAAAAGATACACATTTAGGAGTAAAAGAGCAAAAAGAGATAAAATAATGACGAATAGCGTCTGCAGCTCCTAAACGACTGTTACCAGCGACCAGCAGATGACGTCAGCACTTTCAGCGTGAAGCCTTACATAGGTAGAGACACACAACTCCATTGTAAAGCCACATAATTACGAGTAAACGAGCAAAACGAGATAAAATATGACGAATAGCGTCGGCAGCTCCTAAACGACTATTACTAGCGACCTGAGTATGACTTCAGCGTCTTCAGCGTGAAGCTTTATATAGGAAGAGACAAACAACTCCCTTGAAAAGATATACATTTAGGAGAAAACGAGCAAAAAGTAATAAAAAACCAAAGAAAAGAGCTTGCAGCTCTTAAACGACTGTTACTAGCGACCTGATGATAACGTCAGCGGCTTCAGCGTGAAGCCATCTATTGAAAGAGACCCACAACTCCCTTGAGAAGACACACAATTAGGAGAAAACGAGAAAAAGTGATAAAATAGAAAAAAAAACGTCTGTAGATCCTTAACGCCTGTTACTAACGACCAGCGGATGACGTCAGCGTCCTCAGCGTGAAGCCTTCCAAAGGTAAAGACACACAACTCCATTGTAAAGACACACATTTAGGAGTTATCGAGCAAAAAAAGATAAAAAAATGACGAAGAGCGTCTGCAGCTCCTAAACGACTGTTACCAGCGACCAGCAGATGACGTCAGCAATTTCAGCGTGAAGCCTTACATAGGTAGAGACACACAACTCCATTGTAAAGCCACATATTTACGAGTAAGCGAGCAAAAAGAGATAAAAATGACGAAGAGTGTCGACAGCTCCTAAACGACTATCACTAGCGACCTGCGTATGACTTCAGTGTCTTCAGCGTGAAGCTTTATATAGGAATCGACAAACAAATCCCTTGAAAAGATACACATTAAGGAGAAATCGAGCAAAAAGTGATAACAAACCAAAGAAAAGAGCTTGCAGCTCCTAAACGACTGTTACTAGCGACCTGATGATGACGTCAGCGTCTTTAGCGTGAAGCCATCTATTGACAGAGACCCACAACTCCCTTGAAAAGACACACAATTAGGAGAAAACGTGAAAAAGTGATAAAAAAGAAAAAGAAAAACGTCTGTAGATCCTTAACGCCTGTTACTAGCGACCTGCGGATGACGTCAGCGTCTTCAGCGTGAAGCCTACCAAAGGTAATAACACACAAATCTATTGTAAAGACACACATTTAGGAGTTATCGAGCAAAAAGAGATAAAAAAAATGACGAATAGCGTCTGCAGCTCCTAAACGACTGTTACTAGCGACCAGCAGATGACGTCAGCATCTTTAGCGTGAAGCCTTATATTGGAAGAGACAAACAATTCCCTTGAAAAGACACACAATTAGGAGAAAACGAGAAAAACTGATAAAAAAGAAAAAGAAAAACGCCTGTAGATCCTTAACGCCTGTTGCTAGCGACCTGCGGATGACGTCAGCGTCTTTAGCTTAAAGCCAACCACAGGAAAAGACCCACAACTCCCTTGAAAAGATACACAATTAGGAAAAAACTAGCAAAACGTGATAAAAAACAAACGAAAAGCGCCTGCAGCTCGTAAACGACTGTTGATAGCGACATGATGATGACGTCAGTGTCATCAGCGTGAAGCCTTTTATTGAAACAGACCCACAACTCCATTGAAAAGACAAACAATTAGGAGAAAACGAGCAAAAAGTGATAAAAAACAAAATAAAAACGCTTTTATTTTTTAAACGACTGTTACTAGCGACCTACGGATAACGTCAGCGTCTTCCGCGTGAAGCCTACCATAGGTAGAGACACACAACTCCAATGTAAATTCACACATTTAGGAGTAAACGAACAAGAAGAAATAAAAAAATGACGAAGAGCGTCTGCAGCTCTTAAACGACTGTTACTAGCGACCAGCAGATGACGTCAGCGTCTTCAGCGTGAAGCTTTACACAGGTAGAGACACACAACTCCATTTTAAAGCCACATATTTACGAGTAAACGAGCAAAACGAGATAAAAAATGACGAAGAGCGTCGGCAGCTCCTAAACGACTATTACTAGCGACCTGCGGATGACTTTCTGCGTCTTCAGCGTGAAGCCTTATATAGGAGAAGACAAACAAGTCCCTTGAAAAGCTACACATTTTGGAGGAAACGAGCAAAAAGTGATAAAAAACAAAAGAAAAAAGCTTGCAGCTCTTAAACGACAGTTACTAGCATCCTGATGATGACGTCAGCGTCTTCAGCGTGAAGCCATCTTTTGGAAGAGACCCACAACTCCCTTGAAAAGACACACAATTAGGAAAAAACAAGCAAAACGTGATAAAAAACAAAAGAAAAGCGCCTGCAGCTCGTAAACGACTGTTGATAGCGACATGCTGATGACGTCAGCGTCTTCAGCGTGAAGCCTTTCATAGGAAAAGACCCACAACTTCCTTGAAAAGACACACATCTAGGAGAAAACGAGCAAAAAGTGTTAAAAACAAAAGAAAAGCGTTTGCAGCACCTAACTTATGTTACTAGCGACTAACCGTTGACGTCAGCTTCATCAGCGTTAAGTCTTTCATAGGAAGAGACTAAAAACTCCTTTTAGAAGACACCTATTTAGTAGAAAACGAGCAAAAAGTGATAAAAAAAAATAAAAGAAAAACGCCTGTAGCTCCCAAACGTCTGTTACTAGCGACTTGCGGATGACGTCAGCGTCTTCAGCATGAAGCCTTCTGTTGGAAGACACCCACAACTACCTTAAAAAGACACACATTAAGGAGAAAACGAGCAAAAAAGTTAAAAAGAAAAGATAAACGCCTGTATCTCCTAAACGTCTGTGACTAGTGACGTGCAGATGACGTCGGTGTTTTCAGCGTAAAGCCTTCCACAGGAAAAATCCCTCAACTCTCTTGAAAAAACACACATTTAGGAGAAAACGAGAAAAAGTGTTGAAAATTAAAAGATAAGAGCCTGCAGCTCCTAAAAGGCTTTTACTAGCGACCTGCAAATGACGTGAGCGTCTTCAGCGTAAAACCTTTCATAGGAAGAGACCCAAAACTGCCTTGAGACGACACACATTTAGGAGAAAACGATCAAAAAGGGATAAAAAAATGACGAAGAGCGCCTGTAGCTCATAAACAACTGCTACAAGCGATCTGCAGATGACGTCAGCGTCTTTTGCGTGAAACCGTCCATAGGTAAAAACCCACAACTCCCTTGAAAAGATACATTTATGAGAATACGATCAAAAAGTGATAAAATACAGAAGATAAACGCCTGTAGCACCTAATTGACTGTTACTAGCGACCTGCGGATAACGTCAGCTTCTTCAGCGTAATCCCTTCCATAGGGAGAGATACATTACTCTTTTAAAAAGATACGCATTTAGGAGAAAACGATCACAAAGTGATAAAATACAGAAGATAAACGCCTGTAACACCTAAACGATTGTCACTAGCGACCTGCGGATAACGTCAGCGTCTTTAGCGTGAAGCTTTTTAAAGGAAGACACCAAGAACTTTCTTTATAAGACACACATTTAGGAGAAAACAAGCAAAAAGTGATAAAAAAATAAAGAAAAGGGGCTGCAGCTTCTTTACAACTAAGACTAGCGACTTGTGGATGACTTTAGGGTCTTCAGCGTGTATCCAGTCATAGGAAGAGACCCACAACTCCCTTGAAAAGACATACAATGTTTAATAAAACGAGCAAAAAGTGATAAGAAAAAGAAAAACGTCTGTATTTCCTTAACGACTGTTACTAGCGACCTGCGGATGACGTCAGCGTCTTCTGCGTGTAGCCATTTATTGGAAGAGACCCACAACTCCCTTGAAAAGACACACATTTAGGAGTAAACGAGCAAAAAGTGATAAAAAACAAAATAAAAACGCTTTTATTTTTTTAAACGACTGTTACTAGCGACCTACGGATAACGTCAGCGTCTTCAGCGTGAAGCCTACTATAGGTAGAGACACACAACTCCAATGTAAAGACACACATTTAGGAGTCAACGAACAAAAAGAGATAAAAAAATGACGAAGAGCGTCTGCAGCTCATAAACGAATGTTACTAGCGACCAGCAGATGACTTCAGCATGAAGCTTTACATAGGTAGAGACACACAACTCCATTTTAAAGCCACATATTTACGAGTAAACGAGCAAAACGAGATAAAAAATGACGAAGAGCGTCGGCAGCTCCTAAACGACTATTACTAGCGACCTGCGGATGACTTCAGCGTCTTCAGCGTGAAGCCTTATATAGGAAAAGACAAACAACCCCCTTGAAAAGACACACAATTAGGAGAAAACGAGAAAAAGTGATAAAAAACAAAAGAAAAGAGCTTGCAGCTCTTAAACGACTGTTACTAGCGACCTGATTATGACGTCAGCGTCTTCAGCGTGAAGCCATCTTTTGGAAGAGACCCACAAATCCCTTGAAAAGACACACAATTAGGAAAAAACAAGCAAAACGTGTTAAAAAACAAAAGAAAAGCGCCTGCAGCTCGTAAACAACTGTTGATAGCGACATGCTGATGACGTCAGCGTCTTCAGCGTGAAGCCTTTCATAGGAAAAGACCCACAACTTCCTTGAAAAGACACACATCTAGGAGAAAACGAGCAAAAACTGTTAAAAATCAAAAGAAAAGCGTTTGCAGCACCTAACTTAAGTTACTAGCTACTAACCATTGACGTCAGCTTCTTTCAGCGTTAAGCCTTTCATAGGAAGAGACCAAAAACTCCTTTTAGAAGACATCTATTCAGTACAAAACGAGCAAAAAGTGATAAAAAAAAATAAAAGAAAAACGCATGAAGCTCCCAAACGTCCGTTACTAACGACTTGCGGATGACGTCAATGTCTGCGGAGTGAAGCCTTCCATAGCAAGTGCCCACACCACTACCTTACAATACAAACATTTAGGAGAAAACGAGCAAAAAGTAATAAAAAACAAAAGAAAAACGCTTGCAGCTCGTAAACGACTGTTACTAGCGACCTGCGAATTACGTCAGCGTCTTTAGCGTGATGCCTTCCATAGGAACAGAACCACACCTCCCTTGAAAAGACACATTTAGGAGAAAACGATCAAAAAGTGATAAAATACAGAAGATAAACGCCTGTAACACCTAAACGACTGTTACTAGCGACCTGCGGCTAACGTCAGCGTCTTTAGCGTGAAGCTTTTCATAGGAAGACACCAAGAACTCCCTTTATAAGACACACTTTTAGGAGAAAACAAGCAAAAAGTGAGAAAGAACAAAAGAATAGCGCCTTCAGCTCCTAAACGACTGTTACTAGCGACCTGCAATTACGGTTTGCATCTTCAGATTGAAGCCTTCTATAGGAAGACACCCACAACTACCTTGAAAAGACACACATTAAGGAGAAAACGAGCAAAAACTTATAAAAAACAAAAGATAAACGCCTGTATCTCCTAAATGTCTGTTACTAGTGTCGTGCAGATGACGTCAGTGTTTTCAGCGTAAAGCCTTCCACAGGAAAAATCCCTCAACTCTCTTGAAAAAACACACATTTAGGAGAAAACGAGCAAAAAGTGTTGAAAATTAAAAGATAAGAGTCTGCAGCTCCTAAAAGGCTTTTACTAGCGACTTGCAAATGACTTCAGCGTCTTCAGCGTAAAACTTTTCATAGGAAGAGACCAAAAACTCCCTTGAGACGACACACATTTAGGAGAAAACGATTAAAAAGGGATAAAATAATGACGAAGAGCGCCTGTAGCTCATAAACAACTGCTACAAGCTACCTGCAGATGACGTCAGCGTCTTCATCGTGAAACCGTCCATAGGTAAAAACCCACAACTCCCTTGTAAAGATACATTAATGAGAATACGATCAAAAAGTGATATAATACAGAAGACAAACGCCTGTAGCACCTAAACGACTGTTAGTAGCGACCTGCGGATAACGTCAGCGACTTTAGCGTGAAGCTTTTTATATGAAGACACCAAGAACCTTCTTTATAAGACACACATTTAGGAGAAAACAAGCAAAAAGTGAGAAAGAACAAAAGAATAGCGCCTTCAGCTCCTAAACGACTGTTACTAGCGACCTGTGGTTGACGTCAGCGTCTTTTGCGTGAAGCCTTCCATTGGAAGAGACCCACAACTCCCTTTAAAAGACATACAATGTT
The DNA here is from genome assembly GCA_037074705.1 of Zhengitettix transpicula. Lineage (NCBI taxonomy): Eukaryota > Metazoa > Arthropoda > Insecta > Orthoptera > Tetrigidae > Zhengitettix > Zhengitettix transpicula. The sequence goes on along the minus strand of JAYJMR010000011.1, from coordinate 498,912 downwards.
TAAAAAAACGAGCAAAAAGTGATAAGAAAAAGAAAAACGTCTGTATGTCCTTAACGACTGTTACTAGCGACCTGCGGATGACGTCAGCGTCTTCTGCGTGTAGCCATTTATTGGAAGAGACCCACAACTCCCTTGAAAAGACACACATTTAGGAGTAAACGAGCAAAAAGTGATAAAAAACAAAATAAAAACGCTTTTATTTTTTAAACGACTGTTACTAGCGACCTACGGATAACGTCAGCGTCTTCAGCGTTAAGCCTACTATAGGTAGAGACACACAACTCCAATGTAAAGACACACATTTAGGAGTCAACGAACAAAAAGAGATAAAAAAATGACGAAGAGCGTCTGCAGCTCATAAACGAATGTTACTAGCGACCAGCAGATGACTTCAGCATGAAGCTTTACATAGGTAGAGACACACAACTCCATTTTAAAGCCACATATTTACGAGTAAACGAGCAAAACGAGATAAAAAATGACGAAGAGCGTCGGCAGCTCCTAAACGACTATTACTAGCGACCTGCGGATGACTTCAGCGTCTTCAGCGTGAAGCCTTATATAGGAAAAGACAAACAACCCCTTTGAAAAGACACACAATTAGGAGAAAACGAGAAAAAGTGATAAAAAACAAAAGAAAAGAGCTTGCAGCTCTTAAACGACTGTTACTAGCGACCTGATTATGACGTCAGCGTCTTCAGCGTGAAGCCATCTTTTGGAAGAGACCCACAAATCCCTTGAAAAGACACACAATTAGGAAAAAACAAGCAAAACGTGTTAAAAAACAAAAGAAAAGCGCCTGCAGCTCGTAAACAACTGTTGATAGCGACATGCTGATGACGTCAGCGTCTTCAGCGTGAAGCCTTTCATAGGAAAAGACCCACAACTTCCTTGAAAAGAAACACATCTAGGAGAAAACGAGCAAAAACTGTTAAAAATCAAAAGAAAAGCGTTTGCAGCACCTAACTTAAGTTACTAGCTACTAACCATTGACGTCAGCTTCTTTCAGCGTTAAGCCTTTCATAGGAAGAGACCAAAAACTCCTTTTAGAAGACATCTATTCAGTACAAAACGAGCAAAAAGTGATAAAAAAAAATAAAAGAAAAACGCATGAAGCTCCCAAACGTCCGTTACTAGCGACTTGCGGATGACGTCAATGTCTGCGGAGTGAAGCCTTCCATAGCAAGTGCCCACACCACTACCTTACAATACAAACATTTAGGAGAAAACGAGCAAAAAGTAATAAAAAACAAAAGAAAAACGCTTGCAGCTCGTAAACGACTGTTACTAGCGACCTGCGAATTACGTCAGCGTCTTTAGCGTGATGCCTTCCATAGGAACAGAACCACACCTCCCTTGAAAAGACACATTTAGGAGAAAACGATCAAAAAGTGATAAAATACAGAAGATAAACGCCTGTAACACCTAAACGACTATTACTAGCGACCTGCGGCTAACGTCAGCGTCTTTAGCGTGAAGCTTTTCATAGGAAGACACCAAGAACTCCCTTTATAAGACACACTTTTAGGAGAAAACAAGCAAAAAGTGAGAAAGAACAAAAGAATAGCGCCTTCAGCTCCTAAACGACTGTTACTAGCGACCTGCAATTACGGTTTGCATCTTCAGATTGAAGCCTTCTATAGGAAGACACCCACAACTACCTTGAAAAGACACACATTAAGGAGAAAACGAGCAAAAACTAATAAAAAACAAAAGATAAACGCCTGTATCTCCTAAATGTCTGTTACTAGTGTCGTGCAGATGACGTCAGTGTTTTCAGCGTAAAGCCTTCCACAGGAAAAATCCCTCAACTCTCTTGAAAAAACACACATTTAGGAGAAAACGAGCAAAAAGTGTTGAAAATTAAAAGATAAGAGTCTGCAGCTCCTAAAAGGCTTTTACTAGCGACTTGCAAATGACTTCAGCGTCTTCAGCGTAAAACTTTTCATAGGAAGAGACCAAAAACTCCCTTGAGACGACACACATTTAGGAGAAAACGATTAAAAAGGGATAAAATAATGTAAACAACTACTACAAGCTACCTGCAGATGACGTCAGCGTCTTCATCGTGAAACCGTCCATAGGTAAAAACCCACAACTCCCTTGTAAAGATACATTTATGAGGATACGATCAAAAAGTGATAAAATACAGAAGATAAACCTGTGTAACACCTAAACGACTGTTACTAGCGACCTGCGGATAACGTCAGCGGCTTTAGCGTGAAGCGTTTCATAGAAAGACACCAAGATCTTTCTTTATAAGACACACATTTAGGAGAAAACAAGCAAAAACTGAGAAAGAAAAAAGAATAGCGCCTTCAGCTCCTAAACGACTGTTACTAGCGACCTGTGGATGACGTCAGCGTCTTTAGCGTGAAGCCTTCCATTGGAAGAGACCCACAACTCACTTTTAAAGACACACATTTAGGCGAAAACGAGCAAAAAGTGATAAAAAACAAAAGAAAAGGGCCTGCAGCTTCTTTACAACTAAGACTAGCGACTTGTGGATGACTTTAGGGTCTTCAGCGTGTATCCAGTCATAGGAAGAGACCCACAACTCCCTTGAAAAGACATACATTTAGGAGTAAACGAGCAAAAAGTGATAAAAAACAAAATAAAAACGCTTTTATTTTCTAAACGACTGTTACTAGCGACCTGCGGATGACGTCAGCGTCTTCAGCGTGAAGCCTACCATAGGTAGAGACACACGACTCCTTGTAAAGACACACATTTAGGAGTAAACGAGCAAAAAGAGAGAAAAAAAAGACGAAGAGCGTCGGCAGCTCCTAAACGTCTATTACTAGCGCCCTGCGGATGACTTCAGAGTCTTCAACGTGAAGCGTTCCATTGAAAGTAACCCACAACTCCCTTGATAAGACAAACAATTAGGAGAAAACGAGCAAAAAGTGATAAAAACAAAGAAAAACGTCTGTAGCTCCTAAACGACTGTTACTAGCGACCTGCGGATAACGTCACCGTCTTCAGCGTGAAGCCTTATATGGGAAGAGACAAACAACTCCCTTAAAAAGATACACATTTAGGAGAAAACGTTCAAAAAGTGATAAAAAACAAAAGAAAAGAGCTTGCAGCTCTTAAACGACTGTTACTAGCGACCTGATGATGACGTCAGCGTCTTCAGCGTGAATCATTCTATTGGAAGAGACCCATAACTCCCTTGAAAAGAAACACAATTAGGTGAAAACGAGATAAAGTGATAAATAAGAAAAGAAAAACGTCTGTAGATCCTTAACGCCTGTAACTAGCGACCTGCGGATGACGTCAGCGTCTTAAGCGTGACGCCTTCCAAATGTAAAGACACACAACTCCATTGTAAAGACACACATTTAGGAGTTATCGAGCAAAAGAGATAAAAAAATGACGAAGACCGTCTGCAGCTCCTAAACGACTGTTACCAGCGACCAGCAGACGACGTCAGCATCTTCAGCGTGAAGCCTTACATAGGTAGAGACACACAACTCCATTTTAAAGCCACATATTTACGGTTAAACGAGCAAAACGATATAAAAAATGACGAAGAGCGTCGGCAGCTCGTAAACGACTATTACTAGCGACCTGCGGACGACATCATTTTTTCTTTTTTTCACAATTTTAGAAAATACAGAAAAATGCCTTAACTCCTAAACCGCAAGCGAAAGAGGGCTAAAAACACCGGATTCGTGTTCAGCAAGGTAGCTTCCTTAAGAAAAGTAACATCATTTTTTCTTTTTTTCACAATTTTAGAAAATACAGAAAAATGCCTGTAACTCCTAAACCATAAGAGATAGAGGGCTAAAAACACCAGATTCGTGTTCAGCAAGGTCGCTTCCTTAAGAAAAGTTACATTATTTTTCTTTTTTTCACAATTTTAGAAAATACAGAAAAATGCCTGTAACTCCTAAACCGTAAGCGATAGAGGGCTAAAAACACCGGATTCGTGTTCAGCATGGTCGCTTCCTTAAGTAAAGTCACATCATTTTTTCTTTTTTTCAGAATTTTAAAAAATACAGAAAAATGCCTGTAACTCTTGTAAAGACTTTGTACATGCTGCTTCGCAGCACGCAAGGTTATCATCTCCAAGTCGTGTCGTCGTTGTCGCTCCCTTTGGCGGCAAGCTCCCAGTGCTATTTGGAATCACTGTTGCGCAACACTGCGTGTATATAAGAGAGCCGTGTTTGTGATAAAGTCGTGTCCGTATGCCTAGACGCTGCTGTCCGCACAGTCTGTTGGAAATTTGCGCGTAAGTGTTTAATATGTCGGGTGTAATTGACAACGATTACGACGTACACGGTCAGGTGGAAGAAAGAGAAGAAGAAGACGGAGACGTAATTCAGGAGTACGGCTTTAACTTCAAAGACGGTGAATTTTCGGAACAAGATTTCACCTCAGCTTACAAGTGTCATATTTTGTCTGACACTTTGGATATAATGTCGGATCATTAAGTTTTCAGTTACAATTTCTCGGAGGAACAAACAAAGACTTGAAGCTTCGATTTAATGTAATGAGAAACGAAATTTAACCCAGACAGAATATTATGTTGTAGGTGTTTCAGAAATTGTGTTTACTGGCTGCCCGTACAACAGACGTTCGATATCTGAATATAAATATTATGACGAGAGGACAGAGTCTACCGGCAGAGGACTTCTAAGTTACATTTACGACAATCGTCACAGAATTTTTTGTGATTCTTGTCGAGTATTTGGAGCGGTATTTTTCTGACTATGTAAGTTAATAATTTTTTCTTTCGTTGCAGTTGCAGAAATAAGTTCTACTTTCGACCTCTTCAATCTGATATTAATTCATATTTTGATATCATGGACAGATCGTCTTCGGGTAAAGACAAGACTTCCAAAACAGAAGAAGAAGTCATTTCCGACAGCGACGCGAGTTACTCCAGCGGTGAAGAAGATAAAAAGAAAGAAGAATTGTACGAACCGCCAGATACTTGTCCGAGCGATCCAGAATTTCACGAAGAAAGAAAAAGGAAATTTGCCGAAGCTGAAAATATTTCTAGGAAACGAAAATCTTCACCTTGTAAACGTGTTGTCGTAATAGTTATATTTCAATTCCGGATAAGAAAAGAATTAAACGATCTGCAAATTCAAAAAAATATTTAATAATTTGTTTGTAAATTTCTTTGGCGGTATAGAAATATTTTTAAACGTTTCTGAATATTCGTTCGAAAATGTCTGAAAAATTTATCGAGTACTTTATTAAGGAGACTGGGCGAAAATTTAACTTCAACGGGAATAGAAGTTTTAAAAGTCCTGAGGAAATTAAAATTGCGTATCCGATTACGGCAACCTAATTGACCAATCAAATGAAAGACGAGCTGTCATCGCTGATGTCATTCCCTATGGAGCTTATAGAGGAAACCGTATCGGCTTTACAAACTCTTTAAAAAGTTGTTGCAATCCGGACGCGGTGGATCTTCTTGTTTCATATCGAACACGGGGGAACCGAAAGCGAGCACATCCACATGTGGCACGATTTCTCCTATTCAAACAGATCTTGTAGATGCAACTGGAGATCAGACTTTCTTTTAGAAATGGGCGGTATGACAGCAGAGGCAGAGCACAACCTTATTCGCGAAAATATGTCGAAAATGTCATGCAATATATATACACGAATCAGGAAGGGTGTTTTGGAATCGTCTTACCAACGCACACAAAAGAATACTATATGATTTCAACGTTCTACAAAGTAGACGAAATCATGAAATTACCCCGTCAGGATTGGTGGAAGACCAAAGTAACGGAAATACGTTATCAATTCGACGGTTCGGAGGCTTGCACGAATCCGGCCGTTCGTCTCATTCCAGAGATGGTAACACAGATTCATGGGGCGGAAAAAACTGGAAGAAGCAAATGGTACCAAAGTGAATCGCAACAAAACTTTCGGTTACGACGTAATTTTGTACCACGCTTGTTTACCGTTGACGTCCGTCATTTATTTGCGGGAATTGGCTAGACGATAATCGTTTAGCTTACACCAACAAACAAATTATGGAAAAACATTTTCATATCGCTAAAAGTAAAATTTCGTTAATGTCTTTCTTTGAACTTGAAAATTGGTTAAAGTTTTCTGCTGAACCAAAATTTGCTTCTTTAAATACACATTTTGATAAATATTATTATACGTTAAACGAAACGAAAGAAATTGTGACAAATTTGTTAAAACATCAATTTGAAGATTCTTACGATTTGATAAAAGAATTTTTTGGGTAACGTTTTTCGAGTTTTAAATAAATGCAACGGGAAATTAAATACTATAGAAATATACGGACTCCCAATTCCTTCAAGACAACTTTTGCAAATTGGATAGCGTCGGCGATGGTTAACGTCGGTTTTTGTAATACAGTTAACAGATACGCAAATTTTAATTTTCAAGAATTGGTAAACTGTCGAATGATTGTAATTGATGATCCAAACTTTGAAAGTTCTGCTTTGGAAAATTTAAAATGTATTATTGCTGGTACACCTCTTGCTGTAAAAGTAAAATTTGAACGTGATGCTGTAATTCACAAAACTCCTGTATTTGTTTGTACAAATTATAAATATTTTATCGGGAAAGCATGGGATATGCGTATGTGCAGATATACATGGGGATATTATAATTATAAGTTGGAAAAAGAATTAAACCATTTTATGTATTTGATGTATTTAGAGATTTTGACATTGTGGAATAAATAAAAAATATAATTTTATGTTTGTACTTCTTCATTATTTCTTATTGCCTGTTACATGAAACATTCAAATAACCTACATTTCCCGCCTACCTCAATTCATCGTGACCTCTGTTGGACTGTTTCGGCTTGGAAGGAGGTTTAGAAGGATTTGTTAATGTTTCAGGGTGAAGCTTGTTTATCTGTGCTTCTATATCGTCTACCCTTCTTTTTAAATATAACTTTCTCTACGTAAACCGTTTACCAAGCCGTCATGGTGTCCAATCTGGGTCCGGATACCCCTCTTTCGAAAGGAGCCATAGCTGTGTGAAAATTTTGATCGCTCATGAAAGCGGCACCCGAATCGTAACAGACCGTTGTAAAAGTTTCCAGGGTTATATATACCCGTTAAACCGAAAAATTCTCTTTCGTGACTCTGCATAACACTGTACGTATTGTGACTGTCACGTCCAATTTCTAACACTATATTAAAGGTAATATTCTAGTGCCCTTTACAATTTACAAATGTATTTTGACAATTTATACAATTATTCGGAACAGGATACAATCCTATAGACAAAGTATCCAAAATGGCATTCTTCGAAATTGTATTATTCACGGGTCCCATGAAACCAGCCTTTTCTATAATTTGATCGTATCCCCCGAAATGTATTCTGCTCGAAGGATACAGATTATCTGTCACGTCTGGAGAAAGTAATTTATCAGATCCGTAAACGTTTTCCTGTCCCGGTGCTCCTGCGTTGTAACCGTAATATTTATCTTTTTTAGAAAATATACCGTGAGTCTTTGGTGGAACTTTTAAGTATCCACATTGAACTTTATGTGACCAATTAAAACTTTTACCTTCTGCGTCTTTAGCCTTAAACTTTTTTATAAATTTTGTCAAGTCGGGACATCCCGAATCTTTGTTACCGTACAAATTTAAACTGTCGTTGTCACAATAGTTTGTAACAATTGTAGTATACGCAGGGTAATTACGCGGTAACGATAGTGCCGCGGGGTATTCGTTTTGACAATCGGTTCCACGAGGTGCCATTCCGTAAAGCATCATTTTATATTTTTCGTAATCTACGTTACTCGTAGAGTTGAGATACATCGACGCCTGTTTGTATTGACACTGACGAGGTATCACGTTAAACTCTCTGTTTAAGCCCTGACAGTATCCTCCGTATATTATGTGATTGAGAGACGCGTTACTCGTCAAAGTAGAACCAGTTTCAAAGGAGGGTTCAGCTCCAATAAATTTAACGAAACAACTCAAATTGAGAGCTCTCGCGTATTGAGGTAAACTAGAATATTCTGCTGGACTCATGTAAGAACACAGCGTATTATTAAATACGTACATGAAAGAAGTAGTAAGATTACGAAAAATGCCTGTAACTCCTAAACCGTAAGCGATAGAGGGCTAAAAACACCGGATTCGTGTTCAGCAAGGTCGCTTCCTTAAGAAAAGTCACATCATTTTTTCTATTTTTCACAATTTTAGAAAATACAGAAAAATGCCTGTAACTCCTAAACCGTAAGCGATAGAGGGCTAAAAACACCGGATTCGTGTTCAGCAAGGTCGCTTCCTTAAGAAAGGTCACATCATTTTTTCTTTTTTTCACAATTTTAGAAAATACAGAAAAATGCCTGTAACTCCTAAACCGTAAGAGATAGAGGGCTAAAAACACCGGATTCGTGTTCAGCAAGGTCGCTTCCTTAAGAAAAGTTACATCATTTTTTCTTTTTTCCACAATTTTAGAAAATACAGAAAAATGCCTGTAACTCCTAAACCGTAAGAGATAGAGGGCTAAAAACACCGGATTCGTGTTCAGCAAGGTATCTTTTCAAGGGAGTTGTTTTACTTTCCTATATAAAGCTTCACGCTGAAGACGCTGACGTCATTCGCAGGTCGCTAGTAACAGTCGTTTAGGAGCTACAGACGTTTTTCTATTTTTTATCACTTTTTGCTCGTTTTCTCCTAATTGTTTGTCTTTTCAAGGAAGTTGTGGGTCTCTTTCAATGGAAGGCTTTACGCTGAAGACGCTGACGTCATCATCATGTCGCTATCAACAGTCGTTTACGAGCTGCAGGCAATTTTCTTTTGTTTTTTATCACGTTATGCTTGTTTTTTCTAAATTGTGTTTCTATTCAAGGGAGTTGTGGGTCTTTTCCTATGGTTGGCTTTAAGCTAAAGACGCTGAAGGCATCCGCAGGTCGCTATTAATAGTCGTTTATGAGCTGCCGACTCTCTTCGTCATTTTTTATCTCGTTTTGCACGTTTACTCGTAAATATGTGGCTTTAAAATGGAGTTGTGTGTCTCTACCTATGTAAGGCATCACGCTGAAGATGCTGACGTCAACTGCTGGTCGCTGTTAACAGTCGTTTAGGAGCTGCAGACGCTCATCGTCATTTTTTTATCTCTTTTTGCTCGATAACTCCTAAATGTGTGTCTTTACAATGGAGTTGTGTGATATTACCTTTGGAAAGCTTCACGCTGAAGACGCTGACGTCATTCGCAGGTCGCTAGTAACAGGAGTTAAGGATCTACAGACGTTTTTCTTTGTCTTTTTTATCACTTTTTCTCGTTTTCTCCTAATTGTGTGTCTTTTCAAGGGAATTGTGGGTCTCTTTCAATAGATGACTTCTCGCTCAAGACTCTGACGTCATCATCAGGTCGCTGGTAACAGTCGTTTAAGAACTGCAAGCTCTTTTCTTTGGTTTTTTATCACTTTTTGCTCGTTTTCTCCTAAATGTGTATCTTTTCAAGGGAGTTGTTTGTCTTTTCCTATATAAAGCTTCACGCTGAAGACGCTAAAGTCATACGCAGGTCGCTAGTAATAGTTGTTTAGGAGCTGCCGACGCTCTTCGTCATTTTTTATCTTTTTTGGTCGATAACTCCTAAATGTGTGTCTTTACAATGGAGTTGTGTGTCTTTACTTTTGGAAGGCTTCACGCGAAAGACGCTGACGTCATCATCATGTCGCTATCAACAGTCGTTTAGGAGCTGCAGGCGCTTTTCTTTTGTTTTTTATCACGTTTTGCTTGTTTTTTCCTAATTGTGTGTCTTTTCAAGGGAGTTGTGGGTCTTTTCCAATGGTTGGCTTTAAGCTAAAGTCGCTGACGTCATCCGCAGGTCGCTAGCAACAGGCGTTAAGGATCTACAGACGTTTTTCTTTGTCTTTTTTATCACTTTTTCTCGTTTTCTCCTAATTGTGTGTCTTTTCAAGGGAGTTGTTTGTCTCTACATATATAAGGCTTCACGCTGAAGACGCTGAAGTCATTTGCAGGTCGCTAGTAATAGTCGTTTAGGAGCTGCCGACGCTCTTCGTCATTTTTTATCTCGTTTTGCACGTTTACTCGTAAATATGTGGCTTTAAAATGGAGTTGTGTGTCTCTACCTATGTAAGGCATCACGCTGAAGACGCTGACGTCATCCGCGGGTCGCTAGTAACAGGCGTTAAGGATCTACAGACGTTTTTCTTTGTCTTTTTTATCACTTTTTCTCGTTTTCTCCTAATTGTGTGTCTTTTCAAGGGAGTTGTGGGTCTCTTTTAATAGATGGCTTCACGCTGAAGACGCTGACGTCATCATCTGGTCGCTGGTAACAGTCGTTTAAGAGCTGCAAGCACTTTTCTTTGGTTTTTTATCACTTTTTGCTCGTCTTCTCCTAAATGTGTATCTTTTCAAGGGAGTTGTTTGTCTCTTCCTATATAAAGCTTCACGCTGAAGACGCTGAAGTCATACGCAGGTCGCTAGTAATAGTCGTTTAGGAGCTGCCGACGCTCTTCGTCATTTTTTATCTCGTTTTGCTCGTTTACTCGTAAATATGTGGCTTTACAATGGAGTTGTGTGTCTCTACCTATGTAAGGTTTCACGCTGAAAGTGCTGACGTCATCTGCTGGTCGCTGGTAACAGTCGTTTAGGAGCTGCAGACGCTCTTCGTCATTTTTTTATCTTTTTTTGCTCGATAACTCCTAAATGTTTGTCTTTACAATGGAGTTGTGTGTCTTTACGTTTGGAAGGCTTCACGCTGAAGACGCTGACGTCATCATCATGTCGCTATCAACAGTCTTTTACGAGCTGCAGGCGCCTGTCTTTTTTTTTATCACGTTTTGCTCGAATTCTCCTAAATGTGTGTTTTTTCAAAAGAGTTGAGGGTTATTTCCTGTGGAAGGCTCCACGCTGAAAACACAGACGTCATCCGGAGGTCATAAGTAACAGACGTTTAGGAGATACAGGCGTTTTTCTTTTGTTTATTATCACTTTTTGATCGTTTTCTTCTAAATGTGTGTCTTCTCAAGGGAGTTTTAGGTATCTTCCTGTGAAAGGTTTTACGCTGAAGACGCTGTCGTCATTTGCAAGTCGCTAGTAAGAGCCTTTAAGGATCTGCAGGCACTTTTCTTTTAATTTTCAACACTTTTTGCTCGTTTTCTCCTAAATGTGTGTTTTTTCAAAAAAGTTGAGTGTTATTTCCTGTGGAAGGCTCCACGCTGAAAACACTGACGTCATCTGCAGGTCACTAGTTACAGACGTTTAGGAGATACAGGCGTGTACCCCTTTGTTTTTTATAACTTTTTCTCGTTTTCTCCTAAATGTGTGTCTTTTCAAGGGAGTTGTGGGTCTCTGCCTAAAGAAGGCTTCACGCTGAAGTAGCTGACGTCAATTGCAGGTCGCTAGTAACAGTCGTTTGGGAGCTGCTGGCGCTCTTCGTCATTTTTTATCTCTTTTTGCTCATTTACTTATAAATGTGTGTCTTTACAATGGAGTTGTGTGTCTTTACTTTTGAAAGGCTTCACGCTGAAGAAGCTGTCGTCATCTGCTGGTCGTAATATCAGTCGTTTAGGAGCTGCAGGCGCTTTTCTTTTGTTTTTTATCACTTTTAGCTCGTTTTCTTTTAAATGTGTCTATTCAAGGGAGTTGTGGGTCTCTTCCTATGGAAGGTTTCACGCTAAAGACGCTGACGTCAACCGCAGGTCGCTAGTAACAGTCGTTTAGGAGCTACAGGCTTTTTCTTTTATTTTTTATCACTATTTCCTCGTTTTCTCCAAAATGTGTGTCTTTTCAAGGTAGTGGTGTGGGTACTTCCTATGAAAGACTTCACTCTGAAGACGTTGCCGTCATCCGCAGGTCGCTAGTAAAAGTCGTTTAGGAGCTACAGACCTTTATATTTTGTTTTTTATCGGTTTTTGCTCGTTTTCTCCTAAATGTGTTTCTGTCCAAGGTATTTTTGGTTCTCTTCCTATGGGAAGCTTCAGTCTGAAGACATTGACGACATCGCAGGTCGCTAGTAACAGTCGTTTATGTGCTACAGGCGTTTATCTTCTGTATTTTATCACTTTTTGTTCGTTTTCTCTTAAATGTGTGTCTTTTTAAACGAGTTATGTGTCGCTAACTATGGAAGGGATCACGCTGAAGACGCTGACGTTATCCGCAGGTCGCTAGTAACAGTCATTTAGGAGCTGCATGCGCTCTTCGTCATTTTTTTATCTCTTTTTGCTCGTTTTCTACTAAATGTGTGTCATCTCAAGAGTGTTTTTGGTCTCTTTCAATGGAAGGCTTCACGCTGAAGACGCTGACGCCATCTACAGGTCGCTAGTAACAGTCGTTTAGGAGCTACAGACGTTTTTTCTATTTTTTATCACTTTTTGCTCGTTTCTCCTAATTGTTTGTCTTTTCAAGGAAGTTGTGGGTCTCTTTCAATGGAAGGCTTTACGCTGAAGACGCTGACGTCATCATCATGTCGCTATCAACAGTCGTTTACGAGCTGCAGGCAATTTTCTTTTGTTTTTTATCACGTTATGCTTGTTTTTTCTAAATTGTGTTTCTATTCAAGGGAGTTGTGGGTCTTTTCCTATGGTTGGCTTTAAGCTAAAGACGCTGAAGGCATCCGCAGGTCGCTATTAATAGTCGTTTATGAGCTGCCGACTCTCTTCGTCATTTTTTATCTCGTTTTGCACGTTTTTACTCGTAAATATGTGGCTTTAAAATGGAGTTGTGTGTCTCTACCTATGTAAGGCATCACGCTGAAGATGCTGACGTCAACTGCTGGTCGCTGTTAACAGTCGTTTAGGAGCTGCAGACGCTCATCGTCATTTTTTTATCTCTTTTTGCTCGATAACTCCTAAATGTGTGTCTTTACAATGGAGTTGTGTGATATTACCTTTGGAAAGCTTCACGCTGAAGACGCTGACGTCATTCGCAGGTCGCTAGTAACAGGAGTTAAGGATCTACAGACGTTTTTCTTTGTCTTTTTTATCACTTTTTCTCGTTTTCTCCTAATTGTGTGTCTTTTCAAGGGAATTGTGGGTCTCTTTCAATAGATGACTTCTCGCTCAAGACTCTGACGTCATCATCAGGTCGCTGGTAACAGTCGTTTAAGAACTGCAGCTCTTTTCTTTGGTTTTTTATCACTTTTTGCTCGTTTTCTCCTAAATGTGTATCTTTTCAAGGGAGTTGTTTGTCTTTTCCTATATAAAGCTTCACGCTGAAGACGCTAAAGTCATACGCAGGTCGCTAGTAATAGTTGTTTAGGAGCTGCCGACGCTCTTCGTCATTTTTTATCTTTTTTGGTCGATAACTCCTAAATGTGTGTCTTTACAATGGAGTTGTGTGTCTTTACTTTTGGAAGGCTTCACGCGAAAGACGCTGACGTCATCATCATGTCGCTATCAACAGTCGTTTAGGAGCTGCAGGCGCTTTTCTTTGTTTTTTATCACGTTTTGCTTGTTTTTTCCTAATTGTGTGTCTTTTCAAGGGAGTTTTGGGTCTTTTTCAATGGTTGGCTTTAAGCTAAAGTCGCTGACGTCATCCGCAGGTCGCTAGCAACAGGCGTTAAGGATCTACAGACGTTTTTCTTTGTCTTTTTTATCACTTTTTCTCGTTTTCTCCTAATTGTGTGTCTTTTCAAGGGAGTTGTTTGTCTCTACATATATAAGGCTTCACGCTGAAGACGCTGAAGTCATTTGCAGGTCGCTAGTAATAGGTCGTTTAGGAGCTGCCGACGCTCTTCGTCATTTTTTATCTCGTTTTGCACGTTTACTCGTAAATATGTGGCTTTAAAATGGAGTTGTGTGTCTCTACCTATGTAAGGCATCACGCTGAAGACGCTGACGTCATCCGCGGGTCGCTAGTAACAGGGCGTTAAGGATCAACAGACGTTTTTCTTTGTCTTTTTTATCACTTTTTCTCGTTTTCTCCTAATTGTGTGTCTTTTCAAGGGAGTTGTGGGTCTCTTTTAATAGATGGCTTCACGCTGAAGACGCTGACGTCATCATCTGGTCGCTGGTAACAGTCGTTTAAGAGCTGCAAGCACTTTTCTTTGGTTTTTTATCACTTTTTGCTCGTCTTCTCCTAAATGTGTATCTTTTCAAGGGAGTTGTTTGTCTCTTCCTATATAAAGCTTCACGCTGAAGACGCTGAAGTCATACGCAGGTCGCTAGTAATAGTCGTTTAGGAGCTGCCGACGCTCTTCGTCATTTTTTATCTCGTTTTGCTCGTTTACTCGTAAATATGTGGCTTTACAATGGAGTTGTGTGTCTCTACCTATGTAAGGTTTCACGCTGAAAGTGCTGACGTCATCTGCTGGTCGCTGGTAACAGTCGTTTAGGAGCTGCAGACGCTCTTCGTCATTTTTTTATCTTTTTTGCTCGATAACTCCTAAATGTTTGTCTTTACAATGGAGTTGTGTGTCTTTACGTTTGGAAGGCTTCACGCTGAAGACGCTGACGTCATCATCATGTCGCTATCAACAGTCTTTTACGAGCTGCAGGCGCCTGTCTTTTTTTTTATCACGTTTTGCTCGAATTCTCCTAAATGTGTGTTTTTTCAAAAGAGTTGAGAGTTATTTCCTGTGGAAGGCTCCACGCTGAAAACACAGACGTCATCCGGAGGTCATAAGTAACAGACGTTTAGGAGATACAGGCGTTTTTCTTTTGTTTATTATCACTTTTTGATCGTTTTCTTCTAAATGTGTGTCTTCTCAAGGGAGTTTTAGGTATCTTCCTGTGAAAGGTTTTACGCTGAAGACGCTGTCGTCATTTGCAAGTCGCTAGTAAGAGCCTTTAAGGATCTGCAGGCACTTTTCTTTTAATTTTCAACACTTTTTGCTCGTTTTCTCCTAAATGTGTGTTTTTTCAAAAAAGTTGAGTGTTATTTCCTGTGGAAGGCTCCACGCTGAAAACACTGACGTCATCTGCAGGTCACTAGTTACAGACGTTTAGGAGATACAGGCGTGTACCCCTTTGTTTTTTATAACTTTTTCTCGTTTTCTCCTAAATGTGTGTCTTTTCAAGGGAGTTGTGGGTCTCTGCCTAAAGAAGGCTTCACGCTGAAGTAGCTGACGTCAATTGCAGGTCGCTAGTAACAGTCGTTTGGGAGCTGCTGGCGCTCTTCGTCATTTTTTATCTCTTTTTGCTCATTTACTTATAAATGTGTGTCTTTACAATGGAGTTGTGTGTCTTTACTTTTGAAAGGCTTCACGCTGAAGAAGCTGTCGTCATCTGCTGGTCGTAATATCAGTCGTTTAGGAGCTGCAGGCGCTTTTCTTTTGTTTTTTATCACTTTTAGCTCGTTTTCTTTTAAATGTGTCTATTCAAGGGAGTTGTGGGTCTCTTCCTATGGAAGGTTTCACGCTAAAGACGCTGACGTCAACCGCAGGTCGCTAGTAACAGTCGTTTAGGAGCTACAGGCTTTTTCTTTTATTTTTTATCACTATTTCCTCGTTTTCTCCAAAATGTGTGTCTTTTCAAGGTAGTGGTGTGGGTACTTCCTATGAAAGACTTCACTCTGAAGACGTTGCCGTCATCCGCAGGTCGCTAGTAAAAGTCGTTTAGGAGCTACAGACCTTTATATTTTGTTTTTTATCGGTTTTTGCTCGTTTTCTCCTAAATGTGTTTCTGTCCAAGGTATTTTTGGTTCTCTTCCTATGGGAAGCTTCAGTCTGAAGACATTGACGACATCCGCAGGTCGCTAGTAACAGTCGTTTATGTGCTACAGGCGTTTATCTTCTGTATTTTATCACTTTTTGTTCGTTTTCTCTTAAATGTGTGTCTTTTTAAACGAGTTATGTGTCGCTAACTATGGAAGGGATCACGCTGAAGACGCTGACGTTATCCGCAGGTCGCTAGTAACAGTCATTTAGGAGCTGCATGCGCTCTTCGTCATTTTTTTATCTCTTTTTGCTCGTTTTCTACTAAATGTGTGTCATCTCAAGAGTGTTTTTGGTCTCTTTCAATGGAAGGCTTCACGCTGAAGACGCTGACGCCATCTACAGGTCGCTAGTAACAGTCGTTTAGGAGCTGCAGGCGTTCTTCGCCATTTTTTATCTCTTTTTTCTCGATTTCTCCTAAATGTGTCTTTTCAAGGGAGTTGTGGGTCTCTTCCTATGGAAGACTTCACGCTGATGAAGCTGACGTTATCCGCTGGTCGCTAGTAACATACGTTTAGGTGCTGTAGACGCTTATCTTTTGTTTTTTAACACTTTTTGCCCGTTTTCTCCTAAATGTGTGTCTTTTCAAGAAAATTGTGGGTCTCTTCCTATGAAAGGCATCACGCTGAAGACGCTGACGTTAACTGCAGGTCGCTAGCAACAGTCGTTTACGAGCTGCAGGCGCTTTTCTTTTAAATTTTATCACTTTTAGCTCGTTTTCTCCTAAATGTGTGTCTTTACAAGGGTTTTGTGGGTCCCTACCTATAGCATACTTCACGCTAAAGACGCTGAGAACATCTGCATGTCGCTAGTAACAGTCGTTACGAGCTGCAGGCGTTCTTCGTCATTTTTTATCTCTTTTTTCTCGTTTTCTCCTAAATGTGTCTTTTAAAGGGAGTTGTGGGTCTCTTCCTATGGAAGTCTTCACGATGATGAAGCTGACGTCATCCGCTGGTCGCTAGTAACATATGTTCAGTTGCTGCAGGCGCTTTTCTTTTGTTATTTATCACTATTTGCTCGTTTTCTCCTAAATGCTTGTCTTATCAAGAAAGTTGTGGGTCTCTTCTTATAGAACGGTTCACGCTGAAGACGCTGACGTCATCCGCAGGTCGCTAGTAACAGTCATTTAGAATCTGCAGGCGCTTATATTTTGTTTTTTATCACTTTTATCTCGTTTTTTCTTCATTGTGTGTCTATTCAAGGTAGTGTTGGGGGCTCTTCCTATGGAAGGCTTTACTCTGAAGACGCTGACGTCACACGCAGGTCGTTAGGAACAGTCGTTTAGGAGCTACAGGCGTTTATATTATGTTTTTAATCGTTTTTAGCTCGGTTCCGTCGGCAATGTGTATCTTTTCAAGGTATTTGTGGGTCTCTTTCTTTAGAAGGATTCACGCTGAAGACGCCGCGTCATCAGCAGGTCGCTAGTAACAGTCATTTAGAATCTGCAAGCCCTTTTAATTTGTTTTTTATCAATTTTAACTCGTTTTTTCCTGAATGTGAGTCTTTTCAAGGTAGTGGTGTGGGCACTTCCTATGGAAGGCTTCACTCTGATGACGTTGACGTCATCCGCAGGTTGCTAGTAACAGTCGTTTAGGAGCTACAGACGTTTATATTTGTTTTTTTATCGGTTTTTGCTCGTTTTCTCCTAATTGTGTTTCTGTCCAAGGTATTTTTGGGTCTCTTCCTATGTAAATCTTTACGTTGAAGACGCTGACGTCAACCGCAGGTCGCTAGTATCAGACTTTTAGGAGCTACAGGCGTACAAAGAGCGTATGTAGCTCCTAAACGTCTGTTACTCGCGACCTGCTGATAACGTCAGCGTCTTTAACGTGAAGCTTTTCATAGGAAGACACCAAGAACTCCCTTGATAAGACACACATTTAGGAGAAAACAAGCAAAAAGTGATACTGAACAAAAGAATAGCGCCTTCTGCTCCTAAACGACTGTTACTAGTGACCTGCAATTGACGTGAGCGTCTTCAACCTGAAGCCTTCTTTAGGCAGAGACCCACAACTCCCTTGAAAAGACACACATTTAGGAGAAAACGTTAAAAAGTGATAAAAAGCAAAAGATAAACGCCTGTAACTCCTAAACGTCAGTTACTTATGACCTGCGGATGACGTCAGTGTTTTTAGCGTGGAGCCTTCCACAGGAAATAACCCTCAACTCTTTTGAAAAAACACACATTTAGGAGAAAACGATCCATAAGTGATAATAAACCAAAGAAAAACGCCTGTATCTCCTTAACGACTGTTACTAGCGACCTGTGGATGACGTCAGCGTCTTCAGAGTTACGCGTTGCATAGGAAGAGACCCACAACTTTCTTTAGAAGACACACATTTTGGAGAAAACGAGCAAAAAGAGATAAAAAAATGACGAAGAGCGCCTGCTGCCCATAAACAACTGCTACAAGCGACCTGCAGATGACGTCAGCGTCTTCAGCGTGAAACCTTCCATAGGAAGAGACCCACAACTCCCTTGAAAAGTTACATTTAAAAGAAAACGAGCTAAAAGTGATAAAAAACAAAGGAAAGCGCCTGCAGCTCCTAAACGACTGTTATTAGCGACCAGCAGATGACGACAGCTTCTTCAGCGTGAAGCCTTCCAAAAGTAAAGACACACAACTCCATTGTAAAGACACACATTTAGGAGTAAACGAGCAAAAAGAGATAAAAAATGACGAAGAGCGCCAGCAGCTCCTAAACGACTGTTACTAGTGACCTGCGGATAACGTCAGCGTCTTTAACGTGAAGCTTTTCATAGGAAGACACCAAGAACTCCCTTGATAAGACACGCATTTAGGAGAAAACAAGCAAAAAATGATACTAAACAAAAGAATAGCGCCTTCAGCTCCTAAACGACTGTTACTAGCGACCTACAATTGACGTCAGCGTCTTCAGCGTGAAGCCTTCTTTAGGCAGAGTGTTACTAGTGACCTGCGGATGACGTCAGCGTCTTCAGCGTGAAGCCTTATATAGGAAGAGACAAACAACTCCCTTGAAAAGATACACATTTAGGAGAAACGAGCAAAAATTGATAAAAAACAAAAAAAAAGCTTGCAGCTCTTAAACGACTGTTACTAGCGACCTGCGGATAACATCAGCGTCTTTAGCTTAAAGCCAACCATAGGAAAAGACACACAACTCCCTTGAAAAGACACACAATAAGAAAAAACAAGCAAAACGTGATAAAAAACAAAAGAAAAGCGCGTTTTCATTGCTGTCCGTGGTAATGGTACCAATAGGGGTAGATTTTATACTAAAATTTTATACTAAAATTTTATTATTATTTTTCGACTATTATTCACATCGGTATACGTCTTAATCCTAGAAGTACACCTTACAAAGGAAAATTTTAATATTTAAAATAAAATTAATGCTTGCTAGAATATGTTTAAATAAAGTGGCATTTTCATACGCGTTCATGGTTATGGCACCAATAAGTGCTGATTTTATACTGAAATTAATTATTTTTATTTTCGATTTTTTTGACAATGGTGTACGTCTTGATGCCAGAAGAAAACCTTTCGAGTGTAAATTTTAATATTTTAAAAAAAATTAAATGCGTGCTAAAATATGTTTAAAAAAAGTAGCGTTTTCATTGCTGTCCGTGGTAATGGTACCAATAGGGGTAGATTTTATACTAAAATTTTATTATTATATTTCGACTATTATTCACATCGGTATACGTCTTAATCCTAGAAGTAAACCTTACAAAGCAAAATTTAAATATTTAAAAAAAATTTAATGCTTTCTAAAATATGTTTAATAAAGTGGTATTTTCATACGCGTTCATGGTTATGGCACCAATAAGTAATGATTTTTTACTAAAAATCATTATTTTTATTTTCGATTATTTTTACAATGGTATACGTTTTGATGCCAGAAGAAAACATTTCGAGTGTAAATTTTAATATTTTAAAAAAAAATTAAATGCGTGCAAAAATATGTTTTAAAAAAGTAGCGTTTTCATTGCTATCCGCGGTAATGGTACCAATAGGGGTAGGTTTTTTACTAAAGTTTCATACTAAAATTTTATTATTATTTTTCGACTATTATTCACTTCGATATACGTCTTAATTCTTAAAGTACACCTTATAAAGGAAAATTTTAATATTTAAAAAAAATTTAATGCTTGCTAGAATATGTTTAATTAAAGTGGCATTTTCATACGCGTTCATGGTTATGGCACCAATGGGTAGTGATTTTATACTGAAATTAATTATTTTTATTTTCGATTATTTAGGCAATGGTGTACGTCTTGATGCCAGGAGAAAACCTTTCGAGTGTAATTTTTAATGTTTTTAAAAAAATTAAATGCGAGCTAAAATATGTTTAAAAAAAGTAGCGTTTTCATTCCTGTCCGTGGTAATGGTACCAATAGGGGTAGATTTTATACTAAAATTTTGTACTTAAATTTTATTATTATTTTTCGACTATTATTCATATCGGTATACGTCTTAATCCTAGAAATAAACCTTACAAAGGAAAAGTTAAATATTTAAAAAAAAATTATTGCTTGCTAAAATATGTTTAAATAAAGTGGTATTTTCATACGCGTTCATGTTTATGGCACTAATAAGTAATGATTTTATACTGAAATTCATTATTTTTATTTTCGATTATTTTGACAATGGTATACGTCTTGATGCCAGGAGAAACCTTTCGAGTGTAAATTTTAATATTTTAAAAAAAATTAAATGCGTACTAAAATATGTTTAAAAGAAGTAGCGTTTTCATTGCTGTCCGTAGTAATGGTACCAATAGGGGTAGATTTTATACTAAAATTTTATTATTATTTTTCGACTATTACTCACATCGGTATACGTCTTAATCCTAGAAGTACACCTTACAAAGGAAATTTTTAATATTTAAAAAAAAATTAATGCTTGCTAGAATATGTTTAAATATAGTGGCATTTTCATACGCGTTCATGGTTATGGCACCAATAAGTAATGATTTTATACTGAAATTAATATTTTTATTTTCGATTATTTTGACAATGGTATAAGTCTTGATGCCAGAAGAAAACCTTTCGAGTGAAAATTTTAATATTTTAAAAAAAATTAAATGCGTGCTAAAATATGTTTAAAAAAAGTAGCGTTTTCATTGCTGTCCAAGGTAATGGTACCAATAGGGGTAGATTTTATACTAAAATTTTATACTAAAATTTTATTACTATTTTTCGACTCTTATTCACATCGGTATACGTCTTAATCCTAGAAGTAAACCTTACAAAGCAAAATTTAAATATTTAAAATAAATTTAATGCTTGCTAAAATATGTTTAAATAAAGTGGTATTTTCATACGCGTTCATGGTTATGGCACCAATAAGTAATGATTTTATACTGAAATTCATTATTTTTATTTTCGATTATTTTGACAATGGTATAGGTTTTGATACCAGAAGAAAACATTTCGAATGTCAATTTTAATATTTTAAAAAAAAATTAAATGCGTACAAAAATATGTTTTAAAATAGTAGAGTTTTCATTGCTATCCGTGGTAATGGTACCAATAGGGGTAGGTTTTATACTAAAATTTTGTACTAAAATTTTATTATTATTTTTCGACTATTATTCACATCGATATACGTCTTAATTCTAAAAGTACACCTTACAAAAGAAAATTTTAATATTTAAAAAAAATTTAATGCATGCTAGAATATGTTTAAATATAGTGGCATTTTCATACGCGTTCATGGTTATGGCACCAATAAGTAATGATTTTATACTGAAATTGATTATTTTTATTTTCGATTTTTTTGACAATGGTGTACGTCTTGATGCCAGAAGAAAACCTTTCGAGTGTAAATTTTAATATTTAAAAAAAAAAAATGCGTGCTAAAATATGTTTAAAAAAAGTAGCGTTTTCATTGCTGTCCAAGGTAATGGTACCAATAGGAGTAGATTTTATACTAAAATTTTATTATTAATTTTTTACGACTATTATTCACATCGGTATATCGCTTAATCCAAGAAGTAAACCTTACAAAGAAAAATTTAAATATTTAAAAAAAAATTTAATGCTTGCTAAAATATTTTTAAATAAAGTGGCATTTTCATACGCGATCATGGTTATGGCACCAATAAGTAATGATTTTATACTTAAATTTATTATTTTTATTTTCGATTATTTTGACAATGGTATACGTCTTGATGCCAGTAGAAAACCTATCGAGTGTAAATTTTAATATTTTAAAAAAAATTAAGTGCGTGCTATAATATGTTTAAAAAAAGTAGCGTTTTCATTGCTGTCCGTGGTAATGGTACCAATAGGGGTAGATTTTATACTAAAATTTTGTACTTAAATTTTATTATTATTTTTCGACTATTATTCATATCGGTATACGTCTTAATCCTAGAAGTAAACCTTACAAAGGAAAAGTTAAATATTTAAAAAAAAATTAATGCTTGCTAAAATATGTTTAAACAAAGTGGTATTTTCATACGCGTTCATGTTAATGGCACTAATAAGAAATGATTTTATACTGAAATTCATTATTTTTATTTTCGATTATTTTGACAATGGTATACGTCTTGATGCCAGAAGAAAACCTTTCGAGTGTAAATTTTAATATTTTAAAAAAAATTAAATGCGTGCTAAAATATGTTTAAAAAAAGTAGCGTTTTCATTGCTGTCCGTGGTAATGGTACCAATAGGGGTAGATTTTATACTAAAATTTTATTATTATATTTCGACTATTATTCACATCGGTATACGTCTTAATCCTAGAAGTAAACCTTACAAAGCAAAATTTAAATATTTAAAATAAATTTAATGCTTTCTAAAATATGTTTAATAAAGTGGTATTTTCATACGCGTTCATGGTTATGGCACCAATAAGTAATGATTTTATACTGAAATTAATTATTTTTATTTTCGATTATTTTGACAATGGTATACGTTTTGATGCCAGAAGAAAACCTTTCGAGTGTAAATTTTAATAAATAAAAAAAAATTATATGCGTGCTAAAATATGTTTAAAAAAAGTAGCGTTTTCATTGCTGTCCGTTGTAATGGTACCAATAGGGGTAGATTTTATACTAAAATTTTATACTAAAATTTTATTATTATTTTTCGACTATTATTCACATCGGTGTACGTCTTAATTCTAAAAGTACACCTTACAAAGAAAATTTTATCATTTAAAAAAAATTTAATGCTTGCTAGAATATGTTTAAATAAAGTGGCATTTTCATACGCGTTCATGGTTATGGCACCAATAAGTGATGATTTTATACTGAAATTAATTATTTTTATTTTCGATTTTTTTGACAATGGTGTACGTCTTGATGCCAGAAGAAAACCTTTCGAGTGTAAATTTTAATATTTAAAAAAAAAATGCGTGCTAAAATATGTTTAAAAAAAGTAGCGTTTTCATTGCTGTCCAAGGTAATGGTACCAATAGGAGTAGATTTTATACTAAAATTTTATTATTAATTTTCGACTATTATTCACATCGGTATATCGCTTAATCCAAGAAGTAAACCTTACAAAGAAAAATTTAAATATTTAAAAAAAAATTTAATGCTTGCTAAAATATTTTTAAATAAAGTGGCATTTTCATACGCGTTCATGGTTATGGCACCAATAAGTAATGATTTTATACTTAAATTTATTATTTTTATTTTCGATTATTTTGACAATGGTATACGTCTTGATGCCAGTAGAAAACCTATCGAGTGTAAATTTTAATATTTTAAAAAAAATTAAGTGCGTGCTAAAATATGTTTAAAAAAAGTAGCGTTTTCATTGCTGTCCGTGGTAATGGTACCAATAGGGGTAGATTTTATACTAAAATTTTATTATTATATTTCGACTATTATTCACATCGGTATACGTCTTAATCCTAGAAGTAAACCTTACAAAGCAAAATTTAAATATTTAAAAAAAATTTAATGCTTTCTAAAATATGTTTAATAAAGTGGTATTTTCATACGCGTTCATGGTTATGGCACCAATAAGTAATGATTTTTTACTAAAAATCATTATTTTTATTTTCGATTATTTTTACAATGGTATACGTTTTGATGCCAGAAGAAAACATTTCGAGTGTAAATTTTAATATTTTAAAAAAAAATTAAATGCGTGCAAAAATATGTTTAAAAAAAGTAGCGTTTTCATTGCTATCCGCGGTAATGGTACCAATAGGGGTAGGTTTTTTACTAAAATTTCATACTAAAATTTTATTATTATTTTTCGACTATTATTCACTTCGATATACGTCTTAATTCTTAAAGTACACCTTATAAAGGAAAATTTTAATATTTAAAAAAAATTTAATGCTTGCTAGAATATGTTTAATTAAAGTGGCATTTTCATACGCGTTCATGGTTATGGCACCAATGGGTAGTGATTTTATACTGAAATTAATTATTTTTATTTTCGATTATTTAGGCAATGGTGTACGTCTTGATGCCAGGAGAAAACCTTTCGAGTGTAATTTTTAATGTTTTTAAAAAAATTAAATGCGAGCTAAAATATGTTTAAAAAAAGTAGCGTTTTCATTCCTGTCCGTGGTAATGGTACCAATAGGGGTAGATTTTATACTAAAATTTTGTACTTAAATTTTATTATTATTTTTCGACTATTATTCATATCGGTATACGTCTTAATCCTAGAAATAAACCTTACAAAGGAAAAGTTAAATATTTAAAAAAAAATTATTGCTTGCTAAAATATGTTTAAATAAAGTGGTATTTTCATACGCGTTCATGTTTATGGCACTAATAAGTAATGATTTTATACTGAAATTCATTATTTTTATTTTCGATTATTTTGACAATGGTATACGTCTTGATGCCAGGAGAAAACCTTTCGAGTGTAAATTTTAATATTTTAAAAAAAATTAAATGCGTACTAAAATATGTTTAAAAGAAGTAGCGTTTTCATTGCTGTCCGTAGTAATGGTACCAATAGGGGTAGATTTTATACTAAAATTTTATTATTATTTTTCGACTATTATTCACATCGGTGTACGTCTTAATTCTAAAAGTACACCTTACAAAGAAAATTTTATCATTTAAAAAAAATTTAATGCTTGCTAGAATATGTTTAAATAAAGTGGCATTTTCATACGCGTTCATGGTTATGGCACCAATAAGTGATGATTTTATACTGAAATTAATTATTTTTATTTTCGATTTTTTTGACAATGGTGTACGTCTTGATGCCAGAAGAAAACCTTTCGAGTGTAAATTTTAATATTTAAAAAAAAAAATGCGTGCTAAAATATGTTTAAAAAAAGTAGCGTTTTCATTGCTGTCCAAGGTAATGGTACCAATAGGAGTAGATTTTATACTAAAATTTTATTATTAATTTTCGACTATTATTCACATCGGTATATCGCTTAATCCAAGAAGTAAACCTTACAAAGAAAAATTTAAATATTTAAAAAAAAATTTAATGCTTGCTAAAATATTTTTAAATAAAGTGGCATTTTCATACGCGTTCATGGTTATGGCACCAATAAGTAATGATTTTATACTTAAATTTATTATTTTTATTTTCGATTATTTTGACAATGGTATACGTCTTGATGCCAGTAGAAAACCTATCGAGTGTAAATTTTAATATTTTAAAAAAAATTAAGTGCGTGCTAAAATATGTTTAAAAAAAGTAGCGTTTTCATTGCTGTCCGTGGTAATGGTACCAATAGGGGTAGATTTTATACTAAAATTTTATTATTATATTTCGACTATTATTCACATCGGTATACGTCTTAATCCTAGAAGTAAACCTTACAAAGCAAAATTTAAATATTTAAAATAAATTTAATGCTTTCTAAAATATGTTTAATAAAGTGGTATTTTCATACGCGTTCATGGTTATGGCACCAATAAGTAATGATTTTATACTGAAATTAATTATTTTTATTTTCGATTATTTTGACAATGGTATACGTTTTGATGCCAGAAGAAAACCTTTCGAGTGTAAATTTTAATAAATAAAAAAAAATTATATGCGTGCTAAAATATGTTTAAAAAAAGTAGCGTTTTCATTGCTGTCCGTGGTAATGGTACCAATAGGGGTAGATTTTATACTAAAATTTTATACTAAAATTTTATTATTATTTTTCGACTATTATTCACATCGGTGTACGTCTTAATTCTAAAAGTACACCTTACAAAGAAAATTTTATCATTTAAAAAAAATTTAATGCTTGCTAGAATATGTTTAAATAAAGTGGCATTTTCATACGCGTTCATGGTTATGGCACCAATAAGTGATGATTTTATACTGAAATTAATTATTTTTATTTTCGATTTTTTTGACAATGGTGTACGTCTTGATGCCAGAAGAAAACCTTTCGAGTGTAAATTTTAATATTTAAAAAAAAAAATGCGTGCTAAAATATGTTTAAAAAAAGTAGCGTTTTCATTGCTGTCCAAGGTAATGGTACCAATAGGAGTAGATTTTATACTAAAATTTTATTATTAATTTTCGACTATTATTCACATCGGTATATCGCTTAATCCAAGAAGTAAACCTTACAAAGAAAAATTTAAATATTTAAAAAAAAATTTAATGCTTGCTAAAATATTTTTAAATAAAGTGGCATTTTCATACGCGTTCATGGTTATGGCACCAATAAGTAATGATTTTATACTTAAATTTATTATTTTTATTTTCGATTATTTTGACAATGGTATACGTCTTGATGCCAGTAGAAAACCTATCGAGTGTAAATTTTAATATTTTAAAAAAAATTAAGTGCGTGCTAAAATATGTTTAAAAAAAGTAGCGTTTTCATTGCTGTCCGTGGTAATGGTACCAATAGGGGTAGATTTTATACTAAAATTTTATTATTATATTTCGACTATTATTCACATCGGTATACGTCTTAATCCTAGAAGTAAACCTTACAAAGCAAAATTTAAATATTTAAAAAAAATTTAATGCTTTCTAAAATATGTTTAATAAAGTGGTATTTTCATACGCGTTCATGGTTATGGCACCAATAAGTAATGATTTTTTACTAAAAATCATTATTTTTATTTTCGATTATTTTTACAATGGTATACGTTTTGATGCCAGAAGAAAACATTTCGAGTGTAAATTTTAATATTTTAAAAAAAAATTAAATGCGTGCAAAAATATGTTTAAAAAAAGTAGCGTTTTCATTGCTATCCGCGGTAATGGTACCAATAGGGGTAGGTTTTTTACTAAAATTTCATACTAAAATTTTATTATTATTTTTCGACTATTATTCACTTCGATATACGTCTTAATTCTTAAAGTACACCTTATAAAGGAAAATTTTAATATTTAAAAAAAATTTAATGCTTGCTAGAATATGTTTAATTAAAGTGGCATTTTCATACGCGTTCATGGTTATGGCACCAATGGGTAGTGATTTTATACTGAAATTAATTATTTTTATTTTCGATTATTTAGGCAATGGTGTACGTCTTGATGCCAGGAGAAAACCTTTCGAGTGTAATTTTTAATGTTTTTAAAAAAATTAAATGCGAGCTAAAATATGTTTAAAAAAAGTAGCGTTTTCATTCCTGTCCGTGGTAATGGTACCAATAGGGGTAGATTTTATACTAAAATTTTGTACTTAAATTTTATTATTATTTTTCGACTATTATTCATATCGGTATACGTCTTAATCCTAGAAATAAACCTTACAAAGGAAAAGTTAAATATTTAAAAAAAAATTATTGCTTGCTAAAATATGTTTAAATAAAGTGGTATTTTCATACGCGTTCATGTTTATGGCACTAATAAGTAATGATTTTATACTGAAATTCATTATTTTTATTTTCGATTATTTTGACAATGGTATACGTCTTGATGCCAGGAGAAAACCTTTCGAGTGTAAATTTTAATATTTTAAAAAAAATTAAATGCGTACTAAAATATGTTTAAAAGAAGTAGCGTTTTCATTGCTGTCCGTAGTAATGGTACCAATAGGGGTAGATTTTATACTAAAATTTTATTATTATTTTTCGACTATTACTCACATCGGTATACGTCTTAATCCTAGAAGTACACCTTACAAAGGAAATTTTTAATATTTAAAAAAAAATTAATGCTTGCTAGAATATGTTTAAATATAGTGGCATTTTCATACGCGTTCATGGTTATGGCACCAATAAGTAATGATTTTATACTGAAATTAATATTTTTATTTTCGATTATTTTGACAATGGTATAAGTCTTGATGCCAGAAGAAAACCTTTCGAGTGAAAATTTTAATATTTTAAAAAAAATTAAATGCGTGCTAAAATATGTTTAAAAAAAGTAGCGTTTTCATTCCTGTCCAAGGTAATGGTACCAATAGGGGTAGATTTTATACTAAAATTTTATACTAAAATTTTATTACTATTTTTCGACTCTTATTCACATCGGTATACGTCTTAATCCTAGAAGTAAACCTTACAAAGCAAAATTTAAATATTTAAAATAAATTTAATGCTTGCTAAAATATGTTTAAATAAAGTGGTATTTTCATACGCGTTCATGGTTATGGCACCAATAAGTAATGATTTTATACTGAAATTCATTATTTTTATTTTCGATTATTTTGACAATGGTATAGGTTTTGATACCAGAAGAAAACATTTCGAATGTCAATTTTAATATTTTAAAAAAAAATTAAATGCGTACAAAAATATGTTTTAAAATAGTAGAGTTTTCATTGCTATCCGTGGTAATGGTACCAATAGGGGTAGGTTTTATACTAAAATTTTGTACTAAAATTTTATTATTATTTTTCGACTATTATTCACATCGATATACGTCTTCATTCTTAAAGTACACCTAATAAAGGAAAATTTTAATATTTAAAAAAAAATTAATGCTTGCTAGAATATGTTTAATTAAAGTGGCATTTTCATACGCGTTCATGGTTATGGCACCAATGGGTAGTGTTTTTATACTGAAATTAATTATTTTTATTTTCGATTATTTAGGCAATGGTGTACGTCTTGATGCCAGGAGAAAACCTTTCGAGTGTAAATTTTAATATTTTTAAAAAAATTAAATGCGAGCTAAAATATGTTTAAAAAACGTAGCGTTTTCATTGCTGTCCGTGGTAATGGTACATATAGGGGTAGATTTTATACTAAAATTTTGTTCTTAAATTTTATTATTATTTTTCGACTATTATTCATATCGGTATACGTCTTAATCCTAGAAGTAAACCTTACAAAGGAAAAGTTAAATATTTAAAAAAAAATTAATGCTTGCTAAAATATGTTTAAATAAAGTGGTATTTTCATACGCGTTCATGTTTATGGCACTAATAAGTAATGATTTTATACTGAAATTCATTATTTTTATTTTCGATTATTTTGACAATGGTATACGTCTTGATGCCAGAAGAAAACCTTTCGAGTGTAAATTTTATTATTTTAAAAAAAATTAAATGCGTGCTAAAATATGTTTAAAAAAAGTAGCGTTTTCATTGCTGTCCGTGGTAATGGTACCAATAGTGGTAGATTTTATACTAAAATTTTATTATTATTTTCGACTATTATTCACATCGGTATACGTCTTAATCCTAGAAGTAATCCTTACAAAGCAAAATTTAAATATTTAAAAAAATTTAAAAAAAATTTAATGCTTTCTAAAATATGTTTAATAAAGTGGTATTTTCATACGCGTTCATGGTTATGGCACCAATAAGTAATGATTTTTTACTAAAAATCATTATTTTCGATTATTTTTACAATGGTATACGTTTTGATGGCTTGATGACAACTGTAGCTCCCAAACGTCTGTTACTAGCGACTTGCGGATGACGTCAGCGTCTTCAGCGTTAAGCCTTCTAAAGGTAATAACACACAACTCCATTGTAAAGACACACATTTAGGAGTTATTGAGCAAAAAGAGATAAATAAAATGACGAAGAGCGTCTGCAGCTCCTAAACGACTGTTACTAGCGACCAGCAGATGACGTCACCATCTTCAGCGTGAAGTCTTATATAGGACGAGACAAACAACTCCCTTGAAAAGAAACACAATTAGGAAAAAACGAGAAAAAGTGATAAAAAAGAAAAAGAAAAACGTCTGTAGATCCTTAACGCCTGTTGCTAACGACATGCGGATGACGTCAGCGTCTTTTGCTTAAAGCCAACCATAGGAAAAGACCCACAACTCTCTTGAAAAGACACACAATTAGGAAAAAACAAGCAAAACGTGATAAAAAACAAAAGAAAAGCGCCTGCAGCTCGTAAACAACTGTTGATAGCGACATGCTGATGACGTCAGCGTCTTCAGCGTGAAGCCTTTCATAGGAAAAGACCCACAACTTCCTTGAAAAGACACACATCTAGGAGAAAACGAGCAAAAACGGTTAAAAATAAAAGAAAAGCGTTTGCAGCACCTAACTTAAGTTACTAGCGACTAACCGTTGACGTCAGCTTCATCAGCGTTGAGCCTTTCATAGGAAGAGACCAAAAACTCCTTTTAGAAGACATCTATTTAGTACAAAACGAGCAAAAAGTGATAAAAAAATAAAAGAAAAACGCCAGTAGCTCCCAAACGTCTGTTACTAGCGACTTGCGGATGACGTCAATGTCTGCGGAGTGAAGCCTTCCATAGCAAGTGCCCACACCACTACCTTGAAAATACAAACATTTAGGAGAAAACGAGCAAAAAGTAATAAAAAACAAAAGAAAAACGCTTGCAGCTCGTAAACGACTGTTACTAGCGACCTGCGAATGACGTCAGCGTCTTTAGCGTGATGCCTTTAATAGGAACAGAACCACAACTCCCTTGAAAAGACACATTTAGGAGAAAACGATCAAAAAGTGATAAAATACAGCAGATAAACGCCTGTAACACCTAAACGACTGTTACTAGCGACCTGCGGCTAACGTCAGTGTCTTTAGCGTGAAGCTTTTCATAGGAAGACACCAAGAACTCCCTTTATAAGACACACTTTTAGGAGAAAACAAGCAAAAAGTGAAAAAGAACAAAAGAATAGCGCCTTCAGCTCCTAAACGACTGTTACTAGCGACCTGCAATTGCGGTCAGCATCTTCAGATTGAAGCCTTCTATAGGAAGACACCCACAACTACCTTGAAAAGACACACATTAAGGAGAAAATGAGCAAAAACTTATAAAAAAACAAAAGATAAACGCCTGTATCTCCTAAACGTCTGTTACTAGTGACGTGCAGATGACGTCAGTGTTTTCAGCGTAAAGCCTTCCACACGAAAAATCCCTCAACTCTCTTGAAAAAACACACATTTAGGAGAAAACGAGCAAAAAGTGTTAAAAATTAAAAGATAAGAGCCTGCAGCTACTAAAAGGCTTTTACTAGCGACTTGCAAATGACTTCAGCGTCTTCAGCGTAAAACCTTTCATAGAAAGAGACCAAAAACTCCCTTGAGACGACACACATTTAGGAGAAAACGATTAAAAAGGGATAAAATAATGACGAAGAGCGCCTGTAGCTGATAAACAACTGCTACAAGCGACCTGCAGATGACGACAGCGTCTTCATCGTGAAACCGTCCATAGGTAAAAACCCACAACTCCATTGTAAAGATACATTTATGAGGATACGATCAAAAAGTGATAAAATACAGAAGATAAACGTGTGTAATAACCTAAACGACTGTTACTAGCGACCTGCGGATAACGTCAGCGTCTTTAGCGTGAAGCGTTTCATAGAAAGACACCAAGATCTTTCTTTATAAGACACAGATTTAGGAGAAAACAAGCAAAAAGTGAGAAGGAACAAAAGAATAGCGCCTTCAGCTCCTAAACGACTGTTACTAGCGACCTGTCGATAACGTCAGCGTCTTTAGCGTGAACACTTCCATTAGAAGAGACCCACAACTCCCTTTAAAACACATACAATGTTCAATAAAACGAGCAAAAAGTGATAAAAAAATAACGTCTGTATTTCCTTAACGACTGTTACTAGCGACCTGCGGATGACGTCAGCGTCTTCTGCGTGTAGCCTTTCATAGGAAATGACCCACAACTCACTTTTAAAGACACACATTTAGGTGAAAACGAGCAAAAAGTGATAAAAAACAAAAGAAAAGGGCCTGCAGCTTCCTTACAACTAAGACTAGCTACTCGTGGATGACTTTAGGGTCTTCAGCGTGTATCCAGTCATAGGAAGAGTCCCACAACTCCCTTGAAAAGACACACATTTAGGAGTAAACGACCAAAAGTGATAAAAAACCAAATAAAAACGCTTTTATTTTCTAAACGACTGTTACTAGCGACCTGCGGATGACGTCAGCGTCTTCAGCGTGAAGCCTACCATAGGTAGAGACACACGACTCCTTTGTAAAGACACACATTTAGGAGTAAACGAGCAAAAAGTGAGAAAAAAAATACGAAGAGCGTCGGCAGCTCCTAAACGTCTATTACTAGCGCCCTGCGGATGACTTCAGAGTCTTCAACGTGAAGCGTTCCATTGAAAGTAACCCATAACTCCCTTGAAAAAACAAACAATTAGGAGAAAAAAACGAGAAAAAAGTGATAAAAAAAAGAAAAACGTCTGTAGCTCCTAAACGACTGTTACTAGCGACCTGCGGATAACGTCAATGTCTTAAGCGTGAAGCCTTATATGGGAAGAGACAAACAACTCCCTTAAAAAGATACACATTTAGGAGAAAACGTGCAAAAAGTGATAAAAAACAAAAGAAAAGTGCCTGCAGCTCTTAAACGACTGTTACTAGCGACCTGATGATGACGTCAGCGTCTTCAGCGTAAAGCCATCTATAGGAAGAGACCCACAACTCCCTTGAAAAGACACACAATTAAAGAGAAAACAAGAAAAAGTGAAAAAGAAGAAAAAGAAAGACGTCTGTAGATCCTTAATGACTGTTACTAGCGACCTGCGGATGACGGCAGCGACTTTAGCTTAAAGCCAACCATAGGAAAAGAACCACAACTTTCTTGAAAAGACACACAATTAGGAAAAAACAAGCAAAACGTGATAAAAAAACAAAAGAAAAGCGCCTGCAACTCGTAAACGACTGTTGATAGCGACATGATGATGACGTCAGCGTCTTCAGCGTGAAGCCAACTATTGGAAGAGACCCACAACTCCCTTGAAAAGAAACACATTTAGGTGAAAACGA
Source organism: Zhengitettix transpicula (assembly GCA_037074705.1). Classification (NCBI taxonomy): domain Eukaryota; kingdom Metazoa; phylum Arthropoda; class Insecta; order Orthoptera; family Tetrigidae; genus Zhengitettix; species Zhengitettix transpicula. The sequence goes on along the minus strand of JAYJMR010000011.1, from coordinate 466,254 downwards.
GAAAAAGTGATAAAAAGGAAAAAGAAAAACGTCTGTAGATCCTTAACGCCTGTAACTAGCGACCTGCGGATGACGTCAGCGTCTTTAGCGTGACGCCTTCCAAATGTAAAGACACACAACTCTATTGTAAAGACACACATTTAGGAGTTATCGAGCAAAAAGGAGATAAAAAAATGACGAAGAGCGTCTGCAGCTCCTAAACGACTGTTACCAGCGACCAGCAGACGACGTCAGCATCTTCAGCATGAAGCCTTACATAGGTAGAGACACAAAACTCCATTTTAAAGCCACATATTTACGGTTAAACGAGCAAAACGATTTAAAAAATGACGAAGAGCGTCGGCAGCTCATAAACGACTATTACTAGTGACCTGCGTACGACTTCAGCGTTTTCAGCGTGAAGCCTTATATAGGAAGAGACAAACAACTCCCTTGAAAAGATACACATTTAGGAGAAAACGAGCAAAAAGTGATACAAAACAAAAGAAAACAGCTTGCAGCTCTTAAACGAATGTTACTAGCGACCTGATTATGACGTCAGCGTCTTCAGCCATAAGCCATCTATTGGAAGAGACCCTCAACTCCCTTGAAAAGACATACAATTAAGGAGAAAACGAGAAAAAGTGATAAAGAAGAAAATGAAAAACGTCAGTAGATCCTTAATGACTGTTACTAGCGACCTGCGGATGACGTCAGCGTCTTTAGCTTAAAGCCAACCATAGGAAAAATCCCACAACTCCCTTGAAAAGACAAACAAGTAGGAGAAAACGAGCAAAAAGTGATAAAAAAGAAAAAGAAAAACGTCTGTAGCTCTAAACGACTGTTTCTAGCGACCTGCGAATGACGTCAGCGTCTTCAGCGTGAAGCCATCTTTTCGAAGAGACCCACAACTCCCTTGAAAAGACACACAATTAGGAAAAAACAAGCAAAAAGTGATAAAAAAAAAGAAAAGCGCCTGCAGCTCGTAAACGAATGTTGATAGCGAAATGCTTATGACGTCAGCGTCTTCAGCGTGAAGCCTTTCATAGAAAAAGACCCACAACTTCCTTGAAAAGACACACATCTAGGAGAAAACGAGCAAAAAGTGTTAAAAAACAAAAGGAAAGTGTTTGCAGCACCTAACTTATGTTACTAGCGACTAAACGTTGACGTCAGCTTCATCAGCGTTAAGCCTTCCAAAGGAAGAGACCAAAAACTCCTTTTAGAAGACATCTATTTAGTACAAAACGAACAAAAAATGATAAAAAAATAAAAGAAAAACGCCTGTAGCTCCCAAACGTCTGTTACTAGCGACTTGCGGATGACGTCAATGTCTGCGGAGTGAAGCCTTCCATAGCAAGTGCCCACACCACTACCTTGAAAATACAATCATTTAGGAGAAAACGAGCAAAAAGTAATAAAAAACAAAAGAAAAACGCTTGCAGCTCGTAAACGACTGTTACTAGCGACCTGCGAATGGCGTCAGCGTCTTCAGCGTGATGCCTTCCATAGGAACAGAACCACAACTCCCTTGAAAAGACACATTTAGGAGAAAACGATCAAAAAGTGATAAAATACAGAAGATAAACGCCTCTAACACCTAAACGACTGTTACTAGCGACATGCGGCTAACGTCAGCGTCTTTATGGTGAAGCTTTTCATAGGAAGACACCAAGAACTCCCTTTATAAGACACACTTTTAGGAGAAAACAAGCAAAAAGTGAGAAAGAACAAAAGAATAGCGCCTTCAGCTCCTAAACGACTGTTACTAGCGACCTGCAATTGCGGTCAGCATCTTCAGATTGAAGCCATCTATAGGACGACACCTACAACTACCTTGAAAAGACACACATTAAGGCGAAAACGAGCAAAAAGTTATAAAAAACAAAAGATAAACGCCTGTATCTCCTAAAAGTCTGTTACTAGTGACGTGCAGATGACGTCAGTGTTTTCAGCGTAAAGCCTTCCACAGGAAAAATCCCTCAACTCTCTTGAAAAAAAAAACATTTAGAAGAAAACGAGCAAAAAGTGTTGAAAATTAAAAGATAAGAGCCTGCAGCTCCTAAAAGGCTTTTACTAGCGACTTGCAAATGACTTCAGCGTCTTCAGCGTAAAACCTTTCATAGGAAGAGACCTAAAACTCCCTTGAGACGACACACATTTAGGAGAAAACGATTAAAAAGGGATAAAATAATGACGAAGAGCGCCTGTAGCTCATAAACAACTGCTACAAGCGACCTGCAGATGACGTCAGCGTCTTCATCGTGAAACCGTCCATAGGTAAAAACCCACAACTCCCTTGTAAAGATACATTTATGAGGATACGATCAAAAAGTGATAAAATATAGAAGATAAACGCCTGCAACACCTAAACGACTGTTACTAACGACCTGCGGATAACGTCAGCGTCTTTAGCGTGAAGCGTTTCATAGAAAAACACCAAGATCTTTCTTTATAAGACACACAATTAGGAGAAAACAAGCAAAAAGTGAGAAAGAACAAAAGAATAGCGTCTTCAGCTCCTAAACGACTGTTACTAGCGACCTGTGGATGACGTCAGCGTCTTTAGCGTGAAGCCTTCCATTAGAGGAGACCCACACTCCCTTTAAAAGACATACAATGTTCAATAAAACGAGCAAAAAGTGATAAAAAAAACGTCTGTATTACCTTAACGACTGTTACTAGCGACCTGCGGATGACGTCAGCGTCTTCTGCGTGTAGCCTTTCATAGGAAAAGACCTACACCTCACTTTTAAAGACACACATTTAGGAGAAAACTAGCAAAAAGTGATAAAAAACAAAAGAAAACAGCTTGCAGCTCTTAAACGACTGTTACTAGCGACCTGATTATGACGTCAGCGTCTTCAGCCTTAAGCTATCTATTCGAAGAGACCCTCAACTCCCTTGAAAAGACACACAATTAAAGAGAAAACGAGAAAAAGTGATGAAGAAGAAAAATAAAAACGCTTTTATTTTCTAAACGACTGTTACTAGCGACCTGCGGATGACGTCAGCGTCTTCAGCGTGAAGCCTACCATAGGTAGAGACACACAACTCCATTGTAAAGACACACATTTCGGAGTAAACGAGCAAAAAGAGATAAAAAAGACGAAGAGCGTCGGCAGCTCCTAAACGACTATTACTAGCGCCCTGCCGATGACTTCAGAGTCTTCATTGAAAGTAACCCACAACTCCCTTGAAAAGACAAAAAATTAGGAGAAAACGAGCAAAAAGTGATAAAAAAAAGAAAAACGTCAGTAGCTCCTAAACGACTGTTACTAGCGACCTGCGGATAACGTCAGCGTCTTCAGCGTGAAGCCTTATATGAGAAGGGACAAACAGCTCCCTTAAAAAGATACACATTTAGGAGAAAACGTGCAAAAAGTGATAAAAAACAAAAGAAAAGAGCTTGCAGCTCCTAAACGACTGTTACCAGCGACCAGCAGACGACGTCAGCATCTTCAGCGTGAAGCCTTACATAGGTAGAGACACACAACTCCATTTTTAAGCCACATATTTACGGGTAAACGAGCAAAACGATATAAAAAATGACGAAGAGCGTCGGCAGCTCCTAAACGACTATTACTAGCGACGTGCGGAGGACTTCAGCGTCTTCAGCGTGAAGCCTTATATAGGAAGAGACAAACATCTCCCTTGAAAAGATACACATTTAGGAGAAAACGAGCAAAAAGTGATAAAAAACAAAAGAAAACAGCTTGCAGCTCTTAAACGACTGTTACTAGCGACCTGATTATGACGTCAGCGTCTTCAGCTTTAAGCCATCTATTGGAAGAGACCCTCAACTCCCTTGAAAAGACAAACAATTAAGGAGGAAAACGAGAAAAAGTGATAAAGAAGAAAAAGAAAAACGTCTGTTGATCCTTAATGACTGTTACTAGCGACCTGCGGATGACGTCAGCGTCTTTAGCTTAAAGCCAACCATAGGAAAAGACCCACAACTCCCTTGAAAAGACAAACAATTAGGAAAAAAAAAGCAAAACGTGATAAAAAAACAAAAGAAAAGCGCCTGCAGCTCGGAAACGACTGTTGATAGCGACATGATGATGACGTCAGCGTCTTCAGCATGAAGCCTTCCATTGAAAGAGACCCACAACTACCTTGAAAAGACAAACAGTTAGGAGAAAACGAGCAAAAAGTGATAAAAAAGAAAAAGAAAAATATCTGTAGCTCCAAACGACTGTTACTAGCGACCTGATGATGACGTCAGCGTCTTCAGCGTGAAGCCTACCATAGGTAGAATCACACAACTCCATTGTAAAGACACACATTTCGGAGTAAACGACCAAAAAGAGATAAAAAAATGACGAATAGCGTGTGCAGCTCCTAAACGACAGTTACCATGACTAGCAGATTATGTCAGCGTCTTCAGCGTGAAGCCTTATATAGGTAGAGACACAGGACTCCTTTGTAAAGACACACATTTAGGAGTAAGCGAGCAAAAAGTGAGAAAAAAAAGACGAAGAGCGTCGGCAGCTCCTAAACGTCTATTACTAGCGCCCTGCGGATGAATTCAGAGTCTTCAACGTGAAGCGTTTTATAGAAAGTAACCCACAACTCCCTTGAAAACACAAACAATTAGGAGAAAACGAGCAAAATGTGATAAAAAAAAAGAAAAACGTCTGTAGCTCCTAAACGACTGTTACTAGCGACCTGCGGATAACGTCAGCGTTATAAGCGTGATGCCTTATATGGAAGAGACAAACAACTCCCTTAAAAAGATACACATTTAGGAGAAAACGTGCAAAAAGTGATAAAAAACAAAAGAAAAGACCTCCGGCTCTTAAACGACTGTTACTAGCGACCTGATGATGACGTCAGCGTCTTCTGCGTGAAGCCATCTATTGGAAGAGACCCACAACTCCCTTGAAAAGAAACACAATTAGGTGAAAACGAGAAAAAGTGATAAAAAAGAAAAAAAAACGTCTGTAGATCCTTAACGCCTGTAACTAGCGACCTGCGGATGACGTCAGCGTCTTAAGCGTGACGCCTTCCAAATGTAAAGACACACAACTCCATTGTAAAGACACACATTTAGGAGTTAACGAGCAAAAAGAGATAAAAAAATGACGAAGAGCGTCTGCAGCTCCTAAACGACTGTTACCAGCGACCAGCAGACGACGTCAGCATCTTCAGCGTGAAGCCTTTCATAGGTAGAGACACACAACTCCATTTTAAAGCCACATATTTACGGGGTAAACGAGCAAAACGATATAAAAAATGACGAAGAGCGTCGGCAGCTCCTAAACGACTGTTACTAGCGACCTGCAATTGCGGTCAGCATCTTCAGATTGAAGCCTTCTATAGGACGACACCCACAACTACCTTGAAAAGACACACATTAAGGAGAAAACGAGCAAAAAGTTTAAAAAACAAAAGATAAACGCCTGTATCTCCTAAACGTCTGTTACTAATGACGTGCAGATGACGTCAGTGTTTTCAGCGTAAAGCCTTCCACAGGAAAAATCCCTCAACTCTCTTGAAAAAACACACATTTAGAAAAAAACGAGCAAAAAGTGTTGAAAATTAAAAGATAAGAGCCTGCAGCTCCTAAAAGGCTTTTACTAGCGACTTGCAAATGACTTCAGCGTCTTCAGCGCAAAACCTTTCATAGGAAGAGACCTAAAACTCCCTTGAGACGACACACATTTAGGAGAAAACGATTAAAAAGGGATAAAATAATGACGAAGAGCGCCTGTAGCTCATAAACAACTGCTACAAGCGACCTGCAGATGACGTCAGCGTCTTCATCGTGAAACCGTCCATAGGTAAAAACCCACAACTCCCTTGTAAAGATACATTTATGAGGATACGATCAAAAAGTGATAAAATATAGAAGATAAACGCCTGTAACACCTAAACGACTGTTACTAGCGACCTGCGGATGACGACAACGTCTTCAGAGTGAAGCCATGCATAGCAAGAGCCCACACCACTACCTTGAAAATACAAACATTTAGGAGAAAACGAGCAAAAAGTAATAAAAAACAAAAGAAAAACGCTTGCAGCTCGTAAACGACTGTTACTAGCGACCTGCGAATGACGTCAGCGTCTTCAGCGTGATGCCTTCCATAGGAACAGAACCACAACTCCCTTGAAAAGACATATTTAGGAGAAAACGATCAAAAAGTGATAAAATACAGAAGATAAACGCCTGTAACACCTAAACGACTGTTACTAGCGACCTGCGGCTAACGTCAGCGTCTTTAGCGTGAAGCTTTTCATAGGAAGACACCAAGAACTCCCTTTATAAGACACACTTTTAGGAGAAAACAAGCAAAAAGTGAGAAAGAACAAAAGAATAGCGCCTTTAGCTCCTAAACGACTGTTACTAGCGACCTGCAATTGCGGTCAGCATCTTCAGATTGAAGCCTTCTATAGGAAGACACCCACAACTCTCTTGAAAAAACACACATTTAGGAGAAAATGAGCAAAAAGTAATAAAAATTAAAACAAAACGCTTTTATTTTCTAAACGACTGTTACTAGCGACCTGCGGATGACGTCAGCGTTTTCAGCGTGAAGCCTACCATAGGAAGAGACACACAACTCCATTGTAAAGACACACATTTCGGAGTAAACGAGCAAAAAGAGATAAAATAATGACGAATAGCGTCTGCAGCTCCTAAACAACTGTTACCAGCGACCAGTAGATGATGTCAGCGTCTTCAGCGTGAAGCCTTACATAGGTAGAGGACACACGACTCCTGTGTAAAGACACACATTTAGGAGTAAACGAGCAAAAAGAGAGAAAAAAAAGACGAAGAGCGTCGGCAGCTCCTAAACGACTATTACTAGCGCCCTGCGGATGACTTCAGAGTCTTAAACGTGAAGCGTTCCATTGAAAGTAACCCACAACTACCTTGAAAAGACACACAATAAGGAGAAAACGAGCAAAAAGTTATAAAAAACAAAAGTTAATCGCCTGTATCTCCTATACGTCTGTTACTAGTGATGTGCAGATGACGTCAGTGTTTTCAGCGTAAAGCCTTCCACAGGAAAAATCCCTCAACTCTCTTGAAAAAACACACATTTAGAAGGAAACGAGCAAAAAGTGTTGAAAATTAAAAGATAAGAGCCTGCAGCTCCTAAAAGGCTTTTACTAGCGATCTGCAAATGACGTCAGCGTCTTCAGCGTAAAACCTTTCATAGGAAGAGACCCAAAACTCCCTTGAGACGACACACATTTAGGATGAAAGGATCAAAAAGAGATAAAAAATGACGAAGAGCGCCTGTAGCTCATAAATAACTGCTACAAGCAACCTGCAGATGACGTCAGCGTCTTCAGCGTGAAACCGTCCATAGGTAAAAACCCACAACTCCCTTGAAAAGATACATTTATGAGAATACCTTCAAAAAGTAATAAAATACAAAAGATTAACGCCTGTACCACCTAAATGACTGTTACTAACAACCTGCGGATGACGACAACGTCTTCAGAGTGAAGCCATGCATAGCAAGTGTCCACACCACTACCTTGAAAAGACACACATTTAGGAGAAAACGAGCAAAAAGTGATAAAAAACAAAAGAAAAGCGCTTGCAGCTCGAAAACGACTGTTACTAGCGACCTGATGATGATGTCAGCGTCTTCAGCGTGAAGCCTTCAATTGGAAGAGACCCACAACTCCCTTGAAAAGACACACATTTTGGAGAAAATGAGCAAAAAGTGTTAAAAAACAAAAGAAAAGCGCCTGCGGCAACTAAACTTATGTTACAAGCGACCAGCGGATGATGTCAGCTTCATCAGCTTGAAGCCTTTCATAGGAAGAGACCAACAACTCCCTTGAAGAAACACACATTTAGGAGAAAACTATCAAAAAGAGATAAAAAATGACGAATAGCGCCAGCAGCTCCTAAACGACTGTTACGAGCGACCTGCAGATGACGTCAGCGTCTTCAGCGTAAGGCCTGCCATAGGTAGGGACCCACAACTACCTTGTAAAGACACACATTTAGGAGAAAACTAGCTAAAAGTGATAAACACAAAAGAAAAGCGCCTATAGCTCGTAAACGACTGTTACTAGCGACTTGAAAATGACGTTAGCGTCTTCAGCGTGATGCCTTCCATAGAAACAGAACCACAACTCCCTTGAAAAGACACACATTTAGGAGGAAAACGAGCAAAAAGTGATAAAAAAAATGACGAAGAGCGTATGTAGCTCCTAAACGACTGTTACTAGCGACCTGCGGATAACGTCAGCGTCTTTAGCGTGAAGCTTTTCATACGAAGACACCAAGAACTCCCTTGATAAGACAAACATTTAAGAGAAAACAAGCAAAAAGTGATACAGAACAAATGAATAGCGCCTTCAGCTCCTAAACGACTGTTACTACCGACCTGCACTAGACGTCAGCGTCTTCAGCGTGAAGCCTTCATTAGGAAGAGACCCACAACTTCCTTAAAAAGACACACATTCAGAAGAAAACGAGCAAAAAGTGTTGAAAATTTAAAGAAATGCACCTGCAGCTCCTAAAAATATTTTACTAGCGACCTGCAAATGACGTCAGCGTCTTCAGCGTAAAACCTATCATAAGAAGAGACCCAAAACTCCCTTGAGAAGAAACACATTTAGGAGAATACGATCAAAAAGTGATAATAAACAAAAGTAAAACGCCTGTATCTCCTAAACGACTGTTACTAGCGACCAGTGGATGACGTCAGCGTCTTTAGAGTTACGCGATGCATAGGAAGAGACCCACATCTTCCTTGATAAGACACACAATTCGGAAAAAACAAGCAAAACGTGATAAAAAATAAAAGAAAAGCGCCTGCAGCTCGTAAACGACTGTTGCTAGCGACCTGATGATGACGTCAGCGTCTTTAGCGTGAAGCCTTCCATTGAAAGAGACCAACAACTTCCTTAAAAAGACACACATTTAGGAGAAAACAAGCAAAAAGTTAAAAAACAAAAGATAAACGCTGTATCTCCTAAACGTCCTGTTACTTGTGACGTGCGGATGACGTCAGTGTTTTCAGCGTGAAGCCTAACACGGGAAAAATGCCTCAACTTTCTTGAAAAAACACACATTTAGGAGAAAACGAGCAAAAAGTGTTGAAAATTAAATAGAAAAGCGCCTGCAGCTCATAAAAGGCTTTTACTAGCGTCCTGCAAATGACGTCAGCGTCTTCAGCGTAAAACCTTTGATAGGAAGAGACCCAAAACTCCCTTGAGAAGACAAAAATTTACGAGAAAACGATAAAAAAGTGATAATAAACAATAGAAAAACGCCTGTATCTCCTAAACGACTCTTTCTAGCGACCTACAGATGACGTCAGCGTGTTCAGAGTTACGCATGGCATAGGTAGATACCCACAACTTCCTTGCTAAGACACACATGTAGGAGAAAACGAGCAAAGGGTGATAAGAAAATAACGAAGAGCGCCTGCAGCTCCTAAAAAACTGCTACTAGCGACCTGCTGATAACGTCAGCGTCTTCAGCGTGAAGCGTTCCATAGTTAGAGACACACAATTCTATTGTAAAGACACATAGTTAGGAGTAAACGAGCAAAAAGAGATAAAAAAATGACAAAGAGCGTCGGCAGTTCCCAAAAGACTGTTACTACCGACCTGCAATTGACGTCAGCATCTTCAGCGTGAAGCCTTCATTAGGAAAAGACCCACAACTCCCTTAAAAAGACACACATTCAGGAGAAAACGAGCAAAAAGTTTTGAAAATTAAAAGAAAAGCGCCTGCAGCTCCGAAAAGGCTTTTACTAGCGACCTGGAAATAACGTCAGCGTCTTGAGCGTAAAACCTTTCATAGGAAGAGACGCAAAACTCTCTTGAAAAGACAAAAATTTAGGAGAAAACGATAAAAAACTGTTACTAGCGACCAGCAGATGACGTCAGCATCTTCAGCGTGAAGCCTTATATAGGAAGAGACAAACAACTCCCTTGAAAAGACACACAATTAGGAAAAAACGAGAAAAATGATAAAAAAGAAAAAGAAAAACGTCTGTAGATCCTTAACGCCTGTTACTAGCGATCTGCGAATGACGTCAGCGTCTTTAGCTTAAAGCCAACCATAGGAAAAGACCCACAACTCCCTTGAAAAGACACACAATTAGGAAAAAACAAGCAAAACGTGATAAAAAACAAAAGAAAACGCTGCAGCTCGTAGACGACTGTTAATAGCGACATGATGATGACGTCAGCGTCTTCAGCGTGAAACCTTCCATTGAAAGAGACCCACAACTCCCTTGAAAAGACAAACAATTAGGAGAAAACGAGCAAAAAGTGATAAAAAAAGAAAAAGAAAAACGTCTGTAGCTCCTAAACGACTGTTACTAGCGACCAGCAGATGATGTCAGCATCTTCAGCGTGAAGCCTTATATAGAAAGAGACAAACAACTACCTTGAAAAGACACACAATTAGAAGAAAACGACAAAAAGTGATAAAAAAGAAAATGATAAACGTGTGTAGCTCCTAAAAGACTGTTACTAGCGACCTGCGAATGACGTCCGCCTCTTCAGCGTAAAGCCTTCCAAAGGTAAAGACACACAACTCCATTGTAAAGACACACGATTAATAGTTATCGAGCAAAAAAAGATAAAAAAATGACGAAGAGCGTCTTTTGTTCCAAAACGACTGTTACCAGCGACCAGCAGATGACGCCAGCACTTTCAGCGTGAAGCCTTATATAGGTAGAGACACACAACTCCATTGTAAAGCCACATATTTACGAGTAAACGAGCAAAACGAGATAAAAAATGACGAAGAGTGTCGGCAGCTCCTAAACGACTATTACTAGCGACCTGCGTATGACTTCAGCGTCTTTAGCGTGAAGCCATCTATTGAAAGAGACCCACAACTCCCTTGAAGAGACACACAATTAGAAGAAAACGAGAAAAAGTGATAAAAAAGAAAAAGAAAAACGTCTGTAGATCCTTAACGCCTGTTACTAGCAACCTGCGGATGACGTCAGCGTCTTTAGCTTAAAGTCAACCATAGGAAAAGACCCACAACTCCCTCGAAAAGATCCACAATTAGGAAAAAACTAGCAAAACGTGATAAAAAACAAAAGAAAAGCGCCTGCAGCTCGTAAACGACTGTTTATAGCGACATGATGATGACGTCAGCGTCATCAGCGTGAAGCCTTCCATTGAAAGAGACCCACAACTCCCTTGAAAAGACAAACAATTAGATGAAAACGAGCAAAAAGTGATAAAAAAATAGAAAAACGTCTGTAGCTCCTAAACGGTTGTTACTATCGACCTGCGTATGACTTCAGCGTCTTCAGCGTGTAGCTTTTTATAGGAAAGACCTACAACTTCCTTGAAAAGACACACATCTAGGAGAAAACGAGCAAAAAGTGTTAAAAAAACAAAAGAAAAGCGTCTGCAGCTCCTAACTTATGTTACTAGCCACTAACCGTTGACGTCAGCTTCATCAGCGTTAAGCCTTCTATAGGAAGAGACTAAAAACTCCTTTTAGAAGACACCTATTTTGTAGAAAACGAGCAAAAAGTGATAAAAAAAATAAAAGAAAAACGCCTGTAGCTCCCAAGCGTCTGTTACTAGCGACTTGCGGATGACGTCAACGTCTTCGGAGTGAAGCCTTCCATAGCAAGTGCCCACACCACTACCTTGAAAATAAAAACATTTAGGAAAAAACGAGCAAAAAGTGATGAAAATTAAAAGAAAAGAGCCTGCAGCTCCTAAAAGGCTTTTACTAGCGACCTGCAAATGACGTCAGCGTCTTCAGCGTAAAACCTTTCATAGGAAGAGACCCAAAACTCCCTTGAGACGACACACATTTAGGAGAAAACGATCAAAAAGAGATAAAAAAATTAAGAAGAGCGCCTTTAGCTCATAAACAACTGCTACAAGCGATCTGCAGATGACGTCAGCGTCTTTAGCGTGAAACCGTCCGTAGGTAAAAACCCACAACTCCCTTGAAAAGATACATTAATGAGAATACGATCAAAAAGTGATAAAATACAGAAGATAAACGCCTGTAGCACCTAAACGACTGTTACTAGCGACCTGCGAGTAACGTCAGCGTCTTCAGCGTGATCCCTTTCATAGGAAGAGATACATTACTCTTTTAAAAGAATACTCATTTAGTAGAAAACGATCACAAAGCGATAAAATACAGAAGATAAACGCCTGTAACACCTAAACGATTGTCACTAGCGACAAACGGATAACGTCAGCGTCTTTAGCGTGAAGCTTTTTATATGAAGACACCAAGAACTTTCTTTATAAGATACACATTTAGGAGAAAACAAGCAAAAAGAGAGAAAGAACAAAAGAATAGCGCCTTCAGCTCCTAATCGACTGTTACTAGCGACCTGTAGTTGACGTCAGCGTCTTTAGCGTGAAGCCTTCCATTGGAAGAGACCCACAACTCCCTTTAAAAGAAATACAATGTTTAATAAAACGAGCAAAAAGTGATAAGAAAAAGAAAAACGTCTGTATTTCCTTAACGACTGTTACTAGCAACCTGCGGATGACGTCAGCGTCTTCTGCGAGTAGCCTTTCATAGGAAAAGACCCACAACTCACTTTTAAAGACAAACATTTAGAAGAAAACGAGCAAAAAGTGATAAAAAACAAAAGAAAAGACACACATTTAGGAGTAAACGGGCAAAAAGTGATAAAAAACAAAATAAAAAGGCTTTTATTTTTTAAACGAATGTTACTAGCGACCTGCGAATGACGTCAGCGTCTTCAGCGTGATGCCTTCCATAGGAACAGAACCACAACTCCCTTGAAAAACACATTTAGGAGAAAACGATAAAAAAGTGATAAAATACAGAAGAAAAACGCCTGAAACACCTAAAGGACTGTTACTAGCGACCTGCGGCTAACGTCAGCGTCTTTAGCGTGAAGCTTTTCATAGGAAGACACCAAGAACTCCCTTTATAAGACACACGATTAGGAGAAAACAAGCAAAAAGTGAGAAAGAACAAAAGTATAGCGCCTTCAGCTCCTAAACGACTGTTATTAGCGACCTGCAATTGCGGTCAGCATCTTCAGATTAAAGCTTTCTATAGGAAGAAACCCACAACCACCTTGAAAAGACACACATTAAGGAGAAAACGAGCAAAAAGTTATAAAATACAGAAGATAAACGCCTGTAACACCTAAACGACTGTTACTAGCGACCTGCGGATAACGTCAGCGTCTTTTGCGTGAAGCGTTTCATAGAAAGACACTAAGATCTTTCTTTATAAGACACACATTTAGGAGAAAACAAGCAAAAAGTGAGAAAGAACAAAAGAATAGCGCCTTCAGCTCCTAAACGACTGTTACTAGCGACCTGTGGATGACGTCAGCGTCTTTAGCGTGAAGCCTTCCATTGGAAGAGACCCACAACTCCCTTTAAAAGACATACAATGTTTAATAAAACGAGCAAAAAGTGATAAAAAAAAACGTCTGTATTTCCTTAACGACTGTTACTAGCGACCTGCGGATGACGTCAGCGTCTTCTGCGTGTAGCCTTTCATAGGAAAAGACCCACAACTCACTTTTAAAGACACACATTTAGGAGAAAACGAGCAAAAAGTTATAAAAAACAAAAGAAAAGGGCCTGCAGCTTCTTTACAACTAAGACTAGCGACTTGTGGATGACTTTAGGGTCTTCAGCGTGTATCCAGTCATAGGAAGAGACCCACAACTCCCTTGAAAAGACAAACATTTAGGAGTAAACGAGCAGGATAAGACCCATAACTGACGCGAAGAGACGCACATAAGGGAGAAAATATGCAAAAAGTGAAAAAAACAGAAAAACGTTTTTAGCTCCTAAACGGCTGCAGTTAGGGACCTGCGAGTGACGTCATCGTCTTTAGAGAGAACGCTTCCATAGGATGAGACCCTTAATTCACGCGAAAAGACGCACATTTGGGAGAAAAAGAGAAAAAAGTGAAATAAACAGAAAAACGCCTTTAGCTCCTAAACGGCTGCTGCTAGCGACCTGCGGGTTACGTCATCGTCTTCAGCGGGATCGCTTCCATACGATTAGACCCATAACTCACGTGAAAAGACGCACATTTAGGATAAATTAAGCAAAAAGTGAAAAATACAGAAAAACGCCTTTAGCTCCTAAACAACTGCAGCTAGCGGCCTTCGAGAGACATCATCGTCTTCAGCGGGAACGCTTTTATATGATGAGACCCATAATTTACGCGAAAAGACGCACAATTGGGAGAAAACAAGCAAAAAGTGAAAAAAAACAGAAAAACGTATTTAGCTCCTAAACAACTGCAGCTAGCGACCTGCGGAAGACGTCATTGTCTTCAGCGGGTACGCTTTTATAGGATGAGACCCATAACTCACACGAAAAGACGCATATTTGGGTGAATACAAGCAAAAAGTAAAAAAAACAGAAAAACTCCTTTAGCTACTACACGGCAGTAGCTTGCGACCTGCGGGTGACGTCATCGTCGTCAGTGTAAACGCTTCCATACGATGAGACACATCACTGACGCGAAATGACGCAAATTTGGGAGAAAACAAGTGTAATATCCTCCAACCGCTGGCACCATGTTACATACATCCAACCGCTGCCGCGATGTAACATCCCGCCTGTCATCATGTAACACTCCACCACTGTGAACATGTCACATTCCAGCAGTTGGAAATGGGAAGTCCAGATAGATCGTTCACCAACCGAGCTATACCTCCGTTAGCTCACCTGGCTACCGATCTAGAGGATAAAGGAAGAATTAAGAACAGGAAATAGGAAAGTCGGTAACGTGAGGGTTCGGGTTCAACTAATTGAACCTAGGCGTAGTGGTTGGTGTTTCGCTGCACTTCAGTCAAATAAGAGTCGATGAAGAATAAAGAGATTTAATAGTTAGACATAAAATAAAGTAAGACAAACTGGCGGATAGCACCAGGAGCCACCGACCCGTCTGGAGGTTGGATCACGACTGACTTTTCCCAAGAGCTCTGAACAATTCGAAGACTCCTTTCCCCCTCCCTGATGATTCTAAGTCTCCAATGAGAAATACTCTTACAGGGTGGAGATTTCTGCTGACGTGTACATGTCTGCATAAAGTACTTAAAATGCTGACGACCGTCTAGACGCAGCGTCATCACAGCTGCCTAGGTGCAGGGGTGAAGACTTATGTGTTGCTGTGTTTAGTCACTTTAACTGCATCAGCGTTCTGCGCCCTCTTAGGTCCGCTATGCTGAAGAGACGTTATGATAAGAGGGCACGTGTAGACTATTTATTATATTACACGCCCTCCCTTAAACAGGATTGGAATCGGCCGGTGTCGATTCAAATCCCTATTTAAGTTTCTATTACCTATTTAGGTATTAGTGCTTTGATTAATATTTATATTTACATCTTCCGGGGGTGACTCCTTTACAATAGCTTCTATGTATTTCATTGGTAGGATACATTTATAGAAGTGTGCTATCTTTTGCCGTAAGGAGGGAAAGGTTACATATAAGCAATTACAAATAAAATAACAAATGATTGCCACACGCATAATTCCAAATACAATTACTACACTAAACAAAAGTATTGGCTCAGTTACATCAGTTGTTGCAGTAGTATCTAAAAGTTTTGACAATTTCTCTATTTCTACCAGTTGTTCAGTATTATTTATTATCATCTTTAATGTCCACTTAGCTGATGGTTCTTGCGACACAACATCAGAGTAATGATTAACATTCTTTGAGTATAACGTTTGTAAATTAGGTGTAAAGTCTAGGTTTTCTTCAATAACAGTTTCTGCTAAAGAGTACAATATCATCTTTCTCGTGTATGCCTTGCACTTAGGTGGTAACGATAATTTACCGGCTCCAGATAAATTCAAAATTGTATTGGTGTTATTACAATTAACCATACGTTTTTCCATTACTGGAGTCACATATAGAAATTCATTAGTATTAAGAGGTAAAACTAACAATTCTGCCAAAGTGATAAAATGAATGTTACAATTTTCTGGTAATGAAACCGTGGAAGGGTGAATTAGTGACGCAACACAATCCGTTGATTCACTGGTGAATGTGTAAATTATTACATTTTTATCACAGTAATAAACCTTGTTTCTAGAAGTGTAACATTTTAGTAAATCATTTGAAGTTAATTTTACATATTTTAATCGAGTCGCATCAGTCCCTATGTATTCGTCTTTCAAGGAAATATCCACACACGCATAATGAGTTGCGTTATACTGAAATTGAAATTTTATAAGTCTATACAACTGATATACGGTTTCTCCATGAAGCGGTACTTTAATCCTATACACTAATTGTCTGTTAAACATATATACAGTAGGAGGTATGATAGTTAATAGTTCAAAGGAAAGGTTAGTGAATGAGTCTGTTCCTATTACACCATTGATGAGGTCTTGTCTCATGCGCCTTATATCAGAAAGGTTTAAACTAATTAAAACAAATAAATTCAAAAAATTTAATAACTTTGCGCCTCAAAGAAATTATCTTTAGCTCGACCTTACATGATACTTAACTCACTTGCTCTAGATTTTGTCCTTGAAACAGTTGAACGGTCAGTAAGTCATGCCTTATCTCGTGAATAGAATTTAATACACGTATTACAACATAAATACAAAATTATTACTTAAAATTCCCTATGATAACTGTTAACTACCCCCAACGTTTAGATCTACCTATTTCTCTTTCTGTCTTATCGTCGTTTTATTAGGATCTAATCTTTCCTGATAATGCTTTAAGTGATCTTTCCTGATAATGTTTTAAGTGATCTTTCCTGATAATGTTTTAAGTGATCTTTCCTGATAATGTTTTAAGTGATCTTTCCTGATAACGTTTTAAGTGATCTTTCCTGATAATGTTTTAAGTGATCTTTCGTGATAATGTTTTAAGTGATCTTTCCTGATAATGTTTTAAGTGATTGTAGTGTACCCAGATTTTCGTCTTTCCACTTTCAGGTCTAATTCTCATGTTAGGGAAGCTTGATTCTTCGATAATATATGGTCCAGTGTACCTAGCATCCATTTTTCTGCGGTTCTCTTTCTTTAGCAACACTTTATCACCGGGTTTGAATTCGACCGAATGGAATGAAACCGCATCTCTCTGTTTTTCTTTAGTGGCAATCAAATTCTGTCTCACTATTTGGTGACTAGTTTGTAATCTGTACTTCAGCTGCAATATTAGGTCATCATAATTATATAGGGGTTGGGGTGATTTTTGAAAAATTCCCGGAATGTTGCACACCCTTCCAAACATCAATTCGTATGGGGTGTGCTTAGTTGTAGAATGGGGTGTCGTATTGTAGACAAAAACCGCAAATGGTAACCACTGATCCCAGTCATGTTTCAATGGGTCCGCGTAGATTCTTAAGTAATTTGCTAAACTGGAATGACTCCGTTCGAGCGAACCGATTGTTTGCGGATGATATGCAGTGCTATTCAATTTCTGTATCCTAAGCATTTTACACAATCGTTTAAAAACTTCACTCATAAAATCTTAATCTGTCAAAACTATCGAAGGAATGCCATACACTAAAATAACTCTGTTTACAAATGCTTCTGCGACCGACTCCGCGGTTTGGTTAATAAGAGGTATTGCGATTAAATATTTTGAGAGAACGTCTTGCAATGTCAGTACATATTTGTAACCGGATTCAGTAGTATTCAAGGGGCCAAATATGTCGAGTTCGACTTTGTCCCAAAGATGATCTGGAGTATCTGTAACCTGAAGTTGTTGCTTAGTTTGTTGATTGGAGCTTTTAAAGAGCTGACATTCTCTACAACTTGAAATGTAACAACATTTGGAGTGGGAATATGATGTACGGCTGCGGTTGTAGTACTCAATTTGTCCCCAGGGAGGTGGAAAATGTCCATAAATTCCAAACATAATTTCACTATTTCCTCCGAGGCCTTTCCTTCGCCGTTAACACGCAATTTAGACAATAATAAATTCCGCCTTTTCTCCGTAAACAACTTGGAATTTTCAATTGGAAGTTGCTTCAAATTAGTGGGAGGTTTTACTAAATCTGGGTTAGTATTGACTAGTATGGGGTAAGGTGTTGTGTTTACCACTAGACATTTAAAAACCTTATCTCGACACTCTACCAAACAACAAGCACACCGGAGTCCTGGCTGTAACAACTGATTTTCGATTAGTCTCACCCCTCTTTCCTCCGTTTTCCGTTCAATAATCGTCTCGCTATACGGTGGTGCTACATTGTCACAGGTTAACACAAAATTACATGCTGTCAAAAATTCCTGACCTAAGATTAAATTCAATTTTCCTGGTAACTCCTGCACTACATAAAACACGTGATCTATATTTGAATTCCCATTATCTATTTTCATCTTAATGGAGCCATAAACTACCAGACTGCTTCCTGTTATACCTTCAATTTCCACCTTACTTTCCTGTAATCCCTCTAGACCTGAAAGGGAATTAATACTCACTAGGTTGGGAACGGACCCTGTGTCCACTAATGCCAACCCTTGCCCATTTTTTAAGTGTCTTGAGCTCACTACTACGCAATATCGCCCCCAAGAACACTCCCCCTTTTCTTTCAATAATATGGCGATCCGTGCTTCGTCCTCTCTGTGGGAATCGTGCACCTCCGGAAATGCCATTTCGCCCCTAAGATCACTCCCCTTATTACATGAACTCCTGCCATGGAATGTAGCGTTCCTTGCCTCGTCCTCTCTATGGGAATCGAGCACCTCTGGAAACGCCCTCTCGCCCCCAAGATCACTCCCCTTATTACATGAACTCCTGCCATGTAATGCAGCGTCCCGTGCCTCGTCCTCTCTATGGGAATCGAGCACCTCTGGAAACGCCCGCTGCCGCGTCACGTCAAAACCGCATACATCCCCTATCATTTTGGCGCCAAGACGTTTTTGCCCATCTGATTCGATAGAAACCGCGACATCAGTTGACATATACGATTCAAGGCCCATTCTCTGAATCCTCGGGATCTGATCAGCTACGTTCCTAGCGGACTTTTTAAGTTTATGCTTCACATGAACTCCTGCCATGTCCGTCGCAAAGGCGTGCGTCACCTTACGTTGTCGCTTTACCGCATCAAATTGTGCGCACTTTACGGAAAGTCGATCTTCCGTAGGACACACCCTAACACACCGCGGATTTTTCTCATTTTGGGAGTTGGGGCACGAGCTTAATAACTTATCGCTTACACGACTCTGAACACTTAATTCGTCGGTATTCGCGATTCTGCTAACGCTGAAGGCACCTGAACCCTCAGCGTCTAATTCAACTTTTTTTTGCAATTCCACATGTATTAACCAAATGGCCATATCTATTACACTTGGTACATCTGATCACTGCTCTACAATTTATAACTATATGTCCTATAGGTTGCCTTTCCAATTACTTTTAATTCAACAAATTTTAAAATTAACCCCTGTTTTGCCGTCTTGACTGCACCCAGAGCAAGTTCTACGCATTCTATAAAATTTCGCAATAAGCTAGGTGTCCCGTCGAAGGTTACCGTAATTAACTTAGCAGCTTCTGCAACTGACAAATATAGGTCATCATCAAGTACGTCAGGTTGGGAATCGTCTGAATACCCTTCGAAGCTTTTACTTGGCATCTAGTGCCTTTAGACATATGAGACAAAACCCCTCTCAATAAGGAACTGACTCACCGTTTGAAGATTGAAGATGTAGGGTACGCCAGGGAAGAATAGCCGTTGTCTGCTTCCGGAAGTGGATTCGCGTATCCGCGTTGATGCCTCGCTCAAAGCCGCGAAGTACTAGAAGAATTCGCTGAGTCTCGTAGCTCTGGAATCTGCTGACCGGTGGTGTCGTCTGTACGTCTCTGCGATGAGGTGCCCAGCTGTTTAAGGCTCCGCGTTAACACTTCTTTGACCTAAAACAGCAATCCCGACTGCATTTCTTGCTCCAACTCAATAGCTACCAGGTCTAGCTAATCATCGGAGTCTGAATGCCCCTGTGCGTCGCTCAACTCCACGCGCAGTCGAACGTCCGTCACAACTGTGAATTGGCCATTCTCACAGTGTTAAAGACAATTCACTCGCTTCGACTGACCAATGTTGCGTAACACCCACTAGCCTAATATCTCAACGTGCTGCCACCATGTAATATCCTCCAACCGCTGGCACCATGTTACATACATCCAACCGCTGCCGCGATGTAACATCCCGCCTGTCATCATGTAACACTCCACCACTGTGAACATGTCACATTCCAGCAGTTGGAAATGGGAAGTCCAGATAGATCGTTCACCAACCGAGCTATACCTCCGTTAGCTCACCTGGCTACCGATCTAGAGGATAAAGGAAGAATTAAGAACAGGAAATAGGAAAGTCGGTAACGTGAGGGTTCGGGTTCAACTAATTGAACCTAGGCGTAGTGGTTGGTGTTTCGCTGCACTTCAGTCAAATAAGAGTCGATGAAGAATAAAGAGATTTAATAGTTAGACATAAAATAAAGTAAGACAAACTGGCGGATAGCACCAGGAGCCACCGACCCGTCTGGAGGTTGGATCACGACTGACTTTTCCCAAGAGCTCTGAACAATTCGAAGACTCCTTTCCCCCTCCCTGATGATTCTAAGTCTCCAATGAGAAATACTCTTACAGGGTGGAGATTTCTGCTGACGTGTACATGTCTGCATAAAGTACTTAAAATGCTGACGACCGTCTAGACGCAGCGTCATCACAGCTGCCTAGGTGCAGGGGTGAAGACTTATGTGTTGCTGTGTTTAGTCACTTTAACTGCATCAGCGTTCTGCGCCCTCTTAGGTCCGCTATGCTGAAGAGACGTTATGATAAGAGGGCACGTGTAGACTATTTATTATATTACACAAGAAAAAAGTGAAAAAAACAGAAAAACGCCTGTAGCTCCTAAAAAGGCTGCAGCTAGCGACCTGCGGGTGACGTCATCGTCTTCAGCGGGAACGCTTCCATAGGATGAGAACCATAACTCACGCAAAAAGACGCACATTTGGAAGAAAACAAACAAAAAGTGAAAAAAACAGAAAATCGCTTGTAGCTCCTAAACGGCTGCAGCTAGCGAATTGCGGGTGACATCATCCTCTTTAGTGTGAACGCTTTCATAGGATTAGATCCATAACTTACGCGAAAAGACGCACATTTGAGAGAAAAAAACCAAAAGTGAAGAAAATAGAAAAACGCCTGTAGCTCCTAAACGGCTGCTAATAACAACCTCCGTGTTACGGCATCGTCTTCAGTGTGAACGCTTTCATAGGATGAGACCCATAACTGACGCAAAAAGACGCACATTCAGGTGAAAACAAGAAAAAAGTAAAAAAAACAGAAAAACGTTTTTAGCTCCTAAACAGCTGCAGCTAGGGACCTGCAAGTGACGTCATCGTCTTTAGCGGGAACGCTTCCATAGGATGAGATCCATAACTCACGCAAAAAAAAACGCACATTTGGGAGAAAACAAGCAAAAAGTGAAAAAAACAGAAATACGCCTTTTGCTCCTAAACCAATCCAGCTAGCGATTTTTCCTAAATGTGTGTCCTTTCAAGGGAGTTGAGGGTCTTCTTATATGGATGAATTCACGCTGAAGACGCTGACGTCGTCCGCAGGTCGCTAGAACCAGTCATTTAGGAGCAGAAGACGCTTTTCTTTATTTTTATATCACATTTTGCTCGTTTTCTCCTAAATGTGTGTCTTTACATGAGAATTGTGTGCCTCTTCCAATGGAAGGCTTCACGCTGAAGACGCTAACGTCATTTTCAGATCGCTAGTAACAGTCGTTTACGACCTGCAAGAGTTTTCGTTTGTTTTTTATCACTTCTTGCTCGTTTTCTCCTAAATGTGTGTCTTTTTAAAGTGTTTGTGGGTCTCATCCTATGAAAGGCTTTACGCTGAAGACGCTGACGTCATGCGCAGGTCGCTAGTAACAGTCGTTTAGGAGCTGCATTCGCTTTTCGTTTGTTTTTAATCACTTTTTGCACGTTTTCTCTTAAATGTGTGTTATGACAAGGAAATTGTGCGTTTCTTCCTATGGAAACGACTGTTACTAGCGACCTGCGTACGACGTCAGTGTCTTCAGCGTAAAGCCTTCTATAGGAAGAGAACCACAAATACCTTGAAAAGATACACATTTTAAAGAAAACGATCAAAAAGTGATAAAAAACAAAAGATAAACGCCTGTAGCTGCTCAACGACTGTTATTAACGACCTGCGGATGACGTCAGCGTCTTTAAAGTAAAACCTTCCATAGGTAAGAACCGACAACTACCTTGAAAAGACACACATTTAGGAGAAAATAAGCAAAAAGTGATAAAATACAGAAGATAAACGCCTGTAGCTATAAAACGTCTGTTACTAGCAACCTGCGGATAACGTCAGCGTCTTCAGCGTGAAGCCTTCCATAGTAAGATACACACAACTTCCTTGAAAAGACACACATTTAGAAGAAAACGAGCAAAAAGTGATAAAAATTAAGAGAAAAGCGCCTGCAGCCCGAAAACGACTGTTACTAGCAACCTCATGATGAAGTCATAGTCTTCAGGGTAAAAGCTTCCATAGGAAGATACCCACAATTTCCTTGTGATAACACACATTTAAGAGAAAACGTGCAAAAAGTGATTAAAAACAAACGAAAAGCACGTGCAGCTCCTAAACGACTGTTACTAGCGACCTGCGCATGACGTCAGCGTCTTCACGGTAAAGCCTTTCATAGGATGAGACCCACAAACACCTTAAAAAGACACACATTTAGGAGAAAACGAGCAAGAAGTGATAAAAAACAAACGAAAACGCTTGCTGGTCGTAAACGACTGTTACTAGCGATCTGAAGATGACGTTCGCGTCTTCAGCGTGAAGCCTTCCATTAGAAGAGACACACAACTCTAATGTAAAGGCACACATTTAGGAGAAAACAAGCAAATTGTGATATAAAAATAAAGAAAAGCGTCTTCTACTCCTAAATGACTGGTTCTAGCGAACTGCAGAAGACGTCAGCGTCTTCAGCGTGAATTCATCCATATAAGAAGGCCCTCAACTCCTTTGAAAGGACACACATTTAGGAAAAATAGCTAGCTGGATTGGTTTAGGAGCTAAAGGCGTTTTTCTGTTTTTTTCACTTTTTGCTTGTTTTCTCCCAAATGTGTGTCTTTTTGCGTGAGTTATGGGTCTCATCTTTTGTAAGTGTTCCCGCTTAAGACGATGACGTCTCTCGAAGGCCGCTAGCTGCAGTTGTTTAGGAGCTAAAGACAATTTTCTGTTTTCTTTACTTTTTGCTTGTTTTCACCTGAATGTGCGTCTCTTCGCGTCATTTATGGGTCTCATCCTATGAAAGCGGTCACACTGAAGACGATGCCGTAACCCGCAGGTTGTTATTAGCAGCCGTTTAGTAGCTACAGGCGTTTTTCTGTTTTCTTCACTTTTTTCTTGTTTTCTCCCAAATTTGCGTCATTTCGCGTCAGTGATGTGTCTCTTCGTATGGAAGCGTTCACGCTGAAGACGATGACGTCACCCGCAGGTCGCAAGCTACTGCCGTGTAGTAGCTAAAGGACATCATCATCATGTCGCTATCAACAGTCGTTTACGAGCTGCAGGCGCTTTTCTTTTGTTTTTTATCACGTTTTGCAAGTTTTTTCCTAATTGTGTATCTTTTCAAGGGAGTTGTGGGTCTTTTCCTATGGTTGGCTTTAAGCTAAAGACGCTGACGTCATCCGCAGGTCGCTAGCAACAGGCGTTAAGGATCTACAAACGTTTTTCTTTTTATTTTTTATCAATTTTTTTCGTTTTCTCCTAATTGTGTGTCTTTTCAAGGGAGTTGGTTGTCTCTTCCTATATAAGGCTTCACGCTGAAGGTGCTGACGTCATCTGCTGGTCGCTTGTAACAGTCGTTTAGGAGCTGCAGACGCTCTTCGTCATTTTTTTTATCTCTTTTTGCTCGATAACTCCTAAATGTGTGTCTTTACAATGGAGTTGTGTGTTATTACCTTTGGAAGGCTTAACGCGGAAGACGCTGACGTCATCCGCAGGTCGCTAGTAACAGGCGTTAAGGATCTACAGACGATTTTCTTTTTCTTTTTTATCACTGTTTCTCGTTTTCTCCTAATTGTGTGTCTTTTCAAGGGAGTTGTGGGTTTCTTACAATAGATGGCTTCACGCTGAAGACGCTGACGTCATCATCAGGTCGCTAGTAACAGTCGTTTAAGAGCTGCAAGCTCTTTTCTTTGGTTTTTTATCACTTTTTGCTCGTTTTCTCCTTAATGTGTATCTTTTCAAGGGAGTTGTTTGTCTCTTTCTATATAAAGCTTCACGCTGAAGACGCTAAAGTCATACGCAGGTCGCTAGTAATAGTCGTTTAGGAGCTGCCGACACTCTTCGTCATTTTTTATCTCGTTTTGCTCGTTTACTCGTAAATATGTGGCTTTACAATGGAGTTGTGTGTCTCTACCCATGTAAGGCTTCACGCTGAAATTGCTGACGTCATCTGCTGGTCGCTGGTAACAGTCGTTTAGGAGCTGCAGACGCTCTTCGTCATTTTTTTATCTTTTTTGCTCGATAACTCCTAAATGTGTGTCTTTACAAGGGAGTTGTGTGTCTTTACCTTTGGAAGGCTTCACGCTGAAGACGCTGACGTCATTCGCAGGTCGCTAGTAACAGTCGTTTAGGAGCTACAGTTGTTTTTTTTTTTTATAACTTTTTCTCGTTTTCTCCTAAATGTTTGTCTTTTCAAGGGAGTTGTGGGTCTCTTTCAATAGATGGCTTCACGCTGAAGACGCTGACGTCATCATCATGTCGCTATCAACAGTCGTTTACGAAATGTAGGCTCTTTTCTTTTGTTTTTTATCACGTTTTTCTTGTTTTTTCCTAATTGTGTGTCTTTTCAAAGGAGTTGTGGGTCTTTTCCTATGATTGGCTTTAAGCTAAAGACGCTGACGTCATCC
Organism: Zhengitettix transpicula; assembly: GCA_037074705.1. Taxonomy (NCBI): domain Eukaryota; kingdom Metazoa; phylum Arthropoda; class Insecta; order Orthoptera; family Tetrigidae; genus Zhengitettix; species Zhengitettix transpicula. The sequence goes on along the minus strand of JAYJMR010000011.1, from coordinate 441,434 downwards.
GCAGGTCGGTAGCAACAGGCGTTATGGATCTAAAGACGTTTTTCTTTTTCTTTTTTATCACTTTTTCTCGTTTTCTGCTAATTGTGTGTCTTTCAAGAGAGTTGTGGGTCTCTTTCAATAGATGGCTTCACGCTGAAGACGCTGACGTCATCATCAGGTCGCTAGTAACAGTCGTTTAAGAGCTGCAAGCTCTTTTCTTTGGTTTTTTATCACTTTTTGCTCGTTTTCTCCTAAATGTGTGTCGTCTCAAGGCAGTTTTGGGTCTCTTCCTATGAAAGGTTTTACGCTGAAGACGCTGACGTCATTTCCAGGTCGCTAGTAAAAGCCTTTTAGGAGCTGCAGGTTCTTATCTTTTAATTTTCAACACTTTTTGCCCGTTTTCTCCTAAATGTGTGTTTTTTCAAGAGAGTTGAGGGATTTTTCCTGTGGAAGGCTTTACGCTGAAAACACTGACGTCATCTGCACGTCACTAGTCACAGACGTTTAGGAGATACAGGCGTTTATCTTTTGTTTTTTATAAATTTTTGATCGTTTTCTCCTTAATGTGTGTCTTTTCAAGCTAGTTGGGGGTGTCTTCCTACAGAAAGCTTCACGCTGAAGACGCTGACGTCATTCGCAGGTCGCTAGTAACAGTCGTTTTCGAGCTGCAAGCGTTTTTCTTTTGTTTTTTATCACTTTTTGCTCGTTTTCTTCTAAATGTTTGTATTTTCAAGGTAGTGGTGTGGGCACTTGCTATGGAAGGCTTCACTCCGAAGACGTTGACGTCATCCGCAAGTCGCTAGTAACAGACGTTTGGGAGCTACAGGCGCTTTTCTTTTATTTTTTTCATCACTTTTTGCTCGTTTTCTACTAAATAGGTGTCTTCTAAAAGGAGTTTTTGGTCTCTTCCTATGGAAGGCTTAACGCTGATGAAGCTGACGTCAACGGTTAGTCGCTAGTAACATAGATTAGGTGCTGCAGACGCTTTTCTTTTGTTTTTAACACTTTTTGCTCGTTTTCTCCTAGATGTGTGTCTTTTCAAGGAAGTTGTAGGTCTTTTCCTATGAAAGGCTACACGCTGAAGACGCTGAAGTCATACGCAGGTCGCTAGTTACAGTCGTTTAGGAGCTACAGACGTCTTTCTTTTTCTTTTTTTTATCACATTTTGCTCGTTTTCTCCTAAGCGTCTTCAGCGTGAAGCCTTATATGGGAGAGACAAAAAACTCCCTTAAAAAGATACACATTTAGGAGAAAACGTGCAAAAAGTGATAAAAATCAAAAGAAAAGAGCTTGCAGCTCTTAAACGACTGTTACTAGCGACCTGATGATAACGTCAGCGTCTTCAGCGTGAAGCCTTCCATAGGAACGGAACCACAACTCCCTTGAAAAGACACATTTAGGAGAAAACGATCTAAAAGTAATAAAATACAGAAGATAAACGCCTGTAACACCTAAACGACTGTTACTAGCGACCTGCGGCTAACGTCAGCGTCTTTAGCGTGAAGCTTTTCATAGGAAGACACCAAGAACTCCATTTATAAGACACACATTTAGGAGAAAACAAGCAAAAAGTGAGAAAGAACAAAAGAATAGCGCCTTCAGATCCTAAACGACTGTTACTAGCGACCTGCAATTGCGGTCAGCATCTTCAGATTGAAGCCTTCTATAGGAAGACACCCACAACTACCTTGAAAGGACACACATTAAGGAGAAAACGAGCAAAAAGTTATAAAAAACAAAAGATAAACGCCTGTATCTCCTAAACGTCCGTTACTAGTGACGTGCAGATGACGTCATTGTTTTCAGCGTAAAACCTTCCACAGGAAAAATCCCTCAAATCTCTTGAAAAAACACACATTTAGGAGAAAACGAGCAAAAAATGTTGAAAATTAAAAGATAAGAGCCTGCAGCTCCTAAAAGGCTTTTACTAGCGACTTGCAAATGACTTCAGCGTCTTCAGCGTAAAACCTTTCATAGGAAGAGACCCAAAACTCCCTTGAGACGACACACATTTAGGAGAAAACAATTAAAAAGGGATAAAATAATGACGAAGAACGCCTGTAGCTCATAAACAACTGCTACAAGCGACCTGCACACGACGTCAGCGTCTTTAGCGTGAAGCCTTCCATTGGAAGAGACCCACAACTCCCTTTATAAGACATACAATGTTTAAAAAAACGAGCAAAAAGTGATAAAAAAAACGTCTGTATTTTCTTAACGACTGTTACTAGCGACCTTGCGGATGACGTCAGCGTCTTCTGCGTGTAGCCTTTCATAGGAAAAGACCCACAACTCACTTTTAAAGACACACATTTAGGAGAAAACGAGCAAAAAGTGATAAAAAACAAAAGAAAAGGGCCTGCAGCTTCATTACAATTAAGACTAGCGACTTGTGGATGACTTTAGGGTCTTTAGTGTGTATCCAGTCATAGGAAGAGACCCACAACTCCCTTGAAAAAACACACATTTAGGAGTAAACGAGAAAAAAGAGATAAAAAATGACGAATAGCGTATGCAGCTCCTATACGACCGTTACCAGTGACCAGCAGATGACGTCAGCGTCTTCAGCGTGAAGCCTTATATGGGAGAGACAAAAAACTCCCTTAAAAAGATACACATTTAGGAGAAAACGTGCAAAAAGTGATAAAAAACAAAAGAAAAGAGCTTGCAGCTCTTAAACGACTGTTACTAGCGACCTGATGATGACGTCAGCGTCTTTAGCGTGAAGCCTTCCATTGGAAGAGACCCACAACTCCCTTGAAAAGACAAACAATTAGGAGAAAACGAGCCGAAAGTGATATAAAAGAAAAAGAAAAACGTCTGTAGCTCCAAACGACTGTTTCTAGCAACCAGCGAATGACTTCAGCGTCTTCAGCGTGTAGCCTTTTATAGGAAAAGACCCACAACTCCCTTGAAAAGATACATTTATGAGAATACCTTCAAAAAGTAATAAAATACAAAAGATTAACGCATGTACCACCTAAACGACTGTTACTAACAACCTGCGGATGACGTCAACGTCTTCAGAGTGAAGCCTTCCATAGCAACTGCCCACACCACTACCTTGAAAAGACACACATTTAGGAGAAAACAAGCAAAAAGTGATAAAAAAACAAAAGAAAAGCGCTTGCAGCTCGAAAACGACTGTTACTAGCGACCTGATGATGATGTCAGCGTCTTCAGCGTGAAGCCTTCAAATGGAAGAGACCCACAACTCTCTTGAAAAGACACACATTTTGGAGACAATGAGCAAAAAGTGTTAAAAAACAAACGAAAAGCGCCTGCTGCAACTAACCTTATGTTACTAGCGACCAGCGGATGATGTCAGCTTCATCAGCTTGAAGCCTTTCATAGGAAGAGACCAACAATTTCCTTGAAAAAACACACATTTAGAAGAAAACGAGCAAAAAGAGATAAAAAATGACGAAGAGCGCCAGCAGCTCCTAAACGACTGTTACTAGCAACCTGCAGATGACGTAAGCGTCTTCAGCGTTAGGCCTTCCATAGGTAGGGACCCACAACTACCTTGTAAAGACACACATTTAGGAGAAATCTAGCTTAAAGTGATAAACACAAAAGAAAAGCGCCTGTAGCTCGTAAACGACTGTTACTAGCGACCTGCAAATGACGTTAGCGTCTTCAGCGTGATGCCTTCCATAGAAACAGAACCACAACTCCCTTGAAAAGACACACATTTAGGAGAAAACGAGCAAAAAATGATAAAAAAAAATGACGAAGAGCGTATGTAGCTCCTAAACGACAGTTACTAGCGACATGCGGATAACGTCAGCGTCTTCATCGTGAAGGCTTCATTAGGAAGAGACCCACAACTCCCTTAAAAAGACACACATTCAGGAGAAAACAAGCAAAAAGTGTTGAAAATTAAAAGAAATGCGCCTGCAGCTCCTAAAAAGATTTTACTAGCGACCTGCAAATGACGTCAGCGTCTTCAGCGTAAAAACTATCATAGGAAGAGACCCAAAACTCCCTTGAGAAGAAACACATTTGGGAGAATACGATCAAAAAGTGATAATAAACAAAAGAAAAACGCCTGTATCTCCTAAACGACTGTTACTAGCGACCAGTGGATAACGTCAGCGTCTTCAGAGTTACGCGTTGCTTAGGAAGAGACCCACAACTTCCTTGATAAGACACACAATTCGGAAAAAACAAGCAAAACGTGATAAAAAATAAAAGAAAAGCGCCTGCAGCTCGTAAACGACTGTTGCTAGCGACCTGATGATGACGTCAGCGTCTTTAGCGTGAAGCCTTCCATTGAAAGAGACCAACAACTTCCTTAAAAAGAAACACATTTAGGAGAAAACAAGCAAAAAGTTATAAAAAACAAAAGATAAACGCCTGTATCTCCTAAACGTCTGTTACTAGTGACGTGCGGTTGACGTCAGTGTTTTCAGCGTGAAGCCTTTAACGGGTAAAATGCCTCCACTCTCTTGAAAAAACACACATTTAGGAGAAAACGAGAAAAAGTGATAAAAAAGAAAAAGAAAAACGTCTGTAGATCCTTAACGCCTGTTAATTACTCCTAAATGTGTGTCTTTACATTGGAGTTATGTGTCTCTACCTATGGTAGGCTTCACGCTGAAGACGCTGACGTCATCCGTAGGTCGCTAGTAACAGTCGTTTAGAAAATAAAAGCTTTTTTATTTAGTTTTTTATCACTTTTTGCTCGTTTACTCCTAAATGTGTGTCTTTTCAAGGGAGTTGTGGGTCTCTTCCTAATACTGGATACACGCTGAAGACCCTAAAGTCATCCACAAGTCGCTAGTCTTAGTTGTAAAGAAGCTGCAGGCCCTTTTATTTTGTTTTTAATCACTTTTTGCTAGTTTTCTCCTAAATGTTTGTCTTTAAAAGTGAGTTGTGGGTCTTTTTCTATGAAAGGCTACACGCAGCAGACGCTGACATCATTCGCAGGTCGCTAGTACAGTCGTTAAGGAAATACAGACGTTTTTGTTTTTCTTATCACTTTTTGCTCGTTTTATTAAACATTGTATGTCTTTTAAAGGGAGTTGTGGGTCTCTTCCAATGGAACGCTTAACGCTAAAGACGCTGACGTCAACCACAGGTCGCTAGTAACAGTCGTTTAGGAGCTGAAGGCGCTATTCTTTTGTTCTTCCTCACTTTTTGCTTGTTTTCTCCTAAATGTTAGTCTTATAAAGAAAGTTCTTGGTTACTTCCTATAAAAAGCTTCACGCTAAAGACGCTGACGTTATCCGCAGGTCGCTAGTGACAATCGTTTAGGTGTTACAGGCGTTTATCTTCTGTATTTTATCACTTTGTGATCGTTTTCTCCTAAATGAGTATCTTTTTAAAAGAGTAATGTATCTCTTCCTATGGAAGGGATCACGCTGAAGATGCTGACGTTATCCGCAGGTCGCTAGTAACAGTCATTTAGGTGCTACAGGCGTTTATCTTCTGTATTTTATCACTTTTTAAACGTATCCTCATAAATGTATCTTTTCAAGGGAGTTGTGGGTTTTTACCTATGGACGGTTTCACGCTAAAGACGCTGACGTCATCTGCAGATCGCTTGTAGCAGTTGTTTATGAGCTACAGGCGCTCTTCGTCATTTTTTTATCCCTTTTTGATCGTTTTCTCCTAAATGTGTGTCATCTCAAGGCAGTTTTGGGTCTCTTCCTATGAAAGGTTTCACGCTGAAGACGTTGACGTCATTTGCAGGTCCCTAGTAAAAGCCTTTTAGGAGCTGCAGGCTCTTATCTTTTAATTTTCAACACTTTTTGCTCGTTTTCTCCTAAATGTGTGTTTTTTCAAGAGAGTTGAGGGATTTTTCCTGTGGACGGCTTTACGCTGAAACCACTGACGTCATCTGCACGTCACTAGTCACAGACTTCATTCGCAGGTCGCTAGTAACAGTCGTTTTCGAGCTGCAAGCGTTTTTCTTTTGTTTTTTATCACTTTTTGCTCGTTTTCTCCTAAATGTTTTTATTTTCAAGGTAGTGGTGTGGGCACTTGCTATGGAAGGCTTCACTTCGAAGATGTTGACGTCATCCGCAAGTCGCTAGTAACAACCGTTTAGGAGCTACAGACGTTTTTCTTTTTCTTTTTTATCACTTTTTGCTCGTTTTCTCCTAATTGTGTGAATTTCAAAGGAGTTGTTTAGTTTTTTCCTAATTGTGGATCTTTTCAAGGGAGTTGAGGGTCTTTTCCTATGGTTGGCTTTAAGCTAAAGAAGCTGACGTCATCCGCAGGTCACTAGTAACGGTCGTTAAGGATCTACAGACGTTTTTTTTTCTTTTTTATCACTTTTTCTTGTTTTCTCCTAATTGTGTGTCTTTTCAAGGGAGTTGTGGGTCTCTTTCAATAGATGGCTTCACGCTAAAGACGCTGAAGTCATACGCAGGTCGCTAGTAATAGTCGTTTAGGAGCTGCCGACACTCTTCGTCATTTTTTATCTCGTTTTGCTCGTTTACTCGTTAATTTGTGGCTTTACAATGGAGTTGTGTGTCTCTACCTATGTAAGGCTTCACGCTGAAAGTGCTGACGTCATCTGCTGGTCGCTGGTAACAGTCGTTTAAGAGCAGCAGACGCTCTTTGTCATTTTTTTTATCTTTTTTTACTGGATAACTCCTAAATGTGTGTCTTTACAATGGAGTTGTGTGTCTTTACCTTTGGAAGGCTTCACGCTAAAGTTGCGGACGTCATTCGCAGGTCGCTAGTAACAGTCTTTTAGGATCTACAGACGTTTTTCTTTTTCTTTTTTATCACTTTTTGCTCGTTTTCTCCTAATTGTTTGTCTTTTCAAGGGAGTTGTGGAGCTCGTTCAATGGTAGGCTTCACGCTAAAGACGCTGACGTCATCATCATGTCGCTATCAACAGTCGTTTACGAGCTTCAGTCGCTTTTCTTTTGTTTTTTTTATCACGTTTTGCTTGTTTTTTCCAAATTGTCTGTCTTTTCAAGGGAGTTGTGGGTCTTTTCCTTTGGTTGGCTTTAAGCTAAAGACGCTGACGTCATCCGCAGGTCGCTAGTAACAGTCGGTTAGGATCTACAGACGTTTTTCTTTTTCTTCTTTATCACTTTTTCTCGTTTTCTCCTTAATTGTGTGTCTTTTTAAGGGAGTTGCAGGTCTCTTTTAATAGATGGCTTCACGCTGAAGACGCTGACGTCATCATCAGGTCGCTAGTAACAGTCGTTAAAGAGCTGCAAGATCTTTTCTTTTGTTTTTTATCACTTTTTGCACGTTTTCTCCTAAATGTGTATCTTTTTAAGGGAGTTTTTTGTCTCTTCCCATATAAGGCTTCACGCTGAAGACGCTGACGTCATCTGCTGGTCCTGGTAACAGTCGTTTAGGAGCTGCAGACGCTATTCGTCATTTTTTTATCTCTTTTTGCTCGTTTACTCCTAAATGTGTTTCTTTTCAAGGGAGTTGTGGGTCTTTTCCTATGGTTGGCTTTACGCTAAAGACGCTGACGTCATCCGCAGGCCGCTAGCAACAGGCGATAAGGATCAACAGACGTTTTTCTTTTTCTTTTTTATCTTTTTCTCTCGTTTTCTCCTAATTGTGTGTCTTTTCAGGGGAGTTGTGGGTCTGTTCCAATAGATGGCTTCACGCTGAAGACGCTGACGTCATCATCAGGTCGCTAGTAACAGTCGTTTAAGAGCTGCAAGCTCTTTTCTTTTCTTTTTTATCACTTTTTCTCGTTTTCTCCTAATTGTGTATCTTTTCAAGGTAGTTGTTTGTCTCTTCCTATATAAAGCTTCACGCTGAAGACACTGACGTCATCATCATGTCGCTATCAATAGTCGTTTAGGACCTGCCGACGCTCTTCGTCATTTTTTATCTAGTTTTGCTCGTTTACTCGTAAATATGTGGCTTTACAATGGAGTAGTTTGTCTCTTCCTTTATAAGGCTTCACGCTAAAGACGCTGAAGTCATACGCAGGTCGCTAGTAATAGTCGTTTAGGAGCTGCCGACGCTCTTCGTCATTTTTTTTATCTCTTTTTGCTCGATAACTCCTAAATGTGTCTCTTTACAAAGGAGTTGTGTGTTATTACCTTTGGAAGACTTCACGCTGAAAACACTGACGTCATCTGCAGGTCGCTAGTAACAGGCGTTAAGGATCTACAGACGTTTTCTTTTTCATTTTTATCACTTTTTGCTCGTTTTCTCCTAATTGTTTGTCTTTTCAAAGGAGTTGTGGGTCTCTTTCAATGGAAGGCTTCAGGCCGAAGACGCAGACGTCATTATCATGTCGCTATCAACAGTCGTTTACGAGCTGCAGGCGCTTTTATTTTTGTTTTTTATCACGTTTTGCTTGTTGTTTCCTAATTATGTGTCTTTTCAAGGGAGTTGTGGGTCTTTTTCTATGGTTGGCTTTAAGTTTAAGACGCTGACGTCATCCGCAGGTCGCTAGCAACAGTCGTTAAAGATCTACAGATGTTTTTCTTTTCCTTTTTTATCACTTTTTCTCGTTTTCTCCTAATTGTGTGTCTTTTCAAGGGAGTTGTTTGTCTCTTCCTATATAAAGCTTCACGCTGAAGATGCTGACGTCATCTGCTGGTCGCTAGTAACAGTCGTTTAGGAGCTGCAGACGCTCTTCGTCATTTTTTTTATCTTTTTTTGCTCGATAAGTCCTAAATGTGTGTCTTTACAAAGGAGTTGTGTTTTATTACCTTTGGAAGACTTCACGTTGTAAACGCTGACGTCATCTGCAGGTCGGTAGTAACAGGCGTTAAGGATTTACAGACGTTTTTCTTTTTCTTTTTTATCAATTTTTCTCGTTTTCTCCTAATTGTGTGTCTTTTCAAGGGAGTTGTGGGTCTCTTCAAATAGATGGCTACACGCTAAAGACGCTGACGTCATCATCAGGTCGCTAGTAACAGTCGTTAAGGAGCTGCAAGCTCTTTTCTTTGTTTTTTTTTCACTTTTGCTCGTTTTCTCCTAAATGTGTATCTTTTCAAGGGAGTTGTTTGTCTCCTCCTATATAAAGCTTAATGCTGAACTCGCTGTAGTCATACGCAGGTCGCTAGTAATTGTCGTTTAGGAGCTGCCGACACTCTTCGTCATTTTTTATCTCGTTTTGCTCGATAACTCCTAAATGTGTTTTTTTACAATGGAGTTGTGTGTTATTACCTTTGGATGGCTTCACGCTGAAGACGCTGACGTCATCATCAGGTCGCTAGTAACAGTCGTTTAAGAGCTGCAAGCTGTTTTCTTTTGTTTTTTATCACTTTTTGCTCGTTTTCTCCTAATTGTGTGTCTTTTCAAGGGAGTTGTTTGTCTCTTCCTATATAAGGCTTCACGCTGTAGATGCTGACGTAATCTGCTGGTCGCTAGTAACAGTCGTTTAGGAGCTGCAGACGCTCTTCGTCATTTTCTTTATCTCTTTTTGCTCGATAACTCCTAAATGTGTTTTTTACAATGGAGTTGTGTGTTATTACCTTTGGAAGGCTTCACGCTGAAGACGCTGACGTCATCCGCAGGTCGCTAGTAACAGGCGTTAAGGATCTACAGACGTTTTTCTTTTTCTTTTTTATCACTTTTTCTCGTTTTCTCCTAATTGTGTGTCTTTTCAAGGGAGTTGTGGGTCTCTTCCACTAGATGGCTTCACTCTGAAGACACTGACGTCATCATCAGGTCGCTAGTAACAGTCGTTTAAGAGTTGCAAGCTGTTTTCTTTTGTTTTTTATCGCTTTTTGCTCGTTTTCTCCTAATTGTGTGTCTTTTCAAGGGAGTTGTTTGTCTCTTCCTATATAAGGCTTCACGCTGTAGATGCTGACGTCATCTGCTGGTCGCTAATAATAGTCGTTTAGGAGCTGCAGACGCTCTTCGTCATTTTCTTTTTCTCTTTTTGCTCGATGACTCCTAAATGTGTTTTTTTACAATGGAGTTGTGTGTTATTACCTTTGGAAGGCTTCACGCTGAAGACGCTGACGTCATTCGCAGGTCGCTAGTAACAGTCGTTTAAGAGCTGCAAGCTCTTTTCTTTTTTTTATCACTTTTTGCTCGTTTTCTCCTAAATGTGTAACTTTTCAAGGGAGTTGTTTGTCTCTTCCTATATAAGGCTTCACGCTGAAGATGCTGACGTCATCTGCTGGTCGCTAGTACAGTTGTTTAGGAGCTGCCGACGCTCTTCGTCATTTTCTTTATCACTTTTTGCTCGATAACTCCTAAATGTGTGTCTTTACAAAGGAGTTGTGTGTTATTACCTTTGGAAGACTTCACGCTGAAAACGCTGACGTCATCTGCAGGTCGCTAGTAACAGGCGTTAAGGATCTACAGACGTTTTTTTTTTCATTTTTATCACTTTTTGCTCGTTTTCTCCTAATTGTTTGTCTTTTCAAAGGAGTTGTGGGTCTCTTTCAATGAAAGGCTTCAGGCTGAAGACGCTGACGTCATCATCATGTCGCTATCAACAGTCGTTTACGAGCTGCAGGCGCTTTTATTTTCGTTTTTTAACACGTTTTGCTTGTTGTTTCCTAATTATGTGTCTTTTCAAGGGAGTTGTGGGTCTTTTTCTATGGTTGGCTTTAAGTTTAAGACGCTGACGTCATCCGCAGGTCGCTAGCAACAGGCGTTAAGGATCTACAGATGTTTTTCTTTTTCTTTTTTATCACTTTTTCTCGTTTTCTCCTAATTGTGTGTCTTTTCAAGGGAGTTGTTTGTCTCTTCCTATATAAAGCTTCACGCTGAAGATGCTGACGTCATCTGCTGGTCGCTAGTAACAGTTGTTTAGGAGCTGCAGACGCTCCTCGTCATTTTTTTTATCTCTTTTTGCACGATAACTCCTAAATGTGTGTCTTTACAAAGGAGTTGTGTTTTATTACCTTTGGAAGACTTCACGCTATAAACGCTGACGTGATCTGCAGGTCGCTAGTAACAGGCGTTAAGGTACAACAGACGTTTTTCTTTTTCTTTTTTATCACTTTTTCTCGTTTTCTCCTAATTGTGTGTCTTCTTAAGGGAGTTGTGGGTCTCCACCAATACATGGCTACACGCTAAATACTCTGACGTCATCATCAGGTCGCTAGTAACAGTCGTTAATTAGCTGCAAGCGCTTTTCTTTTGTTTTTTATCACGTTTTGCTTGTTTTTTCCCTATTGTGTGTTTTTCAAGGGAGTTGAGGGTCTTTTCCTATGGTTGGCTTTAAGATAAAGACGCTGACGTCATCCGCAGGTCGCTAGCAACAGGCGTTAAGGATCTACAGACGTTTTTCTTTTTCTTTTTTATCACTTTTTCTCGTTTCTCCTAATTGTGTGTCTTTTCATGGAAGTTGTGGGTCTCTTTCAATGGAAGGCTTTACGTTGAAGACGCTGACGTCATCATCATGTCGCTATCAACAGTCGTTTACGAGCTGCAGGCGCTTTTCTTTTGTTTTTTATCACGTTTTGCTTGTTTTTTCTAAATTGTGTTTCTTTTCAAGGGAGTTGTGGGTCTTTTGCTATGGTTGGCTTTAAGCTAAAGACGCTGACGTCATCCGCAGGCCGCTAGCAACAGGCGATAAGGATCTACAGACGTTTTTCTTTTTCTTTTTATCACTTTTTTTCGTTTTCTCCTAATTGTGTGTCTTTTCAAGGGGGTTGTGGGTCTCTTCCACTAGATGGCTTCACGCTGAAGACACTGACGTCATCATCAGGTCGCTAGTAACAGTCGTTTAAGAGTTGCAAGCTGTTTTCTTTTGTTTTTTTATCGCTTTTTGCTCGTTTTCTCCTAATTGTGTGTCTTTCAAGGGAGTTGTTTGTCTCTTCCTATATAAGGCTTCACGCTGAAGATGCTGACGTCATCTGCTGGTCGCTAGTAACAGTCGTTTAGGAGCTGCAGACGCTCTTCGTCATTTTCTTTATCTCTTTTTGCTCGATAACTCCTAAATGTGTTTTTTTACAATGGAGTTGTGTGTTATTACCTTTAGAAGGCTTCACGCTGAAGACGCTGACGTCATCCGCAGGTCGCTAGTAACAGGCGTTAAGGATCTACAGACGTTTTTCTTTTCTTTTTTATCACTTTTTCTCGTTTCTCCTAATTGTGTGTCTTTCAAGGAAGTTGTGGGTCTCTTCCACTAGATGGTTTCACGCTGAAGACACTGACGTCATCAACAGGTCGCTAGTAACAGTCGTTTAAGAGTTGCAAACTGTTTTCTTTTGTTTTTTATCGCTTTTTGCTCGTTTTCTCCTAATTGTGTGTCTTTTCAAGGGAGTTGTTTGTCTCTTCCTATATAAGGCTTCACGCTAAAGATGCTGACGTCATCTGCTGGTCGCTAGTAACAGTCGTTAAGGAGCTGCAGACGCTCTTCGTCATTTTCTTAACTCTTTTTGCTCGATAACTCCTAAATTTGTTTTTTTACAATGGAGTTGTGTGTTTTCACCTTTGAAGGTTTCACGCTGAAGACACTGACGTCATCATCAGGTCGCTAGTACAGTAGTTTAAGAGTTGCAAGCTGTTTTCTTTTGTTTTTTATCGCTTTTTGCTCGTTTTCTCCTAAATGTGTGTCTTTACAAGGAGTTGTGTGTATTACCTTTGGAAGACTTAACGTTGAAAACGCTGACGTCATCTGCAGCTCGCTCGTAAGAGGCGTTAAGGATCTACAGACGTTTTTCTTTTTCATTTTTATCACTTTTTGCTCGTTTTCTCCTAATTGTTTGTCTTTTCATAAGAGTTGTGGGTCTCTTTCAATGGAAGGGTTCAGGCTGAAGACGCTGACGTCATCATCATGTCGCTATCAACAGTCGTTTACGAGCTGCAAGCGCTTTTATTTTGTTTTTTATCACGTTTTGCTTGTTGTTTCCTAATTATGTGTCTTTTCAAGGGAGTTGTGGGTCTTTTTCTATGGTTGGCTTTAAGTTTAAGACACTGACGTCATCCGCAGGTCGCTAGCAACAGGCGTTAAGGATCTACAGATGTTTTTCTTTTTCTTTTTATCACTTTTTCTTGTTTTCTCCAAATTGTGTGTCTTTTCAAGGGAGTTGTTTGTCTTTTCCTATATAAAGCTTCACGCTGAAGATGCTGACGTCATCTGCTGGTCGCTAGTAACAGTCGTTTAGGGGCTGCAGACGGTCTTCGTCATTTTTTTTATCTCTTTTTGCTCGATAACTCCTAAATGTGTGTCTTTACAAAGGCGTTGTGTTTTATTACCTTTGGAAGACTTCACGCTGAAAACGCTGACGTCATCTGCAGGTCGCTAGTAACAGGCGTTAAGGATCTACAGACGTTTTTCATTTTCTTCTTTATCACTTTTTCTCGTTTTCTCCTAATTATGTGTCTTTTCAAGGGAGTTGTGGGTCTCTTCCAATAGATGGCTACACGCTAAAGACGCTGACGTCATCATCAGGTCGCTAGTAACAGTCGTTAAGGAGCGGCAAGCTCTTTTCTTTGTTTTTTTTTTCACTTTTTGCTCGTTTTCTCCTAAATGTGTATCTTTTTAAGGGAGTTGTTTGTCTCCTCCTATATAAAGCTTCATGCTGAAGACGCTGAAGTCATACGCAGGTCGCTAGTAATTGTCGTTTAGGAGCTGCCGACACTCTTCGTCATTTTTATCTCGTTTTGCTCGTTTACTCGTAAATATGTGCCTTAAAATGGAGTTGTGTGTCTCTACCTATGTAAGGCTTCACGCTGAAAGTGCTGACGTCATCTGCTGGTCGCTGGTAACAGTCGTTTAGGAGCTGCAGACGCTCTTCGTCATTTTTTATCTTTTTTGCTTGATAACTCCTAAATGTGTGTCTTTACAATGGAGTGGTGTGTCTTTACCTTTGGAAGGCTTCACGCTGAAGACGCTGACGTAATCATCATGTCGCTATCAACAGTCGTTTACGAGCTGCAGGCGCTTTTCTTTTGTTTTTTATCACGTTTTGCTTGTTTTTTCCCAATTGTGTGTCTTTTCAAGGGAGTTGTGGGTCTTTTCCTATGGTTGGCTTTAAGCTTAAGACGCTGACTTCATCCGCAGGTCGCTAGCAATAGGCGTTAAGGATCTACAGACGTTTTTCTTTTTCTTTATTATCACTTTTCTCCTTTTCTCCTAATTGTGTGTCTTTCATGGAAGTTGTGGGTCTCTTTCAATGGAAGGCTTTACGTTGAAGACGCTGACGTCATCATCATGTCTCTATCAACAGTCGTTTACGAGCTGCAGGCGCTTTTCTTTTGTTTTTTATCACGTTTTGCTTGTTTTTTCTAAATCGTGTTTCTTTTCAAGGGAGTTGTGGGTCTTTTGCTATGGTTGGCTTTAAGCTAAAGACGCTGACGTCATCCGCAGGCCGCTAGCAACAGGCGATAAGGATCTACAGACGTTTTTCTTTTTCTTTTTTTATCACTTTTTCTCGTTTTCTCCTAATTGTGTGTCTTTTCAAGGGAGTTGTGGGTTTCTTCCAATAGATGGCTTCACGCTGAAGACGCTGAAGTCATTCGCAGGTCGCTATTCATAGTCGTTTATGAGCTGCCGACGCTCTTCGTCATTTTTTATCTCGTTTTGCTCGTTTACTCGTAAATATGTGGCTTTACAATGGAGTTGTGTGTCTCTACCTATGTAAGGCTTCACGCTGAAAGTGCTGACGTCATCTGCTGGTCGCTGGTAACAGTCGTTAAGGAGCTGCAGACGCTTTCGTCATTTTTTTATCTTTTTTTGCTCGATAACTCCTAAATGTGTGTCTTTACAATAGAGATGTGTGTCTTTACCTTTGAAGGCTTCACGCTGAAGACGCTGACGTCATCATCATGTCGCTATCAATAGTCGTTTAGGAGCTGCCGACGCTCTTCGTCATTTTTTATCTCGTTTTGCTCGTTTACTCGTAAATATGTGGCTTTACAATGGAGTTGTTCGTCTCTTCCTATATAAGGCTTCACGCTGAAGATGCTGACGTCATCTGCTGGTCGCTAGTAACAGTCGTTTAGGAGCTGCAGACACTCATCGTCATTTTTTTATCCCTTTTTGCTCAATAACTCCTAAATGTGTGTCTTTACAATGGAGTTGTGTAATATTACCTTTGGAAGGCTTCACGCTGAAGACGCTGACGTCATTCGCAGGTCGCTAGTAACAGTCGTTTAGGAGCTGCAGACACTCTTCGTCATTTTTTTTCATTACTTTTTGCTCGATAACTTCTTAATGTGTGTCTTTACATTGGAGTTGTGTGTTATTACCTTTGGAAGGCTTCACGCTGAAGACGCTGACGTCATTCGCATGTCGCTATCAACAGTCGTTTAGGAGCTACAGACGTTTTTCTTTTTCTTTTTTATAACTTTTTGCTCGTTTTCTCCTAATTGTTTGTCTATTTAAGGGAGTTGTGGGTCTCTTTCAATGGAAGGCTTCACGCTGAAGACGCTGACAACATCAAACATCATCATGTCGCCATCAACAGTCGTTTACGAGCTGCAGGCGCTTTTTTTTATCACGTTTTGTTAGTTTTGTCCTAATTGTGTGTCTTTTCAAGAGAGTTGTGGGTCTTTTCCTATGACTGGCTTTAAGCTAAAGACGCTGACGTCATCCGCAGGTCGCTATCAACAGGCGTTAAGGATCTACAGACGTTTTTCTTTTTCTTTTTTATCATTTTTTGCTCGTTTTCTCCTTATTGTTTGTATTTTCAAGGGAGTTGTGGATTTCTTTCAATAGATGGCTTCACCCTGAAGCCGCTGACGTCATCATCAGGTCGCTAGTAACAGTTATTTAAGATCTGCAACCTCTTTTCTTTTGTTTTTTATCACTTTTTTCGTTTTCTCCTAAATGTGAATCTTTTCAAGGGAGTTGTTTGTCTCTTCCTATTTAAGGCTTCACGCTGAAGACGCTGAAGCCATCCGCAGGTCGCTAGTAATAGTCGTTTAGGAGCTGCCGACGCTCTTCGTCATTTTTTATCTCGTTTTGCTCGTTTACTCGTAAATATGTGGCTTTACAATGGAGTTGTGTGTCTCTACCTATGTAAGGCTTCACGCTGAAAGTGCTGACGTCATCTGCCGGTCGCGGTAACCGTCGTTTAGGAGCTGCAGACGCTCTTCGTCATATTTTTATCTTTTTTTGCTTGATAACTCCTAAATGTGTGCCTTTACAATGGAGTTGTGTGTCTTTACCTTTGGAAGGCTTCACGCTGAAGACGCTGACGTCATTCGCAGGTCACTAGCAACAGGCGTTAAGGATCTACAGACGGTTTTCTTTTTCTTTTTTATAAATTTTTCTCGTTTTCTCCTAATTGTGTGTCTTTTCAAGGGAGTTGTTGTCTCTTCCTATATAAGGCTTCACGCTTAAGATGCTGACGTCATCTGCTGATTGCTAGTAACAGTCGTTTAGGAGCTGCAGACGCTCTTCGTCATTTTTTTTATCTCTTTTTGCTCGATAACTCCTAAATGTGTGTCTTTACAAAGGAGTTGTGTGTTATTACCTTTGGAAAGCTTCACGCTGAAGATGCTGACGTCAACCGCAGGTCGCTAGTAACAGGCGTTAAGGATCTACAGACGTTTTTCTTTTTCTTTTTTATCATTTTTCTCGTTTTCTCTTAATTGTGTGTCTTTTCAAGGGAGTTTTGGGTCTCTTTCAATAGATGGCTTTACGCTGAAGACGCTGACGTCATCATCAGGTCGCTAGTAACAGTCGTTTAAGAGCTGCATGCTCTTTTCTTTGGTTTTTTATCACTTTTTGCTCCTTTTCTCCTAAATGTTTATCTTTTCAAGGGAGTTGTTTGTCTCTTCTTATATAAAGCTTCACGCTGAAGACGCTGAAGTCATACGCAGGTCGCTAGTAATAGTCGTTTAGGAGCTGCCGCGGCTCTTCTTAATTTTTTATCTCGTTTTGCTTGTTTACTCGTAAATATGTGGCTTTACAATGGAGTTGTGTGTCTCTACCTATGTAAGGCTTCACGCTGAAAGTGCTGTCGTCATCTACTGGTCGCTGGTAACAGTCGTTTAGGAGCTGCAGACGCTCTTCGTCATTTTTTTATCTTTTTTTGCTCGATAACTCCTAAATGTGTGTCTTTACAATGGAGTTGTGTGTTATTACCTTTGGAAGGCTTCACGCTGAAGACGCTGACGTCATCATCATGTCGCTATCAACAGTCGTTTACGAGCAGCAGGCGCTTTTCCTTTGTTTTTTATCACGTTTTGCTTGTTTTTTCCTAATTCTGTGTCTTTTCAAGGGAGTTGTGGGTCTTTTCCTATGGCTGGCTTTAAGCAAAAGACGCTGACGTCATCCGCAGGTCGCTAGCAACAGGCGTTAAGGATCTACAGACGTTTTTCTTTTTCTTTTTTATCACTTTTTCTCGTTTTCTCTAAATTGTGTGTCTTTTCAAGGGAGTTGTTTGTCTCTTCCTATATAAGGCTTCACGCTGAAGATGCTGACGTCATCTGCTGGTCGCTAGTAACAGTCGTTTAGGAGCTGCAGACGCTCTTCGTCATTTTTTTTATCTCTTTTGCTCGATAACTCCTAAATGTGTGTCTTTACAATGAAGTTGTGTGTTATAACCTTTGGAAGGCTTCACGTTGAAGACGCTGACGTCATTCGCAGGTCGCTAGTAACAGTCGTTTAGGAGCTACAGATGTTTTTTTTTTTATTACTTTTTGCTCGTTTTCTCCTAATTGTTTGTCTTTTAAAGGGAGTTGTGGGTCTCTTTCAATGGAACGCTTCACGCTGAAGACGCTGACAACATCATCATGTCGCTATCAACAGTCGTTTACGAGCTGCAGGCGCTTTTCTTTTGTTTTTTATCACGTTTTGTTAGTTTTTTTCTAATTGTGTGTCTTTTCAAAGGAGTTGTGGGTCTTTTCCTAAGGTTGGCTTTAAGCTAAAGACGCTGACGTCATCCGCAGGTCGCTAGCAACAGGCGTTAAGGATCTACAGACGTTTTTCTTTTTCTTTTTTATCACTTTTTCTCGTTTTCTCCTAATTGTGTGTCTTTTCAAGGGAGTTGTTTGTCTCTTCCTATATAATGCTTCACGCTGAAGATGCTGACGTCATCTGTTGGTCGCTAGTAACAGTCGTTTAGGAGCTGCAGACACTCTTCGTCATTTTCTTTTATCTCTTTTTGCTCGATAACTCCTAAATGTGTGTCTTTACAATGGAGTTGTGTGTCTTAACCTTTGGAAGGCTTCACGCTGAAGACGCTGACGTCATCATCATGTCGCTATCAACAGTCGTTTACGAGCTGCAGGCGCTTTTCATTTGTTTTTTATCACGTTTTGCTTGTTTCTTCCTAATTGTGTGTCTTTTCAAGGGAGTTGTGTGTCTCTACCTATGTAAGGCATCACGCTGAAGACGCGGACGTCATCCGCTCGTCGCTAGTAACAGGCGTTATAGATCTACAGACCTTTCTCTTTGTCTTTTTTATCACTTTTTCTCGTTTTCTATTAATTGTGTGTCTTTTCAATGGAGTTGTGGGTCTCTTTCAATAGATGGCTTCACGCTGAAGACGCTGACGTCATCATCAGGTCGCTGGTAACAGTCGTTAAAGAGCTGCAAGCACTTTTCTTTGGTTTTTTATCACTTTTTGCTCGTTTCCTCCAAAAATTTGTATCTTTTTAAGGGAGTTGTTTGTCTCTTCCTATATAAAGCTTCACGCTGAAGACGCTGAAGTCATACGCAGGTCGCTAGTAGTAGTCGTTTAGAAGCTGCCGACGATCTTCGTCATTTTTTATCTCGTTTTGCTCGCTTACTCGTAAATATGTGGCTTTACAATGGAGTTGTGTGTCTCTACCTATGTAAGGCTTCACGCTGAAAGTGCTGACGTCATCTGCTGGTCGCTGGTAACAGTTGTTTAGGAGCTGCAGACGCTCTTCGTCATTTTTTTATCTTTTTTGTTTGATAACTCCTAAATGTGTGTCTTTACAATGGAGTTGTGTCTTTACCTTTGGAAGGCTTCACGCTGAAGATTCTGACGTCATCTACTGGTCGCTAGTAACAGTCGTTTAGGAGCTGCAGACGCTCTTCGTCATTTTTTTATCTCTTTTTGCTCGATAACTACTAAATGTGTTTTTTTACAAAGGAGTTTTGTGTTATTACGTTTGAAAGGCTTCACGCTGAAGACTCTGGCGTCAACCGCAGGTCGCTAGTAACAGGCGTTAAGGATCTACAGACGTTTTTCTTTTTCTTTTTTATCACTTTTTCACGTTTTCTCCTAATTGTGTGTCTTTTCAAGGGAGTTGTGGGTCTCTTCCAATAGATGGCTTCACGCTGAAGACGCTGACGTCATCATCAGGTCGCTAGTAACAGTCGTTTAGGAGCTGCAAGCTATTTTCTTTTGTTTTTTATCACTTTTTGCTCGTATTCTCCTAATTGTTTGTCTTTTCAAGGGAGTTGTGGGTCTCTTTCAATGGAAGGCTTCACGCTGAAGACGCTGACAACATCATCATGTCGCTATCAACAGTCGTTTACGAGCTGCAGGCGCTTTTCTTTTGTTTTTTATCATGTTTTGTTAGTTTTGTCCTAATTGTGTGTCTTTTAAATGGAGTAGTGGGTCTTTTCCTATGGTTGGCTTTAAGCTAAAGACGCTGACGTCATCCGCAGGTCGCTAGCAACATGCGTTAAGGACCTACAGACGTTTTTCTTTTTCTTTTTTATCACTTTTTCATGTTTTCTCCTAATTGTGTGTCTTTTCAAGGGAGTTGTTTGTCTCTTCCTATATAAGGCTTCACGCTGAAGATGCTGACGTCATCTGCTGGTCGCTAGTAACAGTCGTTTAGGAGCTGCAGACACTCTTCGTCATTTTTTTTATCCCTTTTTGCTCGATAACTCCTAAATGTGTGTCCTTACAATGGAGTTGTGTGTTATTACCTTTGGAAGGCTTCACGCTGAAGACGATGACGTCATTCGCTGGTCGCTAGTAACAGTCCTTTAAGAGCTACAGACGTTTTTCTTTTTCTTTTTTATCACTTTTTGCTCGTTTTCTACTAATTGTTTGTCTTTTCAAGGGAGTTGTGGATCTCTTTCAACAGATGGCTTCACGCTGAAGACGCTGACGTCATCATCAGGTCGCTAGTAACAGTCGTTTAAGATCTGCAAGCTCTTTTCTTTTGTTTTTTATCACTTTTTGCTTGTTTTCTCCTAAATGTGTATCTTTTCAAGGGAGTTGTTTGTCTCTTCCTATATAAAGCTTCACGCTGAAGACGCTGAAGCCATCCGCAGGTCGCTAGTAATAGTCGTTTAGGAGCTGCCGACGCTTTTCGTCATTTTTTATCTCGTTTTGCTCGTTTACTCGTAAATATGTGGCTTTACAATGGAGTTGTGTGTCTCTACCTATGTAAGGCTTCACGCTGAAAGTGCTGACGTCATCTGCTGGTCGCTGGTAACAGTCGTTTAGGAGCTGCAAACGCACTTCGTCATTTTTTTATCTTTTTTTACTAGATAACTTTTAAATGTGTGTCTTTACAATGGAGTTGTGTGTCTTTACCTTTGAAAGGCGTCACGCTGAAGACGCTGACGTCATTCGCAGGTCGCTAGTAACAGTCGTTTAAGAGCTACAGACGTTTTTCTTTTTCTTTTTTATCACTTTTTGCTCGTTTTCTCCTAATTGTTTGTCTTTTCAAGGGAGTTTTGGATCTCTTTCAACAGATGGCTTCACGCTGAAGACGCTGACGTCATCATCAGGTCGCTAGTAACAGTCGTTTAAGATCTGCAAGCTCTTTTCTTTTGTTTTTAATCACTTTTTGCTTGTTTTCTCCTAAATGTGTATCTTTTCAAGGGAGTTGTTTGTCTCTTCCTATATAAAGCTTCACGCTGAAGACGCTGAAGCCACCCGCTGGTCGCTAGTAATAGTCGTTTAGGAGCTGCCGACGCTTTTCATCATTTTTTATCTCGTTTTGCTCGTTTACTCGTAAATATGTGGCTTTACAATGGAGTTGTGTGTCTCTACCTATGTAAGGCTTCACGCTGAAAGTGCTGACGTCATCTGCTGGTCGCTGGTAACAGTCGATTAGGAGCTGCAGACGCTCTTCGTCATTTTTATATCTTTTTTTGCTCTATAACTCCTAAATGTGTGTCTTTACAATGGAGTTGTGTGTTATTACCTTTGGAAGGCTTCACGCTGAAGACGCTGACGTCATCATCATGTCGCTAACAACAGTCGTTTACGAGCAGCAGGCGCTTTTCCTTTGTTTTTTATCACGTTTTGCTTTTTTTTCCTAATTCTGTGTCTTTTCAAGGGATTTGTGGGTCTTTTCCTATGGTTAACTTTAAGCTAAAGACGCTGACGTCATCCGCAGGTCGCTAGCAACAGGCGTTAAGGATCTACAGACGTTTTTCTTTTTCTTTTTTATCACTTTTTCTCGTTTTCTCTAAATTGTGTGTCTTTTCAAGGGAGTTGTTTGTCTCTTCCTATATAAGGCTTCACGCTGAAGATGCTGACGTCATCTTCTGGTCGCTAGTAACAGTCGTTTAGGAGCTGCAGACGCTCTTCGTCATTTTTTTTATCTCTTTTTGCTCTATAACTCCTAAATGTGTGTCTTTACAATGAAGTTGTGTGTTATAACTTTTGGAAGGCTTCACGTTGAAGACGCTGACGTCATTCGCAGGTCGCTAGTAACAGTCGTTTAGGAGCTACAGATTTTTTTTTTATTACTTTTTGATCGTTTTCTCCTAATTGTTTGTCTTTTCAAGGGAGTTGTGGGTCTCTTTCAATGGAACGCTTCACGCTGAAGACGCTGACAACATCATCATGTCGCTATCAACAGTCGTTTACGAGCTGCAGGCGCTTTTCTTTTGTTTTTTATCACGTTTTGTTAGTTTTTTCCTAATTGTGTGTCTTTTCAAGGGAGTTGTGGGTCTTTTCCTATGGTTGGCTTTAAGCTAAAGACGCTGACGTCATCCGCAGGTCGCTAGCAACAGGCGTTAAGGATCTACAGACGTTTTTCTTTTTTATTACTTTTTCTCGTTTTCTCCTAATTGTGTTTCTTTTCAAGGGAGTTGTTTGTCTCTTCCTTTATAAGGCTTCACGCTGAAGATGCTGACGTCATCTGCTGGTCGCTAGTAACAGTCGTTTAGGAGCTGCAGACGCTCTTCGTCATTTTCTTTATCCCTTTTTGCTCGATAACTCCTAAATGTGTTTATTTACAATGGAGTTTTGTGTTATTACTTTTGGAAGGCATCACGCTGAAGACGCCGACGTCATCCGCAGGTCGCTAGTAACAGCCGTTAAGGATCTACAGACGTTTTTCTTTTTCTTTTTTATCACGTTTTGCTCGTTTTCTCCTAACTGTTTGTCTTTTCAAGGGAGTTGTGGATCTCTTTCAATAGAAGGCTTCACGCTGAAGACGCTGACGTCATCATCAGGTCGCTAGTAACAGTCGTTTAAGATCTGCAAGCTCTTTTCTTTTGTTTTTATCACTTTTTGCTTGTTTTCTCCTAAATGTGTATCTTTTCAAGGGAGTCGTTTGTCTCTTCCTATATAAAGCTTCACGCTGAAGACGCTGAAGCCATCCGCAGGTCGCTAGTAATAGTCGTTTAGGAGCTGCCGACGCTTTTCGTCATTTTTTATCTCGTTTTGCTCGTTTACTCGTAAATATGTGGCTTTACAATGGAGTTGTGTGTCTCTACCTATGTAAGGCTTCACGCTGAATGTGCTGACGTAAACTGCTGGTCGCTGGTAACAGTCGTTTAGGAGCTGCTACGCTCTTCGTCATTTTTTTATCTTTTTTTGCTAGATAACTCCTAAATGTGTGTCTTTAATATGGAGTTGTGTGTCTTTACCTTTGAAAGGCTTTACGCTGAAGACGCTGACGTCATTCACAGGTCACTAGTAACAGGCGTTAAGGATCTACAGACGTTTTTCTTTTTCTTTTTTATCACTTTTTCTCGTTTTCTCCTAATTGTGTGTCTTTTCAAGGGAGTTGTTTGTCTCTTCCTATATAAGGCTTCACGCTTAAGATGCTGACGTCATCTGCTGGTCGCTAGTAACAGTCGTTTAGGAGCTACAAACGTTTTTCTTTTTCTTTTTATCACTTTTTCTCGTTTTCTCCTAATTGTGTGTCTTTTCAAGTGAGTTGTTTGTCTCTTCCTATATAAGGCTTCACGCAGAAGATGCTGACGTCATCTGTTGGTCGCTAGTAACAGTCGTTTAGGAGCTGCAGACACTCTTCGTCATTTTCTTTTATCTCTTTTTGCTCGATAACTCCTAAATGTGTGTCTTTACAATGGAGTTGTGTGTCTTAACCTTTGGAAGGCTTCACGCTGAAGACGCTGACTTCATCATCATGTCGCTATCAACAGTCGTTTACGAGCTGCAGGCGCTTTTCATTTGTTTTTTATCACGTTTTGCTTGTTTCTTCCTAATTGTGTGTCTTTTCAAGGGAGTTGTGGGTCTTTTCCTATGGTTGGCTTTAAGCTAAAGACGCTGACGTCATCCGCAGGTCGCTAGCAACAGGCGTTAAGGATCTACAGACGTTTTTCTTTTTCTTTTTATCACTTTTTCTCGTTTTCTCCTAATTGTGTTTCTTTTCAAGGGAGTTGTTTGTCTCTTCCTATATAAGGCTTCACGCTGAAGATGCTGACGTCATCTGTTGGTCGCTAGTAACAGTCGTTTAGGAGCTGCAGACGCTCTTCGTCATTTTCTTTATCCCTTTTTGCTCGATAACTCCTAAATGTGTTTATTTACAATGGAGTTTTGTGTTATTACCTTTGGAAGGCATCACGCTGAAGACGCTGACGTCATCCGCAGGTCGCTAGTAACAGCCGTTAAGGATCTACAGACGTTTTTCTTTTTCTTTTTTATCACTTTTTCACGTTTTCTCCTAATTGTGTGTCTTTTCAAGGGAGTTGTGGGTCACTTCCAATAGATGGCTTTACGCTGAAGACGCTGACGTCATCATCAGGTCGCTAGTAACAGTCGTTTAAGAGCTGCAAGCCCTTTTCTTTTGTTTTTTATCACTTTTTGCTCGTTTTCTCCTAAATGTGTATCTTTTCAAGGGAGTTGTTTGTCTCTACCTATATAAGGCTTCACGCTGAAGACGCTGAAGTCATCCGCAGGTCGCTAGTAATAGTCGTTTAGGAGCTGCCGACGCTCTTCGTCATTTTTTATCTCGTTTTGCACGTTTACTCGTAAATATGTGGCTTTAAAATGGAGTTGTGTATCTCTACCTATGTAAGGCATCACGCTGAAAACGCGGACGTCATCCGCGGGTCGCTAGTAACAGGCGTTAAGGATCTACAGACCTTTCTCTTTGTCTTTTTTATCACTTTTTCTCGTTTTTTATTAATTGTGTGTCTTTTCAATGGAGTTGTGGGTCTCTTTCAATAGATGGCTTCACGCTGAAGACGCTGACGTCATCATCAGGTCGCTGGTAACAGTCGTTTAAGAGCTGCAAGCACTTTTCTTTGGTTTTTTATCTCTTTTGCTCGTTTTCTCCTAAATGTGTATCTTTTCAAGGGAGTTGTTTGTCTCTTCCTATATAAAGCTTCACGCTGAAGACGCTGAAGTCATACGCAGGTCGCTAGTAGTAGTCGTTTAGGAGCTGCGACGCTCTTCGTCATTTTTTATCTCGTTTTGCTCGCTTACTCGTAAATATGTGGCTTTACAATGGAGTTGTGTGTCTCTACCTATGTAAGGCTTCACGCTGAATGTGCTGACGTAAACTGCTGGTCGCTGGTAACAGTCGTTTAGGAGCTGCTACGCTCTTCGTCATTTTTTTATCTTTTTTTGCTAGATAACTCCTTAATGTGTGTCTTTAATATGGAGTTGTGTGTCTTTACCTTTGAAAGGCTTTACGCTGGAGACACTGACGTCATTCACAGGTCACTAGTAACAGGCGTTAAGGATCTACAGACGTTTTTCTTTTTCTTTTTTATCACTTTTTCTCGTTTTCTCCTAATTGTGTGTCTTTTCAAGGGAGTTGTTTGTCTCTTCCTATATAAGGCTTCACGCTTAAGATGCTGACGTCATCTGCTAGTCGCTGGTAACAGTTGTTTAGGAGCTGCAGACGCTCTTCGTCATTTTTTTATCCCTTTTTGCTCGATAACTACTAAATGTGTGTCTTTACAATGGAGTTGTGTTTTATTACCTTTGGAAGGCATCACGCTGAAGACGATGACGTCATTCGCAGGTCGCTAATAACAGTCGTTTAAGAGCTACAGACGTTTTTCTTTTTCTTTTTTATCACTTTTTGCTCGTTTTCTCCTAACTGTTTGTCTTTTCAAGGGAGTTGTGGATATCTTTCAATAGATAGCTTCACGCTGAAGACGCTGACGTCATCATCAGGTCGCTAGTAACAGTCGTTTAAGATCTGCAAGCTCTTTTCTTTGTTTTATCACTTTTTGCTTGTTTTCTCCTAAATGTGTATCTTTTCAAGGGAGTTGTTTTGTCTCTTCCTATATAAAGCTTCACGCTGAAGACGCTGAAGCCATCCGCAGGTCGCTAGTAATAGTCGTTTAGGAGCTGCCGACGCTTTTCGTCATTTTTATCTCGTTTAGCTCGTTTACTCGTAAATATGTGGCTTTACAATGGAGTTGTGTGTCTCTACCTATGTAAGGCTTCACGCTGAATGTGCTGACGTAATCTGCTGGTCGCTGGTAACAGTCGTTTAGGAGCTGCAAACGCTTTTCGTCATTTTTTTATCATTTTTGCTAGATAACTCCTAAATGTGTGTCTTTAATATGGAGTTGTGTGTCTTTACCTTTGAAAGGCTTCACGCTGAAGACGCTGACGTCATTCGCAGGTCACTAGCAACAGGCGTTAAGGATCTAAAGACGTTTTTCTTTTTCTTTTTTATCACTTTTTCTCGTTTTCTCCTAATTGTGTGTCCTTTCAAGGGAGTTGTTTGTCTCTTCCTATATAAGGCTTTACGCTTAAGATGCTGACGTCATCTGCTGGTCGCTAGTAACAGTCGTTTAGGAGCTACAAACGTTTTTCTTTAACTTTTTTATTACTTTTGCTCGTTTTCTCCTAATTGTTTGTCTTTTCAAGGGAGTTGTGGGTCTCTGTCAATGGAACGCTTCACGCTGAAGACGCTGACAACATCATCATGTCGCTATCAACAGTCGTTTACGAGCTGCAGGCGCTTTTCTTTTGTTTTTTATCACGTTTTGTTAGTTTTTTCCTAATTGTGTTTCTTTTCAAGGGAGTTGTTTGTCTCTTCCTATATAAGGCTTCACGCTGAAGATGCTGACGTCATCTGCTGGTCGCTAGTAACAGTCGTTTAGGAGCTGCAGACGCTCTTCGTCATTTTCTTTATCCCTTTTTGCTCGATACCTCCTAAATGTGTTTATTTACAATGGAGTTTTGTGTTATTACTTTTGGAAGGCATCACGCTGAAGACGCTGACGTCATCCGCAGGTCGCTAGTAACAGCCGTTAAGGATCTACAGACGTTTTTCTTTTTCTTTTTTATCACTTTTTGCTCGTTTTCCCCTAACTGTTTGTCTTTTCAAGAGAGTTGTGGATCTCTTTCAATAGAAGGCTTCACGCTGAAGACGCTGACGTCATCATCAGGTCGCTAGTAAGAGTCGTTTAAGATCTGCAAGCTCTTTTCTTTTGTTTTTATCACTTTTTGCTTGTTTTCTCCTAAATGTGTATCTTTTCAAGGGAGTTGTTTGTCTCTTCCTATATAAAACTTCACGCTGAAGACGCTGAAGCCATCCGCAGGTCGCTAGTAATAGTCGTTTAGGAGCTGCCGACGCTTTTCGTCATTTTTTATCTCGTTTTGCTCGTTTACTCGTAAATATGTGGCTTTACAATGGAGTTGTGTGTCTCTACCTATGTAAGGCTTCACGCTGAATGTGCTGACGTAAACTGCTGGTCGCTCGTAACAGTCGTTTAGGAGCTGCAAACGCTCTTCGTCATTTTTTATCTTTTTTTGCTAGATAACTCCTAAATGTGTGTCTTTAATATGGAGTTGTGAGTCTTTACCTTTGAAAGGCTTTACGCTGAAGACGCTGACGTCATTCACAGGTCACTAGTAACAGGCGTTAAGGATCTACAGACGTTTTTCTTTTTCTTTTTATCACTTTTTCTCGTTTTCTCCTAATTGTGTGTCTTTTCAAGGGAGTTGTTTGTCTCTTCCTATATAAGGCTTCACGCTTAAGATGCTGACGTCATCTGCTAGTCGCTGGTAACAGTTGTTTAGGAGCTGCAGACGCTCTTCGTCATTTTTTTTATCCCTTTTTGCTCGATAACTCCTAAATGTGTGTCTTTACAATGGAGTTGTGTTTTATTACCTTTGGAAGGCATCACGCTGAAGACGATGACGTCATTCGCAGGTCGCTAATAACAGTTCGTTTAAGAGCTACAGACGTTTTTCTTTTTCTTTTTTATCACTTTTTGCTCGTTTTCTCCTAACTGTTTGTCTTTTCAAGGGAGTTGTGGATATCTTTCAATAGATAGCTTCACGCTGAAGACGCTGACGTCATCATCAGGTCGCTAGTAACAGTCGTTTAAGATCTGCAAGCTCTTTTCTTTTGTTTTTATCACTTTTTGCTTGTTTTCTCCTAAATGTGTATCTTTTCAAGGAGTTGTTTGTCTCTTCCTATATAAAGCTTCACGCTGAAGACGCTGAAGCCATCCGCAGGTCGCTAGTAATAGTCGTTTAGGAGCTGCCGACGCTTTTCGTCATTTTTTATCTCGTTTAGCTCGTTTACTCGTAAATATGTGGCTTTACAATGGAGTTGTGTGTCTCTACCTATGTAAGGCTTCACGCTGAATGTGCTGACGTAATCTGCTGGTCGCTGGTAACAGTCGTTTAGGAGCTGCAAACGCTTTTCGTCATTTTTTTATCATTTTTGCTAGATAACTCCTAAATGTGTGTCTTTAATATGGAGTTGTGTGTCTTTACCTTTGAAAGGCTTCACGCTGAAGACGCTGACGTCATTCGCAGGTCACTAGCAACAGGCGTTAAGGATCTAAAGACGTTTTTCTTTTTCTTTTTTATCACTTTTTCTCGTTTTCTCCTAATTGTGTGTCCTTTCAAGGGAGTTGTTTGTCTCTTCCTATATAAGGCTTTACGCTTAAGATGCTGACGTCATCTGCTGGTCGCTAGTAACAGTCGTTTAGGAGCTACAAACGTTTTTCTTTAACTTTTTTATAACTTTTTGCTCGTTTTCTCCTAATTGTTTGTCTTTTCAAGGGAGTTGTGGGTCTCTTTCAATGGAACGCTTCACGCTGAAGACGCTGACAACATCATCATGTCGCTATCAACAGTCGTTTACGAGCTGCAGGCGCTTTTCTTTTGTTTTTTATCACGTTTTGTTAGTTTTTTCCTAATTGTGTTTCTTTTCAAGGGAGTTGTTTGTCTCTTCCTATATAAGGCTTCACGCTGAAGATGCTGACGTCATCTGCTGGTCGCTA
This sequence comes from Zhengitettix transpicula, assembly GCA_037074705.1. Lineage (NCBI taxonomy): Eukaryota > Metazoa > Arthropoda > Insecta > Orthoptera > Tetrigidae > Zhengitettix > Zhengitettix transpicula. The sequence goes on along the minus strand of JAYJMR010000011.1, from coordinate 413,251 downwards.
GTAATAGTCGTTTAGGAGCTGCAGACGCTCTTCGTCATTTTCTTTATCCCTTTTTGCTCGATACCTCCTAAATGTGTTTATTTACAATGGAGTTTTGTGTTATTACTTTTGGAAGGCATCACGCTGAAGACGCTGACGTCATCCGCAGGTCGCTAGTAACAGCCGTTAAGGATCTACAGACGTTTTTCTTTTTCTTTTTTATCACTTTTTGCTCGTTTTCCCCTAACTGTTTGTCTTTTCAAGGGAGTTGTGGATCTCTTTCAATAGAAGGCTTCACGCTGAAGACGCTGACGTCATCATCAGGTCGCTAGTAACAGTCGTTTAAGATCTGCAAGCTCTTTTCTTTTGTTTTTATCACTTTTTGCTTGTTTTCTCCTAAATGTGTATCTTTTCAAGGGAGTTGTTTGTCTCTTCCTATATAAAGCTTCACGCTGAAGACGCTGAAGCCATCCGCAGGTCGCTAGTAATAGTCGTTTAGGAGCTGCCGACGCTTTTCGTCATTTTTTATCTCGTTTTGCTCGTTTACTCGTAAATATGTGGCTTTACAATGGAGTTGTGTGTCTCTACCTATGTAAGGCTTCACGCTGAATGTGCTGACGTAAACTGCTGGTCGCTGGTAACAGTCGTTTAGGAGCTGCAAACGCTCTTCGTCATTTTTTTATCTTTTTTTGCTAGATAACTCCTAAATGTGTGTCTTTACAATGGAGTTGTGTGTCTTAACCTTTGGAAGGCTTCACGCTGAAGACGCTGACGTCATCATCATGTCGCTATCAACAGTCGTTTACGAGCTGCAGGCGCTTTTCATTTGTTTTTTATCACGTTTTGCTTGTTTCTTCCTAATTGTGTGTCTTTTCAAGGGAGTTGTGGGTCTTTTCCTATGGTTGGCTTTAAGCTAAAGACGCCGACGTCATCCGCAGGTCGCTAGCAACAGGCGTTAAGGATCTACAGACGTTTTTCTTTTTCTTTTTTATCACTTTTTCTCGTTTTCTCCTAATTGTGTTTCTTTTCAAGGTAGTTGTTTGTCTCTTCCTATATAAGGCTTCACGCTGAAGATGCTGACGTCAACTGTTGGTCGCTAGTAACAGTCGTTTAGGAGCTGCAGACGCTCTTCGTCATTTTCTTTATCCCTTTTTGCTCGATAACTCCTAAATGTGTTTATTTACAATGGAGTTTTGTGTTATTACCTTTGGAAGGCATCACGCTGAAGACGCTGACGTCATCCGCAGGTCGCTAGTAACAGCCGTTAAGGATCTACAGACGTTTTTCTTTTTCTTTTTTATCACTTTTTCACGTTTTCTCCTAATTGTGTGTCTTTTCAAGGGAGTTGTGGGTCACTTCCAATAGATGGCTTTACGCTGAAGACGCTGACGTCATCATCAGGTCGCTAGTAACAGTCGTTTAAGAGCTGCAAGCCCTTTTCTTTTGTTTTTTATCACTTTTTGCTCGTTTTCTCCTAAATGTGTATCTTTTCAAGGGAGTTGTTTGTCTCTACCTATATAAGGCTTCACGCTGAAGACGCTGAAGTCATCCGCAGGTCGCTAGTAATAGTCGTTTAGGAGCTGCCGACGCTCTTCGTCATTTTTTATCTCGTTTTGCACGTTTACTCGTAAATATGTGGCTTTAAAATGGAGTTGTGTATCTCTACCTATGTAAGGCATCACGCTGAAAACGCGGACGTCATCCGCGGGTCGCTAGTAACAGGCGTTAAGGATCTACAGACCTTTCTCTTTGTCTTTTTTATCACTTTTTCTCGTTTTTTATTAATTGTGTGTCTTTTCAATGGAGTTGTGGGTCTCTTTCAATAGATGGCTTCACGCTGAAGACGCTGACGTCATCATCAGGTCGCTGGTAACAGTCGTTTAAGAGCTGCAAGCACTTTTCTTTGGTTTTTTATCTCTTTTTGCTCGTTTTCTCCTAAATGTGTATCTTTTCAAGGGAGTTGTTTGTCTCTTCCTATATAAAGCTTCACGCTGAAGACGCTGAAGTCATACGCAGGTCGCTAGTAGTAGTCGTTTAGGAGCTGCCGACGCTCTTCGTCATTTTTTATCTCGTTTTGCTCGCTTACTCGTAAATATGTGGCTTTACAATGGAGTTGTGTGTCTCTACCTATGTAAGGCTTCACGCTGAAAGTGCTGACGTCATCTGCTAGTCGCTGGTAACAGTTGTTTAGGGGCTGCAGACGCTCTTCGTCATTTTTTTATCTTTTTTTGCTAGATAACTCCTAAATGTGTGTCTTTAATATGGAGTTGTGTCTTTACCTTTGGAAGGCTTCACGCTGAAGACGCTGACAACATCATCATGGCGCTATGAACAGTCGTTTACGAGCTGCAGGCGCTTTTCTTTTATTTTTTATCACGTTTTGTTAGTTTTGTCCTAATTGTGTGTCTTTTCAAGGGAGTAGTGGGTCTTTTCCTATGGTTGGCTTTAAGCTAAAGACGCTGACGTCATCCGCAGGTCGCTAGCAACAGGCGTTAAGGACCTACAGACGTTTTTCTTTTTCTTTTTTATCACTTTTTCATGTTTTCTCCTAATTGTGTGTCTTTTCAAGGGAGTTGTTTGTCTCTTCCTATATAAGGCTTCACGCTGAAGATGCTGACGTCATCTTCTGGTCGCTAGTAAGTCGTTTAGGAGCTGCAGACACTCTTCGTCATTTTTTTTATCCCTTTTTGCTCGATAACTCCTTAATGTGTGTCTTTACAATGGAGTTGTGTTTTATTACCTTTGGAAGGCATCACGCTGACGACGATGACGTCATTCGCAGGTCGCTAGTAACAGTCGTTTAAGAGCTACAGACGTTTTTCTTTTTCTATTTTATCACTTTTTGCTCGTTTTCTCCTAACTGTTTGTCTTTTCAAGGGAGTTGTGGATATCTTTCAATAGATAGCTTCACGCTGAAGACGCTGACGTCATCATCAGGTCGCTAGTAACAGTCGTTTAAGATCTGCAAGCTCTTTTCTTTTGTTTTTATCACTTTTTGCTTGTTTTCTCCTAAATGTGGATCTTTTCAAGGGAGTTGTTTGTCTCTTCCTATATAAAGCTTCACGCTGAAGACGCTGAAGCCATCCGCAGGTCGCTAGTAATAGTCGTTTAGGAGCTGCCGACGCTTTTCGTCATTTTTTATCTCGTTTTGCTCGTTTACTCGTAAATATGTGGCTTTACAATGGAGTTGTGTGTCTCTACCTATGTAAGGCTTCACGCTGAATGTGCTGACGTAATCTGCTGGTCGCTGGTAACAGTCGTTTAGGAGCTGCAAACGCTTTTCGTCATTTTTTTATCTTTTTTTGCTAGATAACTCCTAAATGTGTGTCTTTAATATGGAGTTGTGTGTCTTTACCTTTGAAAGGCTTCACGCTGAAGACGCTGACGTCATTCGCAGGTCACTAGCAACAGGCGTTAAGGATCTAAAGACGTTTTTCTTTTTCTTTTTTATCACTTTTTCTCGTTTTCTCCTAATTGTGTGTCCTTTCAAGGGAGTTGTTTGTCTCTTCCTATATAAGGCTTTACGCTTAAGATGCTGACGTCATCTGCTGGTCGCTAGTAACAGTCGTTTAGGAGCTACAAACGTTTTTCTTTAACTTTTTTATTACTTTTTGCTCGTTTTCTCCTAATTGTTTGTCTTTTCAAGGGAGTTGTGGGTCTCTTTCAATGGAAAGCTTCAGGCTGAAGACGCTGACAACATCATCATGTCGCTATTAACAGTCGTTTATGAGCTGCAGGCGCTTTTCTTTTGTTTTTTATAACGTTTTGTTAGTTTTGTCCTAATTGTGTGTCTTTTCAAGGGAGTTGTTGGTCTTTTCCTATGGTTGGCTTTAAGCTAAAGACGCTGACGTCATCCGCAGGTCGCTAGCAACAGGCGTTAAGGATCTACAGACGTTTTTCTTTTTCTTTTTTATCACTTTTTCTCGTTTTCTCCTAATTGTGTTTCTTTTCAAGGGAGTTGTTTGTCTCTTCCTATATACGGCTTCACGCTGAAGATGCTGACGTCATCTGCTGGTCGCTAGTAACAGTCGTTTAGGAGCTGCAGACGCTCTTCGTTATTTTCTTTATCACTTTTTGCTCGATAACTCCTAAATGTGTATCTTTTCAAGGGAGTTGTTTGTCTCTACCTATATAAGGCTTCACGCTGAAGACGCTGAAGTCATCCGCAGGTCGCTAGTAATAGTCGTTTAGGAGCTGCCGACGCTCTTCGTCATTTTTTATCTCGTTTGCACGTTTACTCGTAAATATGTGGCTTTAAAATGGAGTTGTGTATCTCTACCTATGTAAGGCATCACGCTGAAATCGCGGACGTCATCCGCGGGTCGCTAGTAAGTCGTTTAGGAGCTGCAGACACTCTTCGTCATTTTTTTTATCCCTTTTTGCTCAATAACTCCTAAATGTGTGTCTTTACAATGGAGTTGTGTTTTATTACCTTTGGAAGGCATCACGCTAAAGACGATGACGTCATTCGCAGGTCGCTAGTAACAGTCGTTTAAGAGCTACAGACGTTTTTTTTTTTTTTTTATCACTTTTTGCTCGTTTTCTCCTAACTGTTTGTCTTTTCAAGGGAGTTGTGGATCTCTTTCAATAGATAGCTTCACGCTGAAGACGCTGACGTCATCATCAGGTCGCTAGTAACAGTCGTTTAAGATCTGCAAGCTCTTTTCTTTTGTTTTTATCACTTTTTGCTTGTTTTCTCCTAAATGTGTATCTTTTCAAGGGAGTTGTTTGTCTCTTCCTATATAAAGCTTCACGCTGAAGACGCTGAAGCCATCCGCAGGTCGCTAGTAATAGTCGTTTAGGAGCTGCCGACGCTTTTCGTCATTTTTTATCTCGTTTTCCTCGTTTACTCGTAAATATGTGGCTTTACAATGGAGTTGTGTGTCTCTACCTATGTAAGGCTTCACGCTGAATGTGCTGACGTAAACTGCTGGTCGCTGGTAACAGTCGTTTAGGAGCTGCAAACGCTTTTCGTCATTTTTTTATCTTTTTTTGCTAGATAACTCCTAAATGTGTGTCTTTAATATGGAGTTGTGTGTCTTTACCTTTGAAAGGCTTCACGCTGAAGACGCTGACGTCATTCGCAGGTCACTAGCAACAGGCGTTAAGGATCTAAAGACGTTTTTCTTTTTCTTTTTTATCACTTTTTCTCGTTTTCTCCTAATTGTGTGTCCTTTCAAGGGAGTTGTTTGTCTCTTCCTATATAAAGCTTTACGCTTAAGATGCTGACGTCATCTGCTGGTCGCTAGTAACAGTCGTTTAGGAGCTACAAACGTTTTTCTTTAACTTTTTTATTACTTTTTGCTCGTTTTCTCCTAATTGTTTGTCTTTTCAAGGGAGTTGTGGGTCTCTTTCAATGGAACGCTTCAGGCTGAAGACGCTGACAACATCATCATGTCGCTATTAACAGTCGTTTATGAGCTGCAGGCGCTTTCCTTTTGTTTTTTATCACGTTTTGTTAGTTTTGTCCTAATTGTGTGTCTTTTCAAGGGAGATGTTGGTCTTTTCCTATGGTTGGCTTTAAGCTAAAGACGCTGACGTCATCCGCAGGTCGCTAGCAACAGGCGTTAAGGATCTACAGACGTTTTTCTTTTTCTTTTTTATCACTTTTTCTCGTTTTCTCCTAATTGTGTGTCTTTTCAAGTGAGTTGTTTGTCTCTTCCTATATAAGGCTTCACGCTAAAGATGCTGACGTCATCTATTGGTCGCTACTAACAGTCGTTTAGGAGCTGCAGACACTCTTCGTCATTTTCTTTTATCTCTTTTTGCTCGATAACTCCTAAATGTGTGTCTTTACAATGGAGTTGTGTGTCTTAACCTTTGGAAGGCTTCACGCTGAAGACCCTGACGTCATCCGCAGGTCGCTAGTAACAGCCGTTAAGGATCTACAGACATTTTTCTTTTTCTTTTTTATCACTTTTTCACGTTTTCTCCTAATTGTGTGTCTTTTCAAGGGAGTTGTGGGTCACTTCCAATAGATGGTTTCATGCTTGCGACGCTGACGTCATCATCAGGTCGCTAGTAACAGTCGTTTAAGAGCTGCAAGCTCTTTTCATTTGTTTTTTATCACTTTTTGCTCGTTTTCTCCTAAATGTGTATCTTTTCAAGGGAGTTGTTTGTCTCTTCCTATATAAAGCTTCACGCTGAAGACGCTGAAGTCATACGCAGGTCGCTAGTAGTAGTCGTTTAGGAGCTGCCGACGCTCTTCGTCATTTTTTATCTCGTTTTGCTCGCTTACTCGTAAATATGTGGCTTTACATTGGAGTTGTGTGTCTCTACCTATGTAAGGCTTCACGCTGAAAGTGCTGACGTCATCTGCTGGTCGCTGGTAACAGTTGTTTAGGAGCTGCAGACGCTCTTCGTCATTTTTTATCTTTTTTTGCTCGATAACTCCTAAATGTGTGTCTTTACAATGGAGTTGTGTCTTTACCTTTGGAAGGCTTCACGCTGAAGACGCTGACGTCATCATCATGTCGCTATCAACAGTCGTTTACGAGCTGCAGGCGCCTTTCTTTTGTTTTTTATCACGCTTTGCTTGTTTTTTCCTAATTGTGTGTCTTTTCAAGGGAGTTGTGGGTCTTTTCCTATGGTTGGCTTTAAGCTAAAGACGCTGACGTCATCCGCAGGTCGCTAGCAACCGGCGTTAAGGACCTACAGACGTTTTTCTTTTTCTTTATTATCACTTTTTCATGTTTCCTCCTAATTGTGTGACTTTTCAAGGGAGTTGTTTGTCTCTTCCTATATAAGGCTTCACGCTAAAGATGCTGACGTCATCTGCTGGTCGCTAGTAAGTCGTTTAGGAGCTGCAGACACTCTTCGTCATTTTTTTTATCCCTTTTTGCTCGATAACTCCTAAATGTGTGTCTTTACAATGGAGTTGTGTGTTATTACGTTTGAAAGGCATCACGCTGAAGACGATGACGTCATTCGAAGGTCGCTAGTAACAGTCGTTTAAGAGCTACAGACGTTTTTCTTTTTCTTTTTTATCACTTTTTTACGTTTTCTCCTAATTGTGTGTCTTTTCAAGGGAGTTGTGGGTCACTTCCAATAGATGGCTTCACGCTGAAGACGCTGACGTCATCATCAGGTCGCTAGTAACAGTCCTTTAAGATCTGCAAGCTCTTATCTTTTGTTTTTATCACGTTTTGCTTGTTTTCTCCTAAATGTGTATCTTTTCAAGGGAGTTGTTTGTCTCTTCCTATATAAAGCTTCACGCTGAAGACGCTGAAGCCATCCGCAGGTCGCTAGTAATAGTCGTTTAGGAGCTGCCGACGCTTTTCGTCATTTTTTATCTAGTTTTGCTCGTTTACTCGTAAATATGTGGCTTTACAATGGAGTTGTGTGTCTCTACCTATGTAAGGCTTCACGCTGAATGTGCTGACGTAATCTGCTGGTCGCTGGTAACAGTCGTTTAGGAGCTGCAAACGCTCTTCGTCATTTTTTTATCTTTTTTTGCTAGATAACTCCTAAATGTGTGTCTTTACAATGGAGTTGTGTGTCTTTACCTTTGAAAGGCTTCACGCTGAAGACGCTGACGTCATTCGCAGGTCACTAGCAACAGGCGTTAAGGATCTACAGACGTTTTTCTTTTTCTTTTTTATCACTTTTTCTCGTTTTCTCCTAATTGTGTTTCTTTTCAAGGGAGTTGTTTGTCTCTTCCTATATAAGGCTTCACGCTTAAGATGCTGACGTCATCTGCTGGTCGCTAGTAACAGTCGTTTAGGAGCTACAAACGTTTTTCTTTAACTTTTTTATTACTTTTTGCTCGTTTTCTCCTAATTGTTTGTCTTTTCAAGGGAGTTGTGGGTCTCTTTCAATGGAACGCTTCAGGCTGAAGACGCTGAAAACATCATCACGTCGATATTAACAGTCGTTTATGAGCTGCAGGCGCTTTTCTTTTGTTTTTTATCACGTTTTGTTAGTTTTGTCCTAATTGTGTGTCTTTTCAAGGGAGTTGTTGGTCTTTTTCTATGGTTGGCTTTAAGCTAAAGACGCTGACGTCATCCGCAGGTCACTAGCAACAGGCGTTAAGGATCTACAAACGTTTTTCTTTTTCTTTTTTATCACTTTTTCTCGTTTTCTCCTATTTGTGTGTCGTTTCAAGGGAGTTGTTTGTCTCTTCCTATATAAGACTTCACGCTGAAGATGCTGACGTCATCTGCTGGTCGCTAGTAACAGTCGTTTAGGAGCTGCAGACACTCTTCGTCATTTATTTTTATCTCTTTTTGCTCGATAACTCTTAAATGCGTGTCTTTACAATGGAGTTGTGTGTCTTTACCTTTGGAAGGCTTCACGCTGACGATCCTGACGTCATCTGCTGGTCGCTAGTAACAGTCGTTTAGGAGCTGCAGACGCTCTTCGTCATTTTCTTTATCTCTTTTTGCTCGATAACTGCTAAATGTGTTTTTTTACAATGGAGTTTTGTGTTATTACCTTTGAAAGGCTTCACGCTGAAGACGCTGACGTCATTCGCAGGTCACTAGCAACAGGCGTTAAGGATCTACAGACGTTTTTCTTTTTCTTCTTTATCACTTTTTCTCGTTTTCTCCTAATTGTGTGTCTTTTCAAGGGAGTTGTTTGTCTCTTCCTATATAAGGCTTCACGCTGAAGATGCTGACGTCATCTGTTGGTCGCTAGTAACAGTCGTTTAGGAGCTGCAGACACTCTTCGTCATTTTCTTTTACCTCTTTTTGCTCGATAACTCCTAAATGTGTGTCTTTACAATGAAGTTGTGTGTCTTAACCTTTGGAAGGCTTCACGCTGAAGACGCTGACGTCATCATCATGTCGCTATCAACAGTCGTTTACGAGCTGCAGGCGCTTTTCATTTGTTTTTTATCACGTTTTGCTTGTTTCTTCCTAATTGTGTGTCTTTTCAAGGGAGTTGTGGGTCTTTTTCTATGGTTGGCTTTAAGCTAAAGACGCTGACGTCATCCGCAGGTCGCTAGTAACAGGCGTTAAGGATCTACAGACCGTTCTCTTTGTCTTTTTTATCACTTTTTCTCGTTTTCTATTAATTGTGTGTCTTTTCAATGGAGTTGTGGGTCTCTTTCAATAGATGGCTTCACGCTGAAGACGCTGACGTCATCATCAGGTCGCTGGTAACAGTCGTATAAGAGCTGCAAGCACTTTTCTTTGGTTTTTTATCTCTTTTTGATCGTTTTCTCCTAAATGTGTATCTTTTCAAGGGAGTTGTTTGTCTCTTCCTATATAAAGCTTCACGCTGAAGACGCTGAAGTCATACGCAGGTCGCTAGTAGTAGTCGTTTAGGAGCTGCCGACGCTCTTCGTCATTTTTTATCTCGTTTTGCTCGCTTACTCGTAAATATGTGGCTTTACATTGGAGTTGTGTGTCTCAACCTATGTAAGGCTTCACACTGAAAGTGCTGACGTCATCTGCTGGTCGCTGGTAACAGTTGTTTAGGAGCTGCAGACGCTCTTCGTCATTTTTTTATCTTTTTTTGCTCGATAACTCCTAAATGTGTGTCTTTACAATGGAGTTGTGTCTTTACCTTTGGAAGGCTTCACGCTGAAGACGCTGACGTCATCATCATGTCGCTATCAACAGTCGTTTACGAGCTGCAGGCGCCTTTCTTTTGTTTTTTATAACGCTTTGCTTGTTTTTTCCTAATTGTGTGTCTTTTCAAGGGAGTTGTGGGTCTTTTCCTATGGTTGGCTTTAAGCTAAAGACGCTGACGTCATCCGCAGGTCGCTAGCAACAGGCGTTAAGGACCTACAGACGTTTTTCTTTTTCTCTTTTATCACTTTTTCATGTTTTCTCCTAAATTGTGTGTCTTTTTAAGGGAGTTGTTTGTCTCTTCCTATATAAGGCTTCACGCTGAAGATGCTGACGTCATCTGCTGGTCGCTAGTAAGTCGTTTAGGAGCTGCAGACACTCTTCGTCATTTTTTTTATCCCTTTTTGCTCGATAACTCCTAAATGTGTGTTATTACCTTTGGAAGGCATCACGCTGAAGACGATGACGTCATTCGAAGGTCGCTAGTAACAGTCGTTTAAGAGCTACAGACGTTTTTCTTTTTCTTTTTTATCACTTTTTGCTCGTTTTCTCCTAACTGTTTGTCTTTTCAAGGGAGTTGTGGATCTCTTTCAATAGATGGCTTCACGCTGAAGACGCTGACGTCATCATCAGGTCGCTAGTAACAGTCGTTTAAGATCTGCAAGCTCTTTACTTTTGTTTTTATCACTTTTTGCTTGTTTTCTCCTAAATGTGTATCTTTTCAAGGGAGTTGTTTGTCTCTTCCTATATAATGCTTCACGCTGAAGACGCTGAAGCCATCCGCGGGTCGCTAGTAATAGTCGTTTAGGAGCTGCCGACGCTTTTCGTCATTTTTTATCTCGTTTTGCTCGTTTACTCGTAAATATGTGGCTTTACAATGGAGTTGTGTGTCTCTACCTATGTAAGGCTTCACGCTGAATGTGCTGACGTAATCTGCTGGTCGCTGGTAACAGTCGTTTAGGAGCTGCAAACGCTCTTCGTAATTTTTTTATCTTTTTTTGCTAGATAACTCCTAAATGTTTATTTTTACAATAGAGTTTTGTGTTACTACCTTTGGAAAGCATCACGCTGAAGACGCTGACGTCATCCGCAGGTCGCTAGTAACAGGCGTTAAGGATCTACAGACGTTTTTCTTTTTCTTTTTTATCACTTTTTCAGGTTTTCTCCTAATTGTTTGTCTTTTCAAGGGAGTTGTGGGTCACTTTCAATAGATGGCTTTACGCTGAAGACGCTGATGTCATCATCAGGTCGCTAGTAACAGTCGTTTAAGAGCTGCAAGCCTATATAAGGCTTCACTCTGAAGACGCTGAAGTCATCCGCAGGTCGCTAGTAGTAGTCGTTAAGGAGCTGCCGACGCTCTTCGTCATTTTTTATTTCGTTTTGCTCGCTTACTCGTAAATATGTGGCTTTACAATGGAGTTGTGTGTCTCTACCTATGTAAGGCTTCACGCAGAAAGTGCTGACGTCATCTGCTTGTCGCTGGTAACAGTTGTTTAGGTGCTGCAGACGCTCTTCGTCATTTTTTTATCTTTTTTTGCTCGATAACTCCTAAATGTGTGTCTTTACAATGGAGTTGTGTCTTTACCTTTGGAAGGCTTCACGCTGAAGACGCTGACGTCATCATCATGTCGCTATCAACAGTCGTTTACGAGCTGCAGGCGCCTTTCTTTTGTTTTTTATCACGCTTTGCTTGTTTTTTCCTAATTGTGTGTCTTTTTAAGGGAGTTGTGGGTCTTTTCCTATGGTTGGTTTTAAGCTAAAGACGCTGACGTCATCCGCAGGTCGCTAGCAACAGGCGTTAAGGACCTACAGACGTTTTTCTTTTTCTTTTTTATCACTTTTTCATGTTTTCTCCTAATTGTGTGTCTTTTCAAGGGAGTTGTTTTTCTCTTCCTATATAAGGCTTCACGCTGAAGATGCTGACGTCATCTGCTGGTCGCTAGAAAGTTGTTTAGGAGCTTCAGACACTCTTCGTCATTTTTTTTATCCCTTTTTGCTCGATAAATCCTAAATGTGTGTCTTTACAATGGAGTTGTATGTTATTACCTTTGGAAGGCATCACGCTGATGACGATGACGTCATTCGCAGGTCGCTAGTAACAGTCGTTTAACAGCTACAGACGTTTTTCTTTTTCTTTTTTATCACTTTTTGCTCGTTTTCTCCTAACTGTTTGTCTTTTCAAGGGAGTTGTGGATCTCTTTCAATAGATGGCTTCACGCTGAAGACGCTGACGTCATCATCAGGTCGCTAGTAACAGTCGTTTAAGATCTGCAAGCTCTTTTCTTTTGTTTTTACCACTTTTTGCTTGTTTTCTCCTAAATGTGTATCTTTTCAAGGGAGTTGTTTGTCTCTTCCTATATAAGGCTTCACGCTTAAGATGCTGACGTCATCTGCTGGTCGCTAGTAACAGTCGTTTAGGAGCTACAAACGTTTTTCTTTAACTTTTTTATTACTTTTTGCTCGTTTTCTCCTAATTGTTTGTCTTTTCAAGGGAGTTGTGGGTCTCTTTCAATGAAACGCTTCAGGCTGAAGACGCTGACAACATCATCATGTCGCTATTAACAGTCGTTTATGAGCTGCAGGCGCTTTTCTTTTGTTTTTTATCACGTTTTGTTAGTTTTGTCCTAATTGTGTGTCTTTTCAAGGGAGTTGTTGGTCTTTATCTATGGTTGGCTTTAAGCTAAAGACGCTGACGTCATCCGCAGGTCACTAGCAACAGGCGTTAAGGATCTACAAACGTTTTTCTTTTGCTTTTTTATCACTTTTTCTCGTTTTCTCCTATTTGTGTGTCGTTTCAAGGGAGTTGTTTGTCTCTTCCTATATAAGGCTTCACGCTGAAGATGCTGACGTCATCTGCTGGTCGCTAGTAACAGTCGTTTAGGAGCTGCAGACACTCTTCGTCATTTATTTTTATCCCTTTTTGCTCGATAACTCCTAAATGTGTGTCTTTACAATGGAGTTGTGTGTCTTTACCTTTGGAAGGCTTCACGCTGACGATCCTGACGTCATCTGCTGGTCGCTAGTAACAGTCGTTTAGGAGCTGCAGACGCTCTTCGTCATTTTCTTTATCTTTTTGCTCGATAACTGCTAAATGTGTTTTTTTACAATGGAGTTTTGTGTTATTACCTTTGGAAGGCATCACGCTGAAGACGCTGACGTCATCCGCAGGTCGCTATTAACAGGCGTTAAGGATCTACAGACGTTTTTCTTTTTCTTTTTTATCACTTTTTAAGGTTTTCTCCTAATTGTGTGTCTTTTTAAGGGAGTTGTTTGTCTCTTCCTATATAAAGCTTCACACTGAAGACGCTGAAGTCATACGCAGGTCGTTAGTAATAGTCGTTTAGGAGCTGCCGAAGCTATTCGTCATTTTTTATCTCGTTTTGCTCGTTTACTCGTAAATATGTGGCTTTACAATGGAGTTGTGTGTCTCTACCTATGTAAGGCTTCACGCTGAAAGTGCTGACGTCATCTGCTGGTCGCTGGTAACAGTCGTTTAGGAGCTGCAGACGCTCTTCGTCATTTTTTTTATTTTTTTTTGCTCGATAACTCCTAAATGTGTGTCTTTACAATGGAGCTGTGTGTTATTACCTTTGGAAAGCTTCACGCTGAAGACGCTGACGTCATTCGCAGGTCGCTAGTAACAGTCGTTTTGGAGCTACAGTTGCTTTTCTTTTTCATTTTTATTACTTTTTGATCGTTTTCTCCTAATTGTTTGTCTTTTCAAGGAAGTTGTGGGTCTGTTTCAATGGAACGCTTCAGGCTGAAGACGCTGACAACATCATCATGTCGCTATCAACAGTCGTTTACGAGCTGCAGGCGCTTTTCTTTTGTTTTTTATCACGTTTTGTTAGTTTTGTCCTAATTGTGTGTCTTTTCAAGGGAGTTGTGGGTCTTTTCCTATGGTTGGCTTAAAGCTAAAGACGCTGACGTCATCCGCAGGTCGCTAGCATCTGGCGTTAAGGATCTACAAACGTTTTTCTTTTTCCTTTTTATCACTTTTTCTCGTTTTCTCCTAATTGTGTGTCGTTTCAAGGGAGTTGTTTGCCTCTTCCTATATAAGGCTTCACTCTGAAGATGCTGACGTCATCTGCTGGTCGCTAGTAACAGTCGTTTAGGAGCTGCAGACACTCTTCGTCATTTTTTTTATCTCTTTTTGCTCGATAACTCCTAAATGTGTGTCTTTACAATGGAGTTGTGTGTCTTTACCTTTGAAAGGGTTCACGCTGAAGACGCTGACGTCAATCGCAGGTCACTAGCAACAGGCGTTAAGGATCTACAGACGTTTTTCTTTTTCTTTTTTATCACTTTTTCTCGTTTTCTCCTAATTGTGTGTCTTTTCAAGGGAGTTGTTTGTCTCTTCCTATATAAGGCTTCACGCTTAAGATGCTGACGTCATCTGCTGGTCGCTAGTAACAGTCGTTTAGGAGCTACAAACGTTTTTCTTTAACTTTTTTATTACTTTTTGCTCGTTTTCTCCTAATTGTTTGTCTTTTCAAGGGAGTTGTGGGTCTCTTTCAATGAAACGCTTCAGGCTGAAGACGCTGACAACATCATCATGTCGCTATTAACAGTCGTTTATGAGCTGCAGGCGCTTTTCTTTTGTTTATTATCACGTTTTGTTAGTTTTGTCCTAATTGTGTGTCTTTTCAAGGGAGTTGTTGGTCTTTTTCTATGGTTGGCTTTAAGCTAAAGACGCTGACGTCATCCGCAGGTCACTAGCAACAGGCGTTAAGGATCTACAAACGTTTTTCTTTTTCTTTTTTATCACTTTTTCTCGTTTTCTCCTATTTGTGTGTCGTTTCAAGGGAGTTGTTTGTCTCTTCCTATATAAGGCTTCACGCTGAAGATGCTGACGTCATCTGCTGGTCGCTAGTAACAGTCGTTTAGGAGCTGCAGACACTCTTCGTCATTTATTTTTATCCCTTTTTGCTCGATAACTCCTAAATGTGTGTCTTTACAATGGAGTTGTGTGTCTTTACCTTTGGAAGGCTTCACGCTGACGATCCTGACGTCATCTGCTGGTCGCTAGTAACAGTCGTTTAGGAGCTGCAGACGCTCTTCGTCATTTTCTTTATCTCTTTTTGCTCGATAACTGCTAAATGTGTTTTTTTACAATGGAGTTTTGTGTTATTACCTTTGGAAGGCATCACGCTGAAGACGCTGACGTCATCCGCAGGTCGCTAGTAACAGGCGTTAAGGATCTACAGACGTTTTTCTTTTTCTTTTTTATCACTTTTTCAGGTTTTCTCCTAATTGTGTGTCTTTTTAAGGGAGTTGTTTGTCTCTTCCTATATAAAGCTTCACACTGAAGACGCTGAAGTCATCCGCAGGTCGCTAGTAGTAGTCGTTTAGGAGCTGCCGAAGCTATTCGTCATTTTTTATCTTGTTTTGCTCGTTTACTCGTAAATATATGGCTTTACAATGGAGTTGTGTGTCTCTACCTATGTAAGGCTTCACGCTGAACGTGCTGACGTCATCTGCTGGTCGCTGGTAACAGTCGTTTTGGAGCTGCAGACGCTCTTCGTCATTTTTTATCTTTTTTTGCTCGATAACTCCTAAATGTGTGTCTTTACAATGGAGCTGTGTGTTATTACCTTTGGAAAGCTTCACGCTGAAGACGCTGACGTCATTCGTAGGTCGCTAGTAACAGTCGTTTTGGAGCTACAGTTGCTTTTCTTTTTCATTTTTATTACTTTTTGATCGTTTTCTCCTAATTGTTTGTCTTTTCAAGGAAGTTGTGGGTCTGTTTCAATGGAACGCTTCAGGCTGAAGACGCTGACAACATCATCATGTCGCTATCAACAGTCGTTTACGAGCTGCAGGCGCTTTTCTTTTGTTTTTTATCACGTTTTGTTAGTTTTGTCCTAATTGTGTGTCTTTTCAAGGGAGTTGTGGGTCTTTTCCTATGGTTGGCTTAAAGCTAAAGACGCTGACGTCATCCGCAGGTCGCTAGCATCAGGCGTTAAGGATCTACAAACGTTTTTCTTTTTCCTTTTTATCACTTTTTCTCGTTTTCTCCTAATTGTGTGTCGTTTCAAGGGAGTTGTTTGCCTCTTCCTATATAAGGCTTCACTCTGAAGATGCTGACGTCATCTGCTGGTCGCTAGTAACAGTCGTTTAGGAGCTGCAGACACTCTTCGTCATTTTTTTTATCTCTTTTTGCTCGATAACTCCTAAATGTGTGTCTTTACAATGGAGTTGTGTGTCTTTACCTTTGAAAGGCTTCACGCTGAAGACGCTGACGTCATTCGCAGGTCACTAGCAACAGGCGTTAAGGATCTACAGACGTTTTTCTTTTTCTTTTTTATCACTTTTTCTCGTTTTCTCCTAATTGTGTGTCTTTTCAAGGGAGTTGTTTGTCTCTTCCTATATAAGGCTTCACGCTTAAGATGCTGACGTCATCTTATGGTCGCTAGTAACAGTCGTTTAGGAGCTACAAACGTTTTTCTTTAACTTTTTTATTACTTTTTGCTCGTTTTCTCCTAATTGTTTGTCTTTTCAAGGGAGTTGTGGGTCTCTTTCAATGAAACGCTTCAGGCTGAAGACGCTGACAACATCATCATGTCGCTATTAACAGTCGTTTATGAGCTGCAGGCGCTTTTCTTTTGTTTATTATCACGTTTTGTTAGTTTTGTCCTAATTGTGTGTCTTTTCAAGGGAGTTGTTGGTCTTTTTCTATGGTTGGCTTTAAGCTAAAGACGCTGACGTCATCCGCAGGTCACTAGCAACAGGCGTTAAGGATCTACAAACGTTTTTCATTTTCTTTTTTATCACTTTTTCTCGTTTTCTCCTATTTGTGTGTCGTTTCAAGGGAGTTGTTTGTCTCTTCCTATATAAGGCTTCACGCTGAAGACGCTGAAGTCATACGCAGGTCGTTAGTAATAGTCGTTTAGGAGCTGCCGAAGCTATTCGTCATTTTTTATCTCGTTTTGCTCGTTTACTCGTAAATATGTGGCTTTACAAAGGAGTTGTGTGTCTCTACCTATGTAAGGCTTCACGCTGAAGATGCTGACGTCATCTGCTGGTCGCTAGTAACAGTCGTTTAGGAGCTGCAGACACTCTTCGTCATTTATTTTTATCCCTTTTTGCTCGATAACTCCTAAATGTGTGTCTTTACAATGGAGTTGTGTGTCTTTACCTTTGGAAGGCTTCACGCTGACGATCCTGACGTCATCTGCTGGTCGCTAGTAACAGTCGTTTAGGAGCTGCAGACGCTCTTCGTCATTTTCTTTATCTCTTTTTGCTCGATAACTGCTAAATGTGTTTTTTTACAATGGAGTTTTGTGTTATTACCTTTGGAAGGCATCACGCTGAAGACGCTGACGTCATCCGCAGGTCGCTAGTAACAGGCGTTAAGGATCTACAGACGTTTTTCTTTTTCTTTTTTATCACTTTTTCAGGTTTTCTCCTAATTGTGTGTCTTTTTAAGGGAGTTGTTTGTCTCTTCCTATATAAAGCTTCACACTGAAGACGCTGAAGTCATCCGCAGGTCGCTAGTAGTAGTCGTTTAGGAGCTGCCGAAGCTATTCGTCATTTTTTATCTTGTTTTGCTCGTTTACTCGTAAATATGTGGCTTTACAATGGAGTTGTGTGTCTCTACCTATGTAAGGCTTCACGCTGAAGATGCTGACGTCATCTGCTGGTCGCTAGTAACAGTCGTTTAGGAGCTGCAGACACTCTTCGTCATTTATTTTTATCCCTTTTTGCTCGATAACTCCTAAATGTGTGTCTTTACAATGGAGTTGTGTGTCTTTACCTTTGGAAGGCTTCACGCTGACGATCCTGACGTCATCTGCTGGTCGGTAGTAACAGTCGTTTAGGAGCTGCAGACGCTCTTCGTCATTTTCTTTATCTCTTTTTGCTCGATAACTGCTAAATGTGTTTTTTTACAATGGAGTTTTGTGTTATTACCTTTGGAAGGCATCACGCTGAAGACGCTGACGTCATCCGCAGGTCGCTAGTAACAGGCGTTAAGGATCTACAGACGTTTTTCTTTTTCTTTTTTATCACTTTTTCAGGTTTTCTCCTAATTGTGTGTCTTTTTAAGGGAGTTGTTTGTCTCTTCCTATATAAAGCTTCACACTGAAGACGCTGAAGTCATCCGCAGGTCGCTAGTAGTAGTCGTTTAGGAGCTGCCGAAGCTATTCGTCATTTTTTATCTTGTTTTGCTCGTTTACTCGTAAATATGTGGCTTTACAATGGAGTTGTGTGTCTCTACCTATGTAAGGCTTCACGCTGAACGTGCTGACGTCATCTGCTGGTCGCTGGTAACAGTCGTTTTGGAGCTGCAGACGCTCTTCGTCATTTTTTTATCTTTTTTTGCTCGATAACTCCTAAATGTGTGTCTTTACAATGGAGCTGTGTGTTATTACCTTTGGAAAGCTTCACGCTGAAGACGCTGACGTCATTCGCAGGTCGCTAGTAACAGTCGTTTTGGAGCTACAGTTGCTTTTCTTTTTCATTTTTATTACTTTTTGATCGTTTTCTCCTAATTGTTTGTCTTTTCAAGGAAGTTGTGGGTCTGTTTCAATGGAACGCTTCAGGCTGAAGACGCTGACAACATCATCATGTCGCTATCAACAGTCGTTTACGAGCTGCAGGCGCTTTTCTTTTGTTTTTTATCACGTTTTGTTAGTTTTGTCCTAATTGTGTGTCTTTTCAAGGGAGTTGTGGGTCTTTTCCTATGGTTGGCTTAAAGCTAAAGACGCTGACGTCATCCGCAGGTCGCTAGCATCAGGCGTTAAGGATCTACAAACGTTTTTCTTTTTCCTTTTTATCACTTTTTCTCGTTTTCTCCTAATTGTGTGTCGTTTCAAGGGAGTTGTTTGCCTCTTCCTATATAAGGCTTCACTCTGAAGATGCTGACGTCATCTGCTGGTCGCTAGTAACAGTCGTTTAGGAGCTGCAGACACTCTTCGTCATTTTTTTTATCTCTTTTTGCTCGATAACTCCTAAATGTGTGTCTTTACAATGGAGTTGTGTGTCTTTACCTTTGAAAGGCTTCACGCTGAAGACGCTGACGTCATTCGCAGGTCACTAGCAACAGGCGTTAAGGATCTACAGACGTTTTTCTTTTTCTTTTTTATCACTTTTTCTCGTTTTCTCCTAATTGTGTGTCTTTTCAAGGGAGTTGTTTGTCTCATCCTATATAAGGCTTCACGCTTAAGATGCTGACGTCATCTGCTGGTCGCTAGTAACAGTCGTTTAGGAGCTACAAACGTTTTTCTTTAACTTTTTTAATACTTGTTGCTCGTTTTCTCCTAATTGTTTGTCTTTTCAAGGTAATTGTGGGTCTGTTTCAATGGAACGCTTCAGGCTGAAAACGCTGACAACATCATCATGTTGCTATCAACAGTCGTTTACGAGCTGCAGGGGCTTTTCTTTTGTTTTTTATCACGTTTTGTTAGTTTTGTCCTAATTGTGTGTCTTTTCAAGGGAGTTGTGGGTCTTTTCCTATGGTTGGCTTAAAGCTAAACACGCTGACGTCATTCGCAGGTCGCTAGTAACAGTCGTTTTGGAGCTACAGACGCTTTTATTTTTCATTTTTATTACTTTTTGATCGTTTTCTCCTAATTGTTTGTCTTTTCAAGGAAGTTGTGGGTCTGTTTCAATGGAACGCTTCAGGCTGAAAACGCTGACAACATCATCATGTTGCTATCAACAGTCGTTTACGAGCTGCAGGCGCTTTTCTTTTGTTTTTTATCACGTTTTGTTAGTTTTGTCCTAATTGTGTGTCGTTTCAAGGGAGTTGTTTGTCTCTTCCTATATAAGGCTTCACGCTTAAAATGCTGACGTCATCTGCTGGTCGCTAGTAACAGTCGTTTAGGAGCTACAAACGTTTTTCTTTAACTTTTTTAATACTTGTTGCTCGTTTTCTCCTAATTGTTTGTCTTTTCAAGGGAGTTGTGGGTCTCTTTCTATGAAACGCTTCAGGCTGAAGACGCTGACAACATCATCATGTCGCTATTAACAGTCGTTTATGAGCTGCAGGCGCTTTTCTTTTGTTTTTTATCACTTTTTGCTCATTTTCTCCTAAATGTGTATCTTTTCAAGGGAGTTGTTTGTCTCTTCCTATATAAGGCTTCACGCTGAAGACCCTGACGTGATCTGCTGGTCGCTGGTAACAGTCGTTTAGGAGCTGCAAACGCTCTTCGTCATTTTTTTATCTTTTTTTGCTAGATAACTCCTAAATGTGTGTCTTTACAATGGAGTTGTGTGTCTTTACCTTTGAAAGGCTTCACGCTGAAGACGCTGACGTCATTCGCAGGTCACTAGCAACAGGCGTTAAGGATCTACAGACGTTTTCTTTTTCTTTTTTATTACTTTTTTTCGTTTTCTCCTAATTATGTGTCTTTTCAAGGGAGTTGTTTGTCTCTTCCTATATAAGGCTTCACGCTTAAGATGCTGACGTCATCTGCTGGTCGCTAGTAACAGTCGTTTAGGAGCTGCAGACGCTCTTCGTCATTTTTTTTTATCTCATTTTGCTCGATAACTCCTAAATGTGTGTCTTTACAAAGGAGTTGTGTGTTATTACCTTTGGAAGGCTTCACGCTGAAGACGCTGACGTCATCATTATGTCGCTATCAACAGTCGTTTACGAGCTGCAGGCGCTTTTCCTTTGTTTTTTATCTCGTTCTGCTTGTTTTTTCCTAATTGTGTGTCTTTTCAAGGGAGTTGTGGGTCTTTTCCTATGGTTGGCTTTAAGCTAAAGACGCTGATGTCATCCGCAGGTCGCTAGCAACAGGCGTTAAGGATCTACAGACGTTTTCTTTTTCTTTTTTATCACTTTTTCTCGTTTTCTCCTAATTGTGTGTCTTTTTAAGGGAGTTGTTTGTCTCTTCCTATATAAGGCTTCACACTGAAGTTGCTGACGTCATCTGCTGGTCGCTAGTAACAGTCGTTTATAAGCTGCAGACGCTCTTCGTCATTTTCTTTATCTCTTTTTGCTCGACAACTCCTAAATGTGTTTTTTTACAATGGAGTTTTGTGTTATTACCTTTGGAAGGCATCACGCTGAAGACTCTGAAGTCATACGCAGGTCGCTAGTAATATTCGTTTAGGAGCTGCCGACGCTCTTCGTCATTTTTTATCTCTTTCTGCACGTTTACTCGTAAATATGTGGCTTTAAAATGAAATTGTGTGTCTCTATTTATGTAAGGCATCACGCTGAAGATGCTGACGTCATCTGCTGGTCGCTGTTAACAGTCGTTTAGGAGCTGCAGACGCTCATCGTCATTTTTTATCTCTTTTTGCTCGATAACTCCTAAATGTGTGTCTTTACAATGGAGTTGTGTGTTATTACCTTTGGAAGGCTTAACGCTGAAGACGCTGACGTCATCCGCAGGTCGCTAGTAACAGGCGTTAAAGGATCTACAGACGTTTTTCTTTGTCTTTTTTATCACTTTATCTCGTTTTCTCCTAATTGTGTGTCTTTTCAAGGGAGTTGTGGGTCTCTTTCAATAGATGGCTTCACGCTGAAGACGCTGACGTCAACATCAGGTCGCTGGTAACAGTCGTTTAAGAGCTGCAAGCTATTTCCTTTTGTTTTTTATCACTTTTTGCTCGTTTTCTCCTAAATGTGTATCTTTTCAAGGGAGTTGTTTGTCTCTTCCTATATAAGGCTTCACGCTTAAGATGCTGACGTCATCTGCTGGTCGCTAGTAACAGTCGTTTAGGAGCTGCAGACGCTCTTCGTACTTTTTTTTATCTATTTTTGCTCGATAACTCCTTAATGTGTGTCTTTACAATGGAGTTGTGTTATATTACCTTTGGAGGGACTCACGCTGAAGACGCTGACGTCATACGCAGGTCGCTAGTAACAGTCGTTTAGGAGCTACAAACGTTTTTCTTTAACTTTTTTATTACTTTTTGCTCGTTTTCTCCTAATTGTGTGTCTTTTCAAGGGAGTCGTTGGTCTTTTCCTATGGTTGGCTTTAAGCTAAAGACGCTGACGTCATCCGCAGGTCACTAGCAACAGGCGTTAAGGATCTACAAACGTTTTTCTTTTTCTTTTTTATCACTTTTTCTCGTTTTCTCCTATTTGTGTGTCGTTTCAAGGGAGTTGTTTGTCTCTTCCTATATAAGGCTTCACGCTGAAGATGCTGACGTCATCTGCTGGTCGCTAGTAACAGTCGTTTAGGAGCTGCAGACACTATTCGTCATTTATTTTTATCTCTTTTTGCTCGATAACTCCTAAATGTGTGTCTTTACAATGGAGTTGTGTGTCTTTACCTTTGGAAGGCTTCACGCTGACGATGCTGACGTCATCTGCTGGTCTTTAGTAACAGTTGTTTAGGAGCTGCAGACGCTCTTCGTCATTTTCTTTATCTCTTTTTGCTCGATAACTGCTAAATGTGTGTCTTTACAATGGAGTTGTGTGTTATTCCCTTTGGAAGGCTTCACGCTGAAGACGCTGACGTCATCATCATGTCGCTATCAACAATCGTTTACGAGCTGCAGGCGCTTTTCCTTTGTTTTTTATCACGTTTTGCTTGTTTTTTCCTAATTGTGTGTCTTTTCAAGGGAGCTGTTTGTACCTTCCTATATAAGGCTTCACGCTGAAGATGCTGACGTCATCTGCTGGTAGCTAGTAACAGTCGTTTAGGGGCTGCAGACGCTCTTCGTCATTTATTTATCTTATTTTGCTCGATAACTCCTAAATGTGTGTCTTTACAATGGAGTTGTGTGTTATTACCTTTGGAAGGCTTTACGCTGAAGACGCTGAGGTCATTCGCAGGTCGCTAGTAACAGTCGTTTAGGAGCTACAGACGTTTTTCTTTTTCTTTTTTATTACTTTTTGCTCGTTTCCTCCTAATTGTTTGTCTTTTCAAGGAAGTTGTGGGTCTTTTTCAATGGAACGCTTCAGGCTGAAGACGCTGACAACATCATCATGTCGCTATCAACAGTCGTTTACGAGCTGCAGGCGCTTTTCTTTTGTTTTTTATCACGTTTTGTTAGTTTTGTCCTAATTGTGTGTCTTTTCAAGGGAGTTGTGGGTCTTTTCCTATGGTTGGCTTTAAGCTAAAGACGCTGACGTCATCCGCAGGTCGCTAGCAACAGGCGTTAAGGATCTACAAACGTTTTTCTTTTACATTTTTATCACTTTTTCTCGTTTTCTCCTAATTGTGTGTCGTTTCAAGGGAGTTGTTTGTCTCTTCCTATATAAGGCTTCACGCTGAAGATGCTGACGTCATCTGCAGGTCGCTAGTAACAGTCGTTTAGGAGCTGGAGACACTCTTCGTCATTTTTTTTTATCGCTTTTTGCTCGATAACTCCTAAATGTGTGTCTTTACAATGGAGTTGTGTGTCTTTACCGTTGAAAGGCTTCACGCTGAAGACGCTGACGTCATCATCATGTCGCTATCAACAGTCGTTTACGAGCTGCAGGTTCTTTTCATTTGTTTTTTATCACGTTTTGCTTGTTTCTTCCTAATTGTGTGTCTTTTCAAGGGAGTTGTGGGTCTTTTCCTATGGTTGGCTTTAAGCTAAAGACGCTTACGTCATCCGCAGGTCGCTAGCAACAGGCGTTAAGGATCTACAAACGTTTTTCTTTTTCATTTTTATCACTTTTTCTCGTTTTCTCCTAATTGTGTGTCGTTTCAAGGGAGTTGATTGTCTCTTCCTATATAAGGCTTTACGCTGAAGATGCTTACGTCATCTTCTGGTCGCTAGTAACAGTCGTTTAGGATCTGCAGACACTCTTCGTCATTTTTTTTTATCTCTTTTTGCTCGATAACTCCTAAATGTGTGTCTTTACAATGGAGTTGTGTGTCTTTACCTTTGGAAGGCTTCACGCTGAAGACGCTGACGTCATCATCATGTCGCTATCAACAGTCGTTTACGAGCTGCAGGCGCTTTTCTTTTGTTTTTTATCACGTTTTGCCTGTTTTCTTCCTAATTGTGTGTCTTTTCAAGGGAGTTGTGGGTCTTTTCTTATGGTTGGCTTTAAGCTAAAGACGCTGACGTCATCCGCAGGTCGCTAGCAACAGGCGTTAAGGATCTACAGACGTTTTTCTTTTTCTTTTTTATCACTTTTTCTAGTTTTCTCCTAATTGTGTGTCTTTTCAAGGGAGTTGTTTGTCTCTTCCTATATTAGGCTTCACGCTGAAGTTGCTGACGTCATCTGCTGGTCGCTAGTAACAGTCGTTTAGGAGCTGCAGACCCTCTGCGTCATTTTCTTTATCTCTTTTTGCTCGATAACTCCTAAATGTGTTTTTTTACAATGGATTTTTGTGTTATTACTTTTGGAAGGCATCACGCTGAAGACGCTGACGTCATCTGCTGGTCGCTGTTAACAGTCGTTTAGGAGCTGCAGACGCTCATCGTCATTTTTATCTCTTTTTGCTCGATAACTCCTAAATGTGTGTCTTTACAATGGAGTTGGGTGTTATTACCTTTGGAAGGCTTCACGCTGAAGTCCGTGACGTCATCCGCAGGTCGCTAGTAACAGGCGTTAAGGATCTACAGACGATTTTCTTCGTCTTTTTTATCACTTTTTCTCGTTTTCTCCTAATTGTGTGTCTTTTCAAGGGAGTTGTGGGTCCGTTTCAATAGATGTCTTAACGCTGAAGACGCTGACGTCATCATCAGGTCGCTGGTAACAGTCGTTTAAGAGCTGCAAGCTATTTTCTTTTGTTTTTTATCACTTTTTGCTCGTTTTCTCCTAAATGTGTATCTTTTCAAGGGAGTTGTTTGTCTCTTCCTATATAAGGCTTCACGCTGAAGACGCTGAAGCCATCCGCAGGTCGCTAGTAGTAGTCGTTTAGGAGCTGCCGACGCTCTTCTTCATTTTTTATCTCGTTTTGCTCGTTTACTCGTAAATATGTGGCTTTACAATGGAGTTGTGTGTCTCGACCTATGTAAGGCTTCACGCTGAAAGTGCTGACGTCATCTGCTGGTCGCTAGTAACAGTCGTTTAGGAGCTGCAGGCGCTCTTCAACATTTTTTTATCTTTTTTGCTCGATAACTCCTAAATATGTGTCTTTACAATGGAGTTGTGTGTCTTTACCTTTGGAAGGCTTCACGCTAAAGACGCTGACGTCATTCGCAGGTCGCTAGCAACAGACGTTCAGGATCTACAGACGTTTTTCTTTTTCTTTTTTATCACTTTTTCTCGTTTTATCCTAATTGTGTGTCTTTTCAAGGGAGTTGTTTGTCTCTTCCTATATGAGGCTTCAGGCATAAGATGCTGACGTCGTCTGCTGGTCGCTAGTAACATTCGTTTAGGAGCTGCAGACGCTCTTCGTCATTTTTTTTATCTCTTTTTGCTCGATAACTCCTAAATGTGTGTCTTTAAAAAAGAGTTGTGTGTCATTACCTTTGGAAGGCTTCACGCTGAAGACGCTTACGTCATTCGCAGGTCGCTAGTAACAGTCGTTTAGGAGCTAGAGACGTTTTTTTTTTCTTTTTTATTACTTTTTTCTCGTTTTCTCCTAATTGTTTGTCTTTTCAAGGGAGTTGTGGGTCTCTTTCAATGGAACGCGTTACGCTGAAGACGCTGACAACATTATCATGTCGCTATCAACAGTCCTTTACGAGCTGCAGGCGCTTTTCTTTTGTTTTTTATCACGTTTTGTTAGTTTTGTCCTAATGGTGTGTCTTTTCAAGGGAGTTGTGGGTCTTTTCCTATGGTTGGCTTTAAGCTAAAGACGCTAACGTCATCCGCAGGTCGCTAGCAACAGGCGTTAAGGATCTACAGACGTTTTTCTTTTTCTTTTTTATCACTTTTTCTAGTTTTCTCCTAATTGTGTGTCTTTTCAAGGGAGTTGTTTGTCTCTTCCTATATAAGGCTTCACGCTGAAGTTGCTGACGTCATATGCTGGTCTCTGGTAACAGTCGTTTAGGAGCTGCAGGCGCTCTTCAACATTTTTTTATCTTTTTTGCTCGATAACTCCTAAATATGTGTCTTTACAATGGAGTTGTGTGTCTTTACCTTTGGAAGGCTTCACGCTAAAGACGCTGCCGTCATTCGCAGGTCGCTAGCAACAGACGTTCAGGATCTACAGACGTTTTTCTTTTTCTTTTTTATCACTTTTTCTCGTTTTATCCTAATTGTGTGTCTTTTCAAGGGAGTTGTTTGTCTCTTCCTATATAAGGCTTCACGCATAAGATGCTGACGTCGTCTGCTGGTCGCTAGTAACATTCGTTTAGGAGCTGCAGACGCTCTTCGTCATTTTTTTTATCTCTTTTTGCTCGATAACTCCTAAATGTGTGTCTTTAAAAAAGAGTTGTGTGTTATTACCTTTGGAAGGCTTCACGTAGAAGACGCTTACGTCAACCGCAGGTCGCTAGTAACAGACGTTAAGGATCTACAGACTTTTTCTTTTTATTTATTATCACTTTTTCTCGTTTTCTCTTAATTGTGTGTCTTTTAAAGGGAGTTGTGGGTTTCTTTCAATAGATGGCTTCACGCTGAAGACGCTGACGTCATCATCAGGTCGCTAGTAACAGTCGTTTAAGAGCTGCAAGCCCTTTTCATTCGTTATTTATAACTTTTTGCTCGATAACTCCTAAATGTGTGTCTTTACAAAGGAGTTGTGTGTTATTACCTTTGGAAGGCTTCACGCTGAAGACGCTGACGTCATCATTATGTCGCTATCAACAGTCGTTTACGAGCTGCTGGCGCTTTTCCTTTGTTTTTTATCTCGTTCTGCTTGTTTTTTCCTAATTGTGTGTCTTTTCAAGGGAGTTGTGGGTCTTTTCCTATGGTTGGCTTTAAGCTAATGACGCTGATGTCATCCGCAGGTCGCTAGCAACAGGCGTTAAGGATCAACAGACGTTTTCTTTTTCTTTTTTATCACTTTTTCTCGTTTTCTCCTAATTGTGTGTCTTTTCAAGGGAGTTGTTTGTCTCTTCCTATATAAGGCTTCACACTGAAGTTGCTGACGTCATCTGCTGGTCGCTAGTAACAGTCGTTTATAAGCTGCAGACGCTCTTCGTCATTTTCTTTAACTCTTTTTGCTCGACAACTCCTAAATGTGTTTTTTTACAATGGAGTTTTGTGTTATTACCTTTGGAAGGCATCACGCTGAAGACTCTAAAGTCATACGCAGGTCGCTAGTAATATTCGTTTAGGAGCTGCCGACGCTCTTCGTCATTTTTTATCTCTTTCTGCACGTTTACTCGTAAATATGTGGCTTTAAAATGAAATTGTGTGTCTCTATTTATGTAAGGCATCACGCTGAAGATGCTGACGTCATCTGCTGGTCGCTGTTAACAGTCGTTTAGGAGCTGCAGACGCTCATCGTCATTTTTTATCTCTTTTTGCTCGATAACTCCTAAATGTGTGTCTTTACAATGGAGTTGTGTGTTATTACCTTTGGAAGGCTTAACGCTGAAGACGCTGACGTCATCCGCAGGTCGCTAGTAACAGGCGTTAAAGGATCTACAGACGTTTTTCTTTGTCTTTTTTATCACTTTTTCTCGTTTTCTCCTAATTGTGTGTCTTTTCAAGGGAGTTGTGGGTCTCTTTCAATAGATGGCTTCACGCTGAAGACGCTGACGTCAACATCAGGTCGCTGGTAACAGTCGTTAAAGAGCTGCAAGCTATTTCCTTTTGTTTTTTATCACTTTTTGCTCGTTTTCTCCTAAATGTGTATCTTTTCAAGGGAGTTGTTTGTCTCTTCCTATATAAGGCTTAACGCTGAAGACGCTGACGTCATCTGCTGGTCGTTGGTAACAGTCGTTTAGGAGCTGCAAACGCTCTTCGTCATTTTTTTATCTTTTTTTGCTACATAACTCCTAAATGTGTGTCTTTACAATAGAGTTGAGTGTCTTTACCTTTGAAAGGCTTCACGCTGAAGACGCTGACGTCATTCGCAGGTCACTAGCAACAGGCGTTAAGGATCTACAGACGTTTTTCTTTTTCTTTTTTATCACTTTTTCTCGTATTCTCCTAATTGTGAGTCTTTTCAAGGGAGTTGTTTGTCTCTTCCTATATAAGGCTTCACGCTTAAGATGCTGACGTCATCTGCTGGTCGCTAGTAACAGTCGTTTAGGAGCTGCAGACGCTCTTCGTACTTTTTTTTATCTATTTTTGCTCGATAACTCCTTAATGTGTGTCTTTACAATGGAGTTGTGTGTTATTACCTTTGGAGGGACTCACGCTGAAGACGCTGACGTCATACGCAGGTCGCTAGTAACAGTCGTTTAGGAGCTACAAACGTTTTTCTTTAACTTTTTTATTACTTTTTGCTCGTTTTCTCCTAATTGTTTGTCTTTTCAAGGGAGTTGTGGGTCTCTTTCAATGGAACGCTTCAGGTTGAAGACGCTGACAACATCATCATGTCGCTATTAACAGTCGTTTATGAGCTGCAGGCGCTTTTCTTTTGTTTTTTATCACAATTTGTTAGTTTTGTCCTAATTGTGTGTCTTTTCAAGGGAGTCGTTGGTCTTTTCCTATGGTTGGCTTTAAGCTAAAGACGCTGACGTCATCCGCAGGTCACTAGCAACAGGCGTTAAGGATCTACAAACGTTTTTCTTTTTCTTTTTTATCACTTTTTCTCGTTTTCTACTATTTGTGTGTCGTTTCAAGGGAGTTGTTTGTCTCTTCCTATATAAGGCTTCACGCTGAAGATGCTGACGTCATCTGCTGGTCGCTAGTAACAGTCGTTTAGGAGCTGCAGACACTCTTCGTCATTTATTTTTATCTCTTTTTGCTGGATAACTCCTAAATGTGTGTCTTTACAATGGAGTTGTGTGTCTTTACCTTTGGAAGGCTTCACGCTGACGATGCTGACGTCATCTGCTGGTCTTTAGTAACAGTTGTTTAGGAGCTGCAGACGCTCTTCGTCATTTTCTTTATCTCTTTTTGCTCGATAACTGCTAAATGTGTGTCTTTACAATGGAGTTGTGTGTTATTCCCTTTGGAAGGCTTCACGCTGAAGACGCTGACGTCATCATCATGTCGCTATCAACAATCGTTTACGAGCTGCAGGCGCTTTTCCTTTGTTTTTTATCACGTTTTGCTTGTTTTTTCCTAATTGTGTGTCTTTTCAAGGGAGTTGTGGGTCTTTTCCTATGGTTGGCTTTAAGCTAAAGACGCTGACGTTTTTCGCAGGTCGCTAGCAACAGGCGTTAAGGATCTACAGTCGTTTTTCTTTTTCTTTTTTATCACTTTTTCTCGTTTTCTCCTAATTGTGTGTCTTTCCAAGGGAGCTGTTTGTACCTTCCTATATAAGGCTTCACGCTGAAGATGCTGACGTCATCTGCTGGTAGCTAGTAACAGTCGTTTAGGAGCTGCAGACGCTCTTCTTCATTTTTTATCTCGTTTTGCTCGTTTACTCGTAAATATGTGGCTTTACAATGGAGTTGTGTGTCTCGACCTATGTAAGGCTTCACGCTGAAAGTGCTGACGTCATCTGCTGGTCGCTAGTAACAGTCGTTTAGGAGCTGCAGGCGCTCTTCAACATTTTTTTATCTTTTTTGCTCGATAACTCCTAAATATGTGTCTTTACAATGGAGTTGTGTGTCTTTACCTTTGGAAGGCTTCACGCTAAAGACGCTGACGTCATTCGCAGGTCGCTAGCAACAGACGTTCAGGATCTACAGACGTTTTTCTTTTTCTTTTTTATCACTTTTTCTCGTTTTATCCTAATTGTGTGTCTTTTCAAGGGAGTTGTTTGTCTCTTCCTATATGAGGCTTCAGGCATAAGATGCTGACGTCGTCTGCTGGTCGCTAGTAACATTCGTTTAGGAGCTGCAGACGCTCTTCGTCATTTTTTTTATCTCTTTTTGCTCGATAACTCCTAAATGTGTGTCTTTAAAAAAGAGTTGTGTGTCATTACCTTTGGAAGGCTTCACGCTGAAGACGCTTACGTCATTCGCAGGTCGCTAGTAACAGTCGTTTAGGAGCTAGAGACGTTTTTTTTTTCTTTTTTATTACTTTTTTCTCGTTTTCCTCCTAATTGTTTGTCTTTTCAAGGGAGTTGTGGGTCTCTTTCAATGGAACGCGTTACGCTGAAGACGCTGACAACATTATCATGTCGCTATCAACAGTCCTTTACGAGCTGCAGGCGCTTTTCTTTTGTTTTTTATCACGTTTTGTTAGTTTTGTCCTAATGGTGTGTCTTTTCAAGGGAGTTGTGGGTCCTTTTCCTATGGTTGGCTTTAAGCTAAAGACGCTAACGTCATCCGCAGGTCGCTAGCAACAGGCGTTAAGGATCTACAGACGTTTTTCTTTTTCTTTTTTTATCACTTTTTCTAGTTTTCTCCTAATTGTGTGTCTTTTCAAGGGAGTTGTTTGTCTCTTCCTATATAAGGCTTCACGCTGAAGTTGCTGACGTCATATGCTGGTCTCTGGTAACAGTCGTTTAGGAGCTGCAGGCGCTCTTCAACATTTTTTTATCTTTTTTGCTCGATAACTCCTAAATATGTGTCTTTACAATGGAGTTTGTGTGTCTTTACCTTTGGAAGGCTTCACGCTAAAGACGCTGCCGTCATTCGCAGGTCGCTAGCAACAGACGTTCAGGATCTACAGACGTTTTTCTTTTTCTTTTTTATCACTTTTTCTCGTTTTATCCTAATTGTGTGTCTTTTCAAGGGAGTTGTTTGTCTCTTCCTATATAAGGCTTCACGCATAAGATGCTGACGTCGTCTGCTGGTCGCTAGTAACATTCGTTTAGGAGCTGCAGACGCTCTTCGTCATTTTTTTTATCTCTTTTTGCTCGATAACTCCTAAATGTGTGTCTTTAAAAAAGAGTTGTGTGTTATTACCTTTGGAAGGCTTCACGTAGAAGACGCTTACGTCAACCGCAGGTCGCTAGTAACAGACGTTAAGGATCTACAGACTTTTTCTTTTTATTTATTATCACTTTTTCTCGTTTTCTCTTAATTGTGTGGTCTTTTAAAGGGAGTTGTGGGTTTCTTTCAATAGATGGCTTCACGCTGAAGACGCTGACGTCATCATCAGGTCGCTAGTAACAGTCGTTTAAGAGCTGCAAGCCCTTTTCATTCGTTATTTATAACTTTTTGCTCGATAACTCCTAAATGTGTGTCTTTACAAAGGAGTTGTGTGTTATTACCTTTGGAAGGCTTCACGCTGAAGACGCTGACGTCATCATTATGTCCGCTATCAACAGTCGTTTACGAGCTGCTGGCGCTTTTCCTTTGTTTTTTATCTCGTTCTGCTTGTTTTTTCCTAATGTGTGTCTTTTCAAGGGAGTTGTGGGTCTTTTCCTATGGTTGGCTTTAAGCTAATGACGCTGATGTCATCCGCAGGTCGCTAGCAACAGGCGTTAAGGATCAACAGACGTTTTCTTTTTCTTTTTTATCACTTTTTCTCGTTTTCTCCTAATTGTGTGTCTTTTCAAGGGAGTTGTTTGTCTCTTCCTATATAAGGCTTCACACTGAAGTTGCTGACGTCATCTGCTGGTCGCTAGTAACAGTCGTTTATAAGCTGCAGACGCTCTTCGTCATTTTCTTTAACTCTTTTTGCTCGACAACTCCTAAATGTGTTTTTTTTACAATGGAGTTTTGTGTTATTACCTTTGGAAGGCATCACGCTGAAGACTCTAAAGTCATACGCAGGTCGCTAGTAATATTCGTTTAGGAGCTGCCGACGCTCTTCGTCATTTTTTTATCTCTTTCTGCACGTTTACTCGTAAATATGTGGCTTTAAAAATGAAATTGTGTGTCTCTATTTATGTAAGGCATCACGCTGAAGATGCTGACGTCATCTGCTGGTCGCTGTTAACAGTCGTTTAGGAGCTGCAGACGCTCATCGTCATTTTTTATCTCTTTTTGCTCGATAACTCCTAAATGTGTGTCTTTACAATGGAGTTGTGTGTTATTACCTTTGGAAGGCTTAACGCTGAAGACGCTGACGTCATCCGCAGGTCGCTAGTAACAGGCGTTAAAGGATCTACAGACGTTTTTCTTTGTCTTTTTTATCACTTTTTCTCGTTTTCTCCTAATTGTGTGTCTTTTCAAGGGAGTTGTGGGTCTCTTTCAATAGATGGCTTCACGCTGAAGACGCTGACGTCAACATCAGGTCGCTGGTAACAGTCGTTAAAGAGCTGCAAGCTATTTCCTTTTGTTTTTTATCACTTTTTGCTCGTTTTCTCCTAAATGTGTATCTTTTCAAGGGAGTTGTTTGTCTCTTCCTATATAAGGGCTTAACGCTGAAGACGCTGACGTCATCTGCTGGTCGTTGGTAACCAGTCGTTTAGGAGCTGCAAAACGCTCTTCGTCATTTTTTTATCTTTTTTTGCTACATAACTCCTAAATGTGTGTCTTTACAATAGAGTTGAGTGTCTTTACCTTTGAAAGGCTTCACGCTGAAGACGCTGACGTCATTCGCAGGTCACTAGCAACAGGCGTTAAGGATCTACAGACGTTTTTCTTTTTCTTTTTATCACTTTTTCTCGTATTCTCCTAATTGTGAGTCTTTTCAAGGGAGTTGTTTGTCTCTTCCTATATAAGGCTTCACGCTTAAGATGCTGACGTCATCTGCTGGTCGCTAGTAACAGTCGTTTAGGAGCTGCAGACGCTCTTCGTACTTTTTTTTAATCTATTTTTGCTCGATAACTCCTTAATGTGTGTCTTTACAATGGAGTTGTGTGTTATTACCTTTGGAGGGACTCACGCTGAAGACGCTGACGTCATACGCAGGTCGCTAGTAACAGTCCGTTTAGGAGCTACAAACGTTTTTCTTTAACTTTTTTATTACTTTTTGCTCGTTTTCTCCTAATTGTTTGTCTTTTCAAGGGAGTTGTGGGTCTCTTTCAATGGAACGCTTCAGGTTGAAGACGCTGACAACATCATCATGTCGCTATTAACAGTCGTTTATGAGCTGCAGGCGCTTTTCTTTTGTTTTTTATCACAATTTGTTAGTTTTGTCCTAATTGTGTGTCTTTTTCAAGGGAGTCGTTGGTCTTTTCCTATGGTTGGCTTTAAGCTAAAGACGCTGACGTCATCCGCAGGTCACTAGCAACAGGCGTTAAGGATCTACAAACGTTTTTCTTTTTCTTTTTTATCACTTTTTCTCGTTTTCTACTATTTGTGTGTCGTTTCAAGGGAGTTGTTTGTCTCTTCCTATATAAGGCTTCACGCTGAAGATGCTGACGTCATCTGCTGGTCGCTAGTAACAGTCGTTTAGGAGCTGCAGACACTCTTCGTCATTTATTTTTATCTCTTTTTGCTGGATAACTCCTAAATGTGTGTCTTTACAATGGAGTTGTGTGTCTTTACCTTTGGAAGGCTTCACGCTGACGATGCTGACGTCATCTGCTGGTCTTTAAGTAACAGTTGTTTAGGAGCTGCAGACGCTCTTCGTCATTTTCTTTATCTCTTTTTGCTCGATAACTGCTAAATGTGTGTCTTTACAATGGAGTTGTGTGTTATTCCCTTTGGAAGGCTTCACGCTGAAGACGCTGACGTCATCATCATGTCGCTATCAACAATCGTTTACGAGCTGCAGGCGCTTTTCCTTTGTTTTTTATCACGTTTTGCTTGTTTTTTCCTAATTGTGTGTCTTTTCAAGGGAGTTGTGGGTCTTTTCCTATGGTTGGCTTTAAGCTAAAGACGCTGACGTTTTTCGCAGGTCGCTAGCAACAGGCGTTAAGGATCTACAGTCGTTTTTCTTTTTCTTTTTTATCACTTTTTCTCGTTTTCTCCTAATTGTGTGTCTTTTCAAGGGAGCTGTTTGTACCTTCCTATATAAGGCTTCACGCTGAAGATGCTGACGTCATCTGCTGGTAGCTAGTAACAGTCGTTTAGGAGCTGCAGACGCTCTTCGTCATTTATTATCTTATTTTGCTCGATAACTCCTAAATGTGTGTCTTTACAATGGAGTTGTGTGTTATTACCTTTGGAAGGCTTTACGCTGAAGACGCTGAGGTCATTCGCAGGTCGCTAGTAACAGTCGTTAGGAGCTACAGACGTTTTTCTTTTTCTTTTTTATTACTTTTTGCTCGTTTCCTCCTAATTGTTTGTCTTTTCAAGGAAGTTGTGGGTCTTTTTCAATGGAACGCTTCAGGCTGAAGACGCTGACAACATCATCATGTCGCTATCAACAGTCGTTTACGAGCTGCAGGCGCTTTTCTTTTGTTTTTTATCACGTTTTGTTAGTTTTGTCCTAATTGTGTGTCTTTTCAAGGGAGTTGTGGGTCTTTTCCTATGGTTAGCTTTAAGCTAAAGACGCTGACGTCATCCGCAGGTCGCTAGCAACAGGCGTTAAGGATCTACAAACGTTTTTCTTTTACATTTTTATCACTTTTTCTCGTTTTCTCCTAATTGTGTGTCGTTTCAAGGGAGTTGTTTGTCTCTTCCTATATAAGGCTTCACGCTGAAGATGCTGACGTCATCTGCAGGTCGCTAGTAACAGTCGTTTAGGAGCTGGAGACACTCTTCGTCATTTTTTTTTATCGCTTTTTGCTCGATAACTCCTAAATGTGTGTCTTTACAATGGAGTTGTGTGTCTTTGCCGTTGGAAGGCTTCACGCTGAAGACGCTGACGTCATCATCATGTCGCTATCAACAGTCGTTTACGAGCTGCAGGTTCTTTTCATTTGTTTTTTATCACGTTTTGCTTGTTTCTTCCTAATTGTGTGTCTTTTCAAGGGAGTTGTGGGTCTTTTTCTATGGTTGGCTTTAAGCTAAAGACGCTGACGTCATCCGCAGGTCGCTAGCAACAGGCGTTAAGGATCTACAGACGTTTTTGTTTTTGTTTTTTATTACTTTTACTCGTTTTCTCCTAATTGTGTGTCTTTTCAAGGGAGTTGTTTGTCTCTTCCTATATAAGGCTTCACGCTGAAGATGCTGACATCATCTGCTGGTCGCTAGTAACAGTCGTTCAGCAGCTGCAGACGCTATTCGTCATTTTCTTTATCTCTTTTTGCTCGATAACTCCTAAATGTGTATTTTTACAATGGAGTTTTGTGTTATTACCTTTGGAAGGCATCACGCTGAAGACGCTGACGTCATCCGCAGGTCGCTAGTAACAGGCGTTAAGGATCTACAGACGTTTTTCTTTTTCTTTTTTATCACTTTATCAGGTTTATTCCTAATTGTGTGTCTTTTCAAAGAAGTTGTGGGTCACTTCCAATAGATGGCTTCACGCTGAAGACGCTGATGTCATCATCAGGTCGCTAGTAACAGTCGTTTAAGTGCTGCCAGCTTTTTTCTTTTGTTTTTTATCACTTTTTGCTCGTTTTCTCCTAAATGTGTATCTTTTCAAGGGAGTTGTTTGTCTCTACCTATATAAGGCTTCACTCTGAAGACGCTGAAGTCATCCGCAGGTCGCTAGTAATAGTCGTTTAGGAGCTGCCGACGCTCTTCGTCATTTTTTATCTCGTTTTGCACGTTTACTCGTAAATATGTGGCTTTAAAATGGGGTTGTGTGTTATTACCTTTGAAAGGCTTCACGCTGAAGCTAGTAACAGTCGTTTAGGAGCTACAGACGTTTTTTTTTTCTTTGTTATTAATTTTTTCTCGTTTTCTCCTAATTGTTTGTCTTTTCAAGGGAGTTGTGGGTCTCTTTCAATGGAACGCGTTACGCTGAAGACGCTGACAACATTATCATGTCGCTATCAACAGTCCTTTACGAGCTGCAGGCGCTTTTCTTTTGTTTTTTATCACGTTTTGTTAGTTTTGTCCTAATGGTGTGTCTTTTCAAGGGAGTGTGGGTCTTTTACTATGGTTGGCTTTAAGCTAAAGACGCTGACGTCATCCGCAGGTCGCTAGCAACAGGCGTTAAGGATCTACAAACGTTTTTCTTTTTCATTTTTATCACTTTTTCTCGTTTTCTCCTAATTGTGTGTCGTTTCAAGGAGTGTTTGTCTCTTCCTATATAAGGCTTTACGCTGAAGATGCTTACGTCATCTTCTGGTCGCTAGTAACAGTCGTTTAGGATCTGCAGACACTCTTCGTCATTTTTTTTATCTCTTTTTGCTCGATAACTCCTAAATGTGTGTCTTTACAATGGAGTTGTGTGTCTTTACCTTTGGAAGGCTTCACGCTGAAGACGCTGACGTCATCATCATGTCGCTATCAACAGTCGTTTACGAGCTGCAGGCGCTTTTCTTTTGTTTTTTATCACGTTTTGCCTGTTTTCTTCCTAATTGTGTGTCTTTTCAAGGGAGTTGTGGGTCTTTTCTTATGGTTGGCTTTAAGCTAAAGACGCTGACGTCATCCGCAGGTCGCTAGCAACAGGCGTTAAGGATCTACAGACGTTTTTCTTTTTCTTTTTTATCACTTTTTCTAGTTTTCTCCTAATTGTGTGTCTTTTCAAGGGAGTTGTTTGTCTCTTCCTATATTAGGCTTCACGCTGAAGTTGCTGACGTCATCTGCTGGTCGCTAGTAACAGTCGTTTAGGAGCTGCAGACCCTCTGCGTCATTTTCTTTATCTCTTTTTGCTCGATAACTCCTAAATGTGTTTTTTTACAATGGATTTTTGTGTTATTACTTTTGGAAGGCATCACGCTGAAGACGCTGACGTCATCTGCTGGTCGCTGTTAACAGTCGTTTAGGAGCTGCAGACGCTCATCGTCATTTTTATCTCTTTTTGCTCGATAACTCCTAAATGTGTGTCTTTACAATGGAGTTGTGTGTTATTACCTTTGGAAGGCTTCACGCTGAAGTCCGTGACGTCATCCGCAGGTCGCTAGTAACAGGCGTTAAGGATCTACAGACGATTTTCTTCGTCTTTTTTATCACTTTTTCTCGTTTTCTCCTAATTGTGTGTCTTTTCAAGGGAGTTGTGGGTCTGTTTCAATAGATGGCTTCACGCTGAAGACGCTGACGTCATCATCAGGTCGCTGGTAACAGTCGTTTAAGAGCTGCAAGCTATTTTCTTTTGTTTTTTATCAGTTTTTGCTCGTTTTCTCCTAAATGTGTATCTTTTCAAGGGAGTTGTTTGTCTCTTCCTATATAAGGCTTCACGCTGAAAACGCTGAAGCCATCCGCAGGTCGCTAGTAGTAGTCGTTTAGGAGCTGCCGACGCTCTTCTTCATTTTTTATCTCGTTTTGCTCGTTTACTCGTAAATATGTGGCTTTACAATGGAGTTGTGTGTCTCGACCTATGTAAGGCTTCACGCTGAAAGTGCTGACGTCATCTGCTGGTCGCTGGTAACAGTCGTTTAGGAGCTGCAGGCGCTCTTCAACATTTTTTTATCATTTTTGCTCGATAACTCCTAAATATGTGTCTTTACAATGGAGTTGTGTGTCTTTACCTTTGGAAGGCTTCACGCTAAAGACGCTGACGTCATTCGCAGGTCGCTAGCAACAGACGTTTAGGATCTACAGACGTTTTTCTTTTTCTTTTTTATCACTTTTTCTCGTTTTATCCTAATTGTGTGTCTTTTCAAGGGAGTTGTTTGTCTCTTCCTATATGAGGCTTCACGCATAAGATGCTGACGTCGTCTGCTGGTCGCTAGTAACATTCGTTTAGGAGCTGCAGACGCTCTTCGTCATTTTTTTTATCTCTTTTTGCTCGATAACTCCTAAATGTGTGTCTTTAAAAAAGAGTTGTGTGTTATTACCTTTGGAAGGCTTCACGCTGAAGACGCTTACGTCATTCGCAGGTCGCTAGTAACAGTCGTTTAGGAGCTAGAGACGTTTTTTTTTCTTTTTTATTACTTTTTTCGCGTTTTCTCCTAATTGTTTGTCTTTTCAAGGGAGTTGTGGGTCTCTTTCAATGGAACGCGTTACGCTGAAGATGCTGACAACATTATCATGTCGCTATCAACAGTCCTTTACGAGCTGCAGGCGCTTTTCTTTTGTTTTTTATCACGTTTTGTTAGTTTTGTCCTAATGGTGTGTCTTTTCAAGGGAGTTGTGGGTCTTTTCCTATGGTTGGCTTTAAGCTAAAGACGCTGACGTCATCCGCAGGTCGCTAGCAACAGGCGTTAAGGATCTACAGACGTTTTTCTTTTTCTTTTTTATCACTTATTCTAGTTTTCTCCTAATTGTGTGTCTTTTCAAGGGAGTTGTTTGTCTCTTCCTATATGAGGCTTCACGCATAAGATGCTGACGTCGTCTGCTGGTCGCTAGTAACATTCGTTTAGGAGCTGCAGACGCTCTTCGTCATTTTTTTTATCTCTTTTTGCTCGATAACTCCTAAATGTGTGTCTTTAAAAAAGAGTTGTGTGTTATTACCTTTGGAAGGCTTCACGCTGAAGACGCTTACGTCATTCGCAGGTCGCTAGTAACAGTCGTTTAGGAGCTAGAGACGTTTTTTTTTCTTTTTTATTACTTTTTTCGCGTTTTCTCCTAATTGTTTGTCTTTTCAAGGGAGTTGTGGGTCTCTTTCAATGGAACGCGTTACGCTGAAGATGCTGACAACATTATCATGTCGCTATCAACAGTCCTTTACGAGCTGCAGGCGCTTTTCTTTTGTTTTTTATCACGTTTTGTTAGTTTTGTCCTAATGGTGTGTCTTTTCAAGGGAGTTGTGGGTCTTTTCCTATGGTTGGCTTTAAGCTAAAGACGCTGACGTCATCCGCAGGTCGCTAGCAACAGGCGTTAAGGATCTACAGACGTTTTTCTTTTTCTTTTTTATCACTTATTCTAGTTTTCTCCTAATTGTGTGTCTTTTCAAGGGAGTTGTTTGTCTCTTCCTATATAAGGCTTCACGCTGAAGTTGCTGACGTCATCTGCTGGTCGCTGGTAACAGTCGTTTAGGAGCTGCAGGCGCTCTTCAACATTTTTTTATCTTTTTTGCTCGATAACTCCTAAATATGTGTCTTTACAATGGAGTTGTGTTTCTTTACCTTTGGAAGGCTTCACGCTAAAGACGCTGACGTCATTTGCAGGTCGCTAGCAACAGACGTTCAGGATCTACAGACGTTTTTCTTTTTCTTTTTTATCACTTTTTCTCGTTTTATCCTAATTGTGTGTCTTTTCAAGGGAGTTGTTTGTCTCTTCCTATATGAGGCTTCACGCATAAGATGCTGACGTCGTCTGCTGGTCGCTAGTAACATTCGTTTAGGAGCTGCAGACGCTCTTCGTCATTTTTTTTATCTCTTTTTGCTCGATAACTCCTAAATGTGTGTCTTTAAAAAAGAGTTGTGTGTTATTACCTTTGGAAGGCTTCACGCTCTAGACGCTTACGTCAACCGCAGGTCGCTAGATACAGGCGTTAAGGATCAAAGACGTAGTTCTTTTTCTTTTTTATCACTTTTTCTCGTTTTCTCCTAATTGTGTGTCTTTTCAAGGGAGTTGTGGGTCTCTTCAAATAGATGGCTTCAAGCTGAAGACGCTGACGTCATCATCGTGTCGCTATTAACAGTCGTTTACGAGCTGCAGGCGCTTTTCTTTTGTTTTTTTTATCACGTTTTGCTTGTTTTTTCCTAATTGTGTGTCTTTTCAAGAGTGTTGTGGGTCTCTTCCTATGGAAAACATCACGCTGAAGACGCTGACGTCATTCGAAGGTCGCTAGTACAGGCGTTTATGAGCTACAGACGTTTTTCTTTTTCGTTTTTATAACTTTTTGCTCGTTTTCTACTATTTGTGTGTATTTTCAATGGAGTTGGGGGTCTCTTCCAATGGAAGGCTTCACGCTAAAGACGCTGTCGTCATCATGAGGTCGCTAGCAACAGTCGTTTACGAGCTGCAGGGCTTTTCTTTTGTTTTTTTATCACTTTTTGCTCGTTTTCACCTAAATGTTTATCTTTACAAGGGAGTTGTGGGTCTATACCTATAGAAAGGTTCACGCTGAAGACGCTGAGGACATCTGCAGGTCGCTAGTAACATTCGTTAAGAAGCTGCAGGCGCTCTTCGTCATTTTTTAACTCTTTTTCTCATTTTCTCCTAAATGTGTTTTTCAATGGAGTTTTGGGACTCTACCTATGGAAAGCTTCACGCTGATGAAGCTGACGTCATCCGCTGGTCGCTAGGATTATAAGTTTAGTTGCTGCAGGCGCTTTTCTTTTGTTTTTTAACACTTTTTGCTCGATTTCTCCTAAATGTGTGTCTTTTCAAGGAAGTCGTGGGTTTCTTCCTATAGAATGCTTAACGTTGAAGACGATGACGTAATCCGCAGGTCGCTAGTAACAGTCTTTTATGAGCTACATGCTTTTACTTTTGTTTTTTATCACTTTTTGCTCGTTTTCTCCTAAATGTGTGTCATTTCAAGAGTGTTGTGGGTCTCTTCCTATGGAAAACATCACGCTGAAACGCTGACCTCAATTGCAGGTCGCTAGTTACAGTCGTTTAGGAGCTGCAGGCGCTTTGTTTTTGTTGTTTTTCACTTTTTGCTCGTTTTCTCCTAAATGCGTGTCTTATCAAGAAAGTTGTGGGACTCTTCTTATAGAAAGCTTCACTTTGAAGACGCTGACGTCATCCGCAGGTCGCTAGTAACAGTCGTTTAGGCGCTAAAGACGTTTTTCTTTTTCTTTTTTATCACTTTTTTCTCGTTTTCTACTAATTGTGTGACTTTTCATGGGAGTTGTGAGTCTCGTTCAATGGAAGGCTTCACGCTGAAGACGCTGACGTCATCCGCAGGTCGCTGGTAACAGTCATTTATGAGCTTCAGCGCTTTTCTTTTGTTTTTTATCACTTTTAGCTCTTTTTCTCCAAAATGTTTGTCTTTACAAAGGAGTTGTGGGTCTCTACCTATAGAAGGCTTTACGGTGAAGACGCTGAGGACATCTGGAGGTCGCTAGTAACATTCTTTTAGAAGCTGCAGGCGCTTTTTTTTGTTATTTTTCACTTTTTGTTCGTTTTCTCCTAAATGCGTGTCTTATCAAGAAAGTTGTAAGTCTCTTCTTATAGAAAGCTTAACGCTGAAGACGCTGACGTAATCCGCAGGTCGCTAGTAACAGTCTTTAAGAATCTGCAGGGGCTTTGATTTTATTTTTTATCATTTTTAACTCGTTGTTTCTTAAATGTGTGTCTCTTCAAGGTAGTAGTGGGGGCTTTTACTATGGATAGCTTTACTCTGAAGACGCTGACGTCATCCGCAGGTCGATAGTAACAGTCGTTTAGGAGCTACAGGCTTTTCCTTTTGTTTTTTATCACTTTATGCACGATTTCTCCTAAATGTGTGTCTTTTTAAGGAAGTTTTTGGTCTCTTCCTATGAAACGCTTCACGCTGAAGACGCAGTCGTCATCATCAGGTCGCTAGCAACAGTCGTTTACGAGCTGCAGGCGCTTTTCTTTTTTTTTATTACTTTTAGCTCGTTTTCTCCTAAATGTGTGTCTTTACAAGGGAGTTGTGGGTTTCTACCTATAGAAGGCTTCACACTGAAGACGCTGAGGACATCTGCAGGTCCCTAGTAACAGGCGTTTATCAGCTGCAGGCGCACTTCTTCAATTTTTAATCTCTTTTTGCTCATTTTCTCCAAAATGTGTCTTTTCAACGGAGTTGTGGAAACTTCCTATGAAAGGCATCAATCTGATGAAGCTGACGTCATCCGCTGGTCGCTAGTAAAAGTCGTTTAGGAGCTACAGGCTTTTCCTTTTGTTTTTTATCACTTTTTGCTCGTTTTCTACTAAATGTGTGTCTTCGCAAGGGAGATTTTGGTCTCTTCCTATTGAAGACTTCACGCTGATCAAGCTGACGTTATCCGCTGGTCGACAGTAACATACGTTTAGGAGCTACAGGCTTATCCTTTTGTTTTTTATCACTTTTTGCTCGATTTCTCCTAAATGTGTGTCTTTTTAAGGAAGTTGTGGGTCTCTTTCTATGTAAGGCTTCACGCTGAAGACGCTGACGTCATTCGAAGGTCGCTAGTACAGGCGTTTATGAGCTACAGACGTTTTTCTTTTTCGTTTTAATATCTTTTTGCTCGTTTTCTACTATTTGTGTGTCTTTTCAATGGAGTTGTGGGTCTCTTCCAATGGAAGGCTTCACGCTAAAGACGATGTCGTCATCATCAGGTCGCTAGCAACAGTCGTTTACGAGCTGCAGCGCTTTTATTTTGTTTTTTATCACTTTTTGCTCGTTTTCTCCTAAATGTTTATCTTTACAAGGGAGTTGTGGGTTTATACCTATAGAAGGCTTCACGCTGAAGACGCTGACGACATCCGCAGGTCGCTAGTAACAGTCATTTAGAATCTCCGAGCCCTTTTATTTTGTTTTTTAACAATTTTAACTCGTTTTTTCCTGAATGTGAGTCTTTTCAAGGTAGTGGTGTGGGCACTTCCTATGGAAGGCTTCACTCTGATGACGTTGACGTCATCCGCAGGTTGCTAGTAACAGTCGTTTAGGAGCTACAGACGTTTATAAGGCTTCACGCTGAAAGTGCTGACGTCATCTGCTGGTCGCTGGTAACAGTCGTTTTGGAGCAGCAGACGCTCTTCGTCATTTTTTATCTTTTTTTGCTCGATAACTCCTAAACGTGTGTCTTTACAATGGAGTTGTGTGTCTTTACCTTTGGAAGGCTTCACGCTGAAGACGCGGACGTCATTCGCAGGTCGCTAGTAACAGTCTTTTAGGAGCTACACACGTTTTTCTTTTTCTTTTGTATCACTTTTTCTCGTTTTCTCCTAATTGTGCGTCTTTTCAAGGGAGTTGTTTGTCTCTTCCTATATAAGGCTTCACGCTGAAGATGCTGACGTCATCTGCTGGTCGCTAGTAACAGTCGTTTAGAAGCTGCAGACGCTCTTCGTCATTTTTTTTATCACTTTTTGCTCGATAACTCCTAAATGTGTGTGTTTACAATAGAGTTGAGTGTTATTACCTTTGGAAGGCTTCACGCTGAAGACGCTGACGTCATCCGCATGTCGCTAGTAACAGGCGTTAAGGATCTACAGACGTTTTTATTTTTATTTTTCATCACTTTTTCTCGTTTTCTCCTAACTGTGTGTCTTTTCAAAAGAGTTGTGGGTCTCTTTCAATAGATGGCTTCACGCTAAAGACGCTGAAGTCATACGCAGGTCGCTAGTAATAGTCGTTTAGGAACTGCCGACACTCTTCGTCATTTTTTATCTCGTTTTGCTCGTTCACTCGTAAATATGTGGCTTTAAAATGGAGTTGTGTGTTTCTACCTATGTACTTCACGCTGAAGATGCTGACGTCATCTGCTGGTTGCTAGTAACAGTCGTTTAAGAGATGCAGACGCTCTTCGTCATTTTTTTATCTCTTTTTGTTCGTTTACTCCTAAATGTGTATCTTTACATTGGAGTTGTGTGTCTCTACCTAAAGTAGGCTTCACGCTGAAGACGCTGACGTCATCCGTAGGTCGCTAGTAACAGTCGTTTTAAAAATAAAAGCGTTTTTATTTTGTTTTTTATCACTTTTTGCTCGTTTACTCCTAAATGTGTGTCTTTTAAAGTAAGTTGTGGGTCTCTTCCTATGACTGGATACACGCTGAAGACCCTAAAGTCATCCACAAGTCGCTAGTCTTAGTTGCAAAGAAGCTGCAGGCCCTTTTCTTTTGTTTTTAATCACTTTTTGCTCGTTTTATCCTAAATGTTTGTCTTTAAAAGTGAGTTGTGGGTCTTTTCCTATGAAAGGCTGCACGCAGAAGACACTGACGTCATCCGCAGGTCGCTAGTAACAGTCGTTAAAGAAATACAGACGTTTTTCTTTTTCTTATCACTTTTTGCTCGTTTTATTAAACAATGTATGTCTTATAAAGGGAGTTG
This sequence comes from Zhengitettix transpicula, assembly GCA_037074705.1. Lineage (NCBI taxonomy): Eukaryota > Metazoa > Arthropoda > Insecta > Orthoptera > Tetrigidae > Zhengitettix > Zhengitettix transpicula. The sequence goes on along the minus strand of JAYJMR010000011.1, from coordinate 370,232 downwards.
TGGGTCTCTTCCAAAGGAAGGCTTCAGGCTAAAGACGCTGACGTCAACCACAGGTCGCTAGTAACAGTCGTTTAGGAGCTGAAGGCGCTATTCTTTTGTTCTTTCTCACTTTTTGCTTGTTTTCTCCTAAATGTGTGTCTTATAAAGAAAGTTCTTGGTGTCTTCATATAAAAAGCTTCACGCTAAAGACGCTGACGTGATCCGCAGGTAGCTAGTGACAATCGTTTAGGTGTTACAGGCGTTTTTCTTTAAATATAAACGCCTGTAACTCCTAAACGTCTGTTACTAGTGACGTGCGGATGACGTCAGTGTTTTCAGCGTGAAGCCTTTTATAGATAGAGACAAACAACTCCCTTGAAAAAACACACATTTAGGAGAAAACGAGAAAACGTGTTGAAATTTAAAAGAAAAGCGCCTGCAGCTCCTAAAAGGCTTTTACTAGCGACCTCCAAATGACGACAGCGTCTTCAGCGTAAAACCTTTCATTGGAAGAGACCCAAAACTCCCTTGAGAAGACACACATTTAGAAGAAAACGATAAAAAAGTGATAAGAAAATGACGAAGAGCGCCTGCAGCTCCTAAACAACTGCTACTGGCGACCTGCAGATAACGTCAGCGTCTTCAGCGTTAAGCGTTCCATAGGTAGAGACACACAACTCTATTGTAAAGACACATATTTAGGAGTTAACGAGCAAAATGAGATAAAAAAATGACAAAGAGCGTCGGCAGCTTTTAAAAGACTGTTACTAGCGACCTGCGGATGACTTCAGCGTCTTTAGCGAAAAACCTTCCATAGGAAAAGACGCACAACTTTCTTGAAACGACACACAATTAGGAGAAAACAAGCAAAAAGTGATAAAAAAGAAAAAGATAAAAGTCGGTAGCTCCTTAACGACTGTTACTAGCGGCTTCCGGATGACTTTAGCGTCTTCAGCGTGAAGCCTTCCATTGAAAGAGACCAACAACTTCCTTAAAAAGACACACATTTATGAGAAATCAAGCAAAAAGTTATAAAAAACAAAAGATAAACGAATGTATCTCCTAAACGTCTGTTACTAGTGACGTGCGGATGACGTCAGTGTTTTCAGCGTGAAGCCTTCGACGGGAAAAATGCCTCAACTCTCTTGAAAAAACACACATTTAGGAGAAAACGAGCAAAAAGTGTTAATAATTAAATAGAAAAGCGCCTGCAGCTCCTAAAAGGCTTTTACTAGCGACCTGCAAATGACGTCAGCGTCTTCAGCGTAAAACCTTTCATAGGAAGAGACCCAAAACTCCCCTGAGAAGACAAAAACTTAGGAGAAAACGATAAAAAAGTGATAATAAACAATAGAAAAACGCCTGTATCTCTTAACGACTGTTTCTAGCGACCTACAGATGACGTCAGCGTGTTCAGATTAACGCGTTGCATAGGAAGTTACCTACAACTTCCTTGAATAGACACACATGTAGGAGAAAACGAGCAAAAGGTGATAAGAAAATGACGAAGAGCGCCTGCAGCTCCTAAAAAACTGCTACTAGCGACCTGCTGATAACGTCAGCGTCTTCAGAGTGAAGCGTTCCATAGTTAGAGACACACAATTCTATTGTAAAGACACATAGTTAGGTGTAAACGAGCAAAAAGGTATAAAAAAAATAACAAAGAGCGTCGGCAGTTCCCAAAAGACTGTTACTACCGACCTGCAAATGACGGCAGCGTCTTCAGCGTGAAGCCTTCATTAGGAAGAGACCCACAACTCCCTTAAAGAGACACAAAATCAGGAGAAAACGATCAAAAAGTGTTGAAAATTGAAAGAAATGCGCCTGAAGGCTTATATAGGATGTGACCCACAACTTCCTTGATAAGACACACTTTTGGGAGAAAACGAGCAAAAAGAGATAAAAAAATGACGAAGAGCGCCTGCAGCTCATAAACTACTGCTACAAGCGACCTGTAGATGACGTCAGCGTCTTCAGCGTGAAACCGTCCATAGGAAGAGACCCACAACTCCCTTGAAAAGACACATTTAAAAGAAAACGAGCTAAAAGTGATAAAAAACAAAAGAAAAGAGCTTGCAGCTCTTAAACGACTGTTACTAGCGACCTGATGATGACGTCAGCGTCTTCAGCGTGAAGCCATCTATTGAAAGAGACCCACAACGCCCTTGAAAAGACACTCAATTAGGAGAAAACGAGAAAAAGTGATAAAAAAGAAAAAGAAAAACGTCTGAAGATCCTTAACGCCTGTTACTAGCGACCTGCGGATGACGTCAGCGTCTTTAGTTTAAAGCCAACCATAGGAAAAGACCCACAACTCCCTTGAAAAGATCCACAATTAGGCAAAAGCTAGCAAAACGTGATAAAAAACAAAAGAAATGCTTTTGCAGCTCGTAAACAACTGTTTATAGGACATGATGATGACGTCAGCGTCATCAGCGTGAAGCCTTCCATTGAAAGAGACCCACAACTCCCTTGAAAAGACAAACAATTAGGAGAAAATGAGCAAAAAGTGATAAAAAAGAAAAAGAAAAACGTCTGTAGCTCCTAAACGGTTGTTATTAGCGACCTGCGTATGCCTTCAGCGTCTTCAGCGTGTAGCCTTTCATAGGAAAAGACCTACAACTTCCTTGAAAAGACACACATCTAGGAGAAAACGAGCTAAAAGTGTTAAAAAAACAAAAGAAAAGCGTCTGCAGCACCTAACTTATGTTACTAGCGACTAACCGTTGACGTCAGCTTCATCAGCGTTAAGCCTTCCATAGGAAGATACTAAAAACTCCTTTTAGAAGACACCTATTTAGTAGAAAACGAGCAAAAAGTGATAAAAAAAAATAAAAGAAAAACGCCTGTAGCTCCCAAACGTCTGTTACTAGCGACTTGCGGATGACGTCAAAGACTTCGGAGTGAAGCCTTCCATAGCAAGTGCCAACAACACTACCTTGAAAAAAAAACATTTAGGAGAAAACGTGCAAAAAGTGATAAAAAAACAAAAGAAAAACGCTTGCAGCTCGAAAACGTCTGTTACTAGCGTCCTGCGAATGACGTCAGCGTCTTCAGCGTGAAGCTTTCTATAGGAAGACACCCACAACTACCTTGAAAAGACACACATTAAGGAGAAAACGAGCAAAAAGTTATAAAAAACAAAAAATAAACGCCTGTATCTCCTAAACGTCTGTTACTAGTGACATGCAGATGACGTCAGTGTTTTCAGCGTAAAGCCTTCCACAGGAAAAATCCCTCAACTCTCTTGAAAAAACAAACATTTAGGAGAAAACGAGCAAAAGGTGTTGAAAATTAAAAGATAAGAGCCTGCAGCTCCTAAAAGGCTTTTACTAGCGACCTGCAAATGACGTCAGCGTCTTAAGCGTAAAACCTTTCATAGGATGAGACCCAAAACTCCCTTGAGACGACACACATTTAGGAGAAAACGATCAAAAAGGGATAAAAAAAATGACGAAGAGTGCCTGTAGCTCATAAAAAACTGCTACAAGCGATCTGCAGATGACGTCAGCGTCTTTAGCGTGAAACCGTCCGTAGGTAAAAACCCACAACTCCCTTGAAAAGATACATTAATGGGAATACGATCAAAAAGTGATAAAATACAGAAGATAAACGCCTGTAGCACCTAAACGACTGTTACTAGCGACCTGCGGACAACGTCAGCGTCTTCAGCGTGATCCCTTCCATAGGAAGAGATACATTACTCTTTTAAAAAGATACTGATTTAGGAGAAAACGATCACAAAGCGATAAAATACAGAAGATAAACGCCTGTAACACCTAAACGATTGTCTCTAGCGACCTGCGGATAACGTCAGCGTCTTTAGCGTGATGCTTTTTATATGAAGACACCAAGAACTTTCTTTATAAGACACACATTTAGGAGAAAACAAGCAAAAAGTGATAAAAAAACAATAGAAAAGGGCCTGCAGCTTCTTTACAACTAAGACTAGCGACTTGTGGATGACCTTAGGGTCTACAGCGTGTATCCAGTCATAGGAAGAGACCCACAACTCCCTTGAAAAGACACACATTTAGGAGTAAACGAGCAAAAAGTGATGAGAAACAAAATAAAAACGCTTTTATTTTTTAAAAGACTGTTACTAGCGACCTACGGATGACGTCAGCGTCTTCAGCGTGAAGCCTAACATAGGTAGAGACACACAACTCCAATGTAAAGACACACATTTAGGAGTAAACGAACAAAAAGAGATAAAAAAATGACGAAGAGCGTCTGCAGCTCTTAAACGACTGTTACTAGCGACCAGCAGATGACGTCAGCATCTTCAGCGTGAAGCCTTACATAGGTAGAGACACACAACTCCATTGTAAAGACACACATTTAGGAGTTATCGAGCTAAAAAAGATAAAAAAATGACGAAGAGCGTCTGCAGCTCCTAAACGACTGTTACCAGCGACCAGCAGATGAAGTCAGCACTTTCAGCGTGAAGCCTTACATAGGTAGAGACACACAACTCCATTGTAAAGCCACATATTTACTAATAAACGAGCAAAACGAGATAAAAAATGACGAAGAGCGTCGGCAGCTCCTAAACGACTATTACTAGCGACCTGCGTATGACTTCAGCGTCTTCAGCGTGAAGCCTTATATAGGACGAGACAACAACTCCCTTGAAAAGATACACATTTAGGAGAAAACGAGCAAATAGTGATAAAAAACAAAAGAAAAGAGCTTGCAGCTCTTAAACGACCGTTACTAGCGACCTGATGATGACGTCAGCGTCTTCAGCGTGAAGCCTTCCATTTAAAGAGACCCACAACTCCCTTGAAAAGACTTACATCTAGGAGAAAACGAGCAAAAAGTGTTAAAAAACAAAAGAAAAGCGTTTGCAGCACCTAACTTATGTTACTAGCGACTAACCGTTGACGTCAGCTTCATCAGCGTTAAGCCTTCCATAGGAAGAGACCAAAAACTCCTTTTAGAAGACATCTATTTAGTAGAAAACGAGCAAATAGTGATAAAAAAAATAAAAGAAAACGCCTGTAGCTCCCAAACGTCTGTTACTAGCGACTTGCGGATGACGTCAATGTCTTCGGAGTGAAGCCTTCCATAGCAAGTGCCAACACCACTACGTTGAAAATACAAACATTTAGGAGAAAACGAGCAAAAAGTAATAAAAAACTAAAGAAAAACGCTTGAAGCTCGTAAACGATTGTTACTAGCGACCTGCGTATGACGTCAGCGTCTTCAGCGTGATGCCTTCCATAGCAACAGAACCACAACTCCCTTGAAAAGACACATTTAGGAGAAAACGATCAAAAAGTGATAAAATACAGAAGATAAACGCCTGTAACACCTAAACGACTGTTACTAGCGACCTGCTGCTAACGTCAGCGTCTTTAGCGTGAAGCTTTTCATAGGAAGACACCAAGAACTCCCTTTATAAGACACACTTTTAGGAAAAAACAAGCAAAAAGTGAGAAAGAACAAAAGAATAGCGCCTTCAGCTCCTAAACGACTGTTACTAGCGACCTGCAATTGCGGTCAGCATCTTCAGATTGAAGCCTTCTATAGGAAGACACCCACAACTACCTTGAAAAGAGCAAAAAGTTATAAAAAACAAAAGATAAACGCCTGTATCTCCTAAACGTCCGTTACCAGTGACGTGCAGATGACGTCAGTGTTTTCAGCGTAAAGCCTTCCACAGGAAAAATCACTCAACTCTCTTGAAAAAACACAAATTTAGGAGAAAACGAGCAAAAAGTGTTGAAAATTAAAGATAAGAGCCTGCAGCTCCTAAAAGGCTTTTACTAGCGACTTGCAAATGACTTCAGCGTCTTCAGCGTAAAACCTTTCATAGCAAGAGACCCAAAACTCCCTTGAGACGACGAACAATTAGGAGAAAACGAGCAAAAAGTGATAAAAAAGAAAAAGAAAAACGTCTGTAGCTCCTTAACGACTGTTACTAGCGACCTGCGGATAACGTCAGCGTCTTCAGCGTGATCCCTTCCATTGGAAGAGATACATTACTCTTTTAAAAAGATACTCATTTAGGAGAAAACGATCACAAAGCGATAAAATACAGAAGATAAACGCCTGTAACACCTAAACGACTGTTACTAGCGACCTGCGGATAACGTCAGCGTCTTTAGCGTGAAGCGTTTCATAGAAAGACAACAAGATCTTTCTTTATAAGACACACATTTAGGAGAAAACAAGCAAAAAGTGAGAAAGAACAAAAGAATAGAGCCTTCAGCTCCGAAACGACTGTTACTAGCGACCTGTGGTTGACGTCAGCGTCTTAAGTGTGAAGCCTTCCATTGAAAGAGACCCACAATTCCTTTTAAAAGACATACATTGTTTAATAAAACGAGCAAAAAGTGATAAGAAAAAGAAAAACGTCTGTATTTCCTTAACGACTGTTACTAGCGACCTGCGGATGACGTCAGCGTCTTCTGCGTGTAGCCTTTAATAGGGAAAGACCCACAACTCACTTTTAAAGACAAACATTTAGGAGAAAACGAGCAAAAAGTGATAAAAAACAAAAGAAAAGGGCCTGCAGCTTGTTTACAACTATGACTAGCGACTTGTGGATGACTTTAGGGTCTTCAGCGTGTATCCAGTCATAGGAAGAGACCCACAACTCCCTTAAAAAGACACACATTTAGGAGTAAACGAGCAAAAAGTGATAAAAAACAAATTAAAAACGCTTTTATTTTTTAAACGACTGTTACTAGCGACCTACGGATGACGTCAGCATCTTCAGCGTGAAGCCTACCATAGGAAGAGACAAACAACTCCCTTGAAAAGACAAACAATTAGGAAAAAACGAGAAAAATGATAAAAAAGAAAAAGAAAAACGTCTGTAGATCCTTAAGGAATGTTACTAGCGACCTGCGGAAGACGTCAGCGTCTTCAGCGTGAAGCCTTCCAAAGGTAATAACACACAACTCCATTGTAAACACACACATTTAGGAGTTATCGAGCAAAAAGAGATAAAAAAATGACGAAGAGCGTCTGCAGCTTCTAAACGACTGTTACTAGCGACCAGCAGATGACGTCAGCATCTTCAGCGTGAAGCCTTATATAGGAAGAGACAAACAACTCCCTTGAAAAGACACACAATTAGGAGAAAACGAGAAAAAGTGATAAAAAAGAAAAAGAAAAACGTCTGTAGATCCTTAACGCCTGTTACTAGCGACCTGCGGATGACGTCAGCGTCTTTAAATTAAGGCCAACCATAGGAAAAGACCCAGAACTCCCTTGAAAAGATCCACAATTAGGAAAAAACTAGCAAAACGTGATAAAAAACAAAAGAAAAGCGCCTGCAGCTCGTAAAAGACTGTTTATAGCGACATGATGATGACGTCAGCGTCATCATCGTGAAGCCTTCCATTGAAAGAGACCCACAACTCCCTTGAAAAGACACACATCTAGGAGAAAACGAGCAAAAAGTGTTAAAAAACAAAAGAAAAACGTCTGTAGCTCCTAAACGGTTGATACTAACGACCTGCGTATGACTTCAGCGTCTTCAGCGTGTAGCCTTTCATAGGAAAAGACCTACAACTTCCTTGAAATGACACACATCGAGGAGAAAACGAGCACAAAGTGTTAAAAAAACAAAAGAAAAGCGTCTGTAGCTCCTAACTTATGTTACTAGCGACTAAACGTTGACGTCAGCTTCATCAGCGTTAAACCTTCTATAGGAAGAGACTAAAAACTCCTTTTAGAAGACACCTATTTAGTAGAAAACGAGCAAAAAGTGATAAAAAAAAAATAAAAGAAAAACGCCTGTAGCTCCCAAACGTCTGTTACTAGCGACTTGCGGATGACGTCAACGTCTTCGGAATGAAGCCTTCCAAAGCAAGTGCCCACACCACTACCTTGAAAATAAAAACATTTAGGAGAAAACGAGCAAAAAGTGATAAAAAACAAAAGAAAAACGCTTGCAGCTCGAAAACGACTGTTACTAGCGACCTGCGGATGACGTCAGCGTATTTAGCTTAAAGCCAACCATAGGAAAAGACCCACAACTCCCTTGAAAAGATACACAATTAAGAAAAAACAAGCAAAACGTGATAAAAAAACAAAAGAAAAGCGCCTGCAGCTCGTAGACGACTGTTAATAGCGACATGATGATTACGTTAGCGTCTTCAGCGTGAAACCTTCCATTAAAAGAGTCCCACAACTCCCTTGAAAAGAAAAACAATTAGGAGAAAACGAGCAAAATGTGATAAAAAAGAAAAAGAAAAACGTCTGTAGCTCCTAAAAGACTGCTACTAGCGACCTGCGAATGACGTCCGCGTCTTCAGCGTGAAGCCTTCCAAAGGTATAGACACACAACTTCATTGTAAAGACACACATTTAGGAGTTATCGAGCAAAAAAAAGATAAAAAAATGACGAAGAGCTTCTGCTGCTCCTAAACGACTGTTACCAGCGACCAGCAGATAACGTCAGCACTTTCAGCGTGAAGCCTTACATAGGTAGAGACACACAACTCCATTGTAAAGCCACATATTTACGAGTAAACGAGCAAAACGAGATAAAAAATGACGAAGAGTGTCGGCAGCTCCTAAACGACTATTACTAGCGACCTGCGTATAACTTCAGCGTCTTAAGCCTGAAGCCATCTATTGAAAGAGACCCACAACTCCCTTGAAGAGACACACAATTAGGAGAAAATCAGAAAAAGTGATAAAAAAGAAAAAGAAAAACGTCTGTAGATTCTTAACGCCTGTTACTAGCGACCTGCGGATGACGTCAGCGTCTTCTGCGTGTAGCCTTTCATAGGAAGAGACCCACAACTCACTTTTAAAGACAAACATTTAGGAGAAAACGAGCAAAAAGTTATAAAAAAACAAAAGAAAAGGGCCTGCAGCTTCTTTACAACTAAGACTAGCGACTTGTGGATGACTTTAGGGTCTTCAGCGTGTATCCAGTCATAGGAAGAGACCCAAAACTCCCTTGAAAAGACACACATTTAGGAGTAAACGAGCAATAAGTGATAAAAAAACAAAATAAAAACGCTTTTTATTTTTTAAACGACTGTTACTAGCAACCTACGGATGACCGTCGGCGTCTTCAGCGTGAAGCCTACCATAGGTAGAGACACACAACTCCAATGTAAAGATACACATTTAGGAGTAAACGAACAAAAAGAGTTAAAAAAATGACGAAGAGCGTCTGCAGCTCTTAAACGACTGTTACTAGCGACCAGCAGATGACGTCAACATCTTCAGCGTGAAGCCTTACATAGGTAGAGACACACAACTCCATTTTAAAGCCACATATTTACGAGTAAACGAGCAAAACGAGATAAAAAATGACGAAGAGTGTCGGCAGCTCCTAAACGACTATTACTAGCGACCTGCGTATGACTTCAGCGTCTTTAGCGTGAAGCCATCTATTGAAAGAGACCCACAACTCTCTTGAAAAGACACACAATTAGGAGAAAACGAGAAAAAGTGATGAAAAAGAAAAAGTAAAACGTCTGAAGATCCTTAACGCCTGTTACTAGCGACCTGCGGATGACGTCAGCGTCTTCAGCGTGAAGCCTTCCAAAGGTAATAACACACAACTCCATTGTAAACACACACATTTAGGAGTTATCGAGCAAAAAATGATAAAAAAATGACGAAGAGCGTCTGCTGCACCAAAACGACTGTTACCAGCGACCAGCAGATGACGTCAGCACTTTTAGTGTGAAGCCTTACATAGGTAGAGACACACAACTCCATTGTAAAGCCACATATTTACGAGTAAACGAGCAAAACGAGATAAAAATGACGAAGAGTGTCGGCAGCTCCTAAACGACTGTTACTAGCGACCTGCGTATGACTTCAGCGTCTTTAGCGTGTGGCCTTTCATAGGAAAAAGACCTACAACTTTCTTCAAAAGACACACATCTAGGAGAAAACGAGCAAAAATTGTTAAAAAAAACAAAAGAAAAAAGGGTCTGCAGCTCCTAACTTATGTTACTAGCGACTAACCGTTGACGTCAGCTTCATCAGCGTTAAGCCTTTCATAGGAAGAGACTAAAAACTCCTTTTAGAAGACACCTATTTAGTAGAAAACGAGCAAAAAGGGATAAAAAAAATAAAATAAAAAAGCCTGTAGCTCCCAAACGTCTGTTACTAGCGACCTGCGGATGACGTCAACGTTTTCGGAGTGAAGCCTTCCATAGCAAGTGCCCACACCACTACCTTGAAAATACAAACATTTAGGAGAAAACGAGCAAAAAGTGATAAAAAACAAAAGAAAAACGCTTGCAGCTCGAAAACGACTGTTACTAGCGACCAGATGATAACGTCAGCGTCTTCAGCGTGAAGCCATCTATTAAAAGAGACCCACAACTCCCTTAAAAAGACACACAATTAGGAGAAAACGAAAAAAAGTGATAGAAAAAAAACAAAAACGTCTGTAGATCCTTCACGCCTGTTACTAGCGACTTGCGGATGACGTCAGCGTCTTCAGCGTGAAGCCTTACATAGGTAGAGTCACACAACTGCATTGTAAAGCCACATATTTACGAGTAAACGAGCGAAACGAGATAAAAAATGACGAAGAGTGTCGGCAGCTCCTAAACGACTATTACTAGCGACCTGCGTATGACTTAAGCATTTTTAGCGTGAAGCCATCTATTGAAAGAGACCCACAACTCTCTGGAAAAGACACATAATTAGGAGAAAACGAGAAAAAGTGATAAAAAAAAGAAAAAAAAACGTCTGTAGATCCTTAACGCCTTTTACTAGCGACCTGCGGATGACGTCAGCGTCTTTAGCTTAAAGCCAACCATAGGAAAAGACCCACAACTCCCTTGAAAAGACACACAATTAGGAAAAAACAAGCAAAACGTGAAAAAAAAACAAAAGAAAAGCGCCTGGAGCTCGTAGACGACTGTTAACAGCGATATGATGATGACGTCAGCGTCTTTAGCGTGAAACCTTCCATTGAAAGTGACCCACAACTCCCTTGAAAAGACAAAACAATTAGGAGAAAACGAGCATAAAGTGATAAAAAAGAAAAAGAAAAACGTTTGTAACCCCTAAAAGACCGCTACTAGCGACCTGCGAATGACGTCCGCGTCTTCAGCGTGAAGCCTTCCTAAGGTAAAGACACACAACTCCATTGTAAAGACACATATTTACGAGTAAAACGAGCAAAAGGAGATATAAAATGACAAAGAGTGTCGGCAGCACCTAAACGACTATTACTAGCGACCTGCGTATGACTTCAACGTCCTTAGCGTGAAGCCATCTATTGAAAGAGACCCACAACTACCTTGAAGAGACACACAATTAGGAGAAAACTAGCAAAACGTGATAAAAAACAAAAGAAAAGCGCCTGCAGCATGTAAACGACTGTTTATAGCGACATGATGATGACGTCAGCGTCATCAGCGTGAAGCCTTCCATTGAAAGATACCCACAACTCCCTTGAAAAGACAAACAATTAGGAGAAAACGAGCAAAAAGTGATAAAAAAGAAAAAGAAAAACGTCTGTAGCTCCTAAAAGACTGCTACTAGCGACCTGCGAATGACGTCCGCGTCTTCAGCGTGAAGCCTTCCAAAGGTATAGACACACAACTTCATTGTAAAGACACACATTTAGGAGTTATCGAGCAAAAAAAGATAAAAAAATGACGATGAGCTTCTGCTGCTCCTAAACGACTGTTACCAGCGACCAGCAGATAACGTCTGCACTTTCAGCGTGAAGCCTTACATAGGTAGAGACACACAACTCCATTGTAAAGCCACATATTTACGAGTAAACGAGCAAAACGAGATAAAAAATGACGAAGAGTGTCGGCAGCTCCTAAAAGACTATTACTAGCGACCTGCGTATAACTTCAGCGTCTTAAGCCTGAAGCCATCTATTGAAAGAGACCCACAACTCCCTTGAAGAGACACACAATTAGGAGAAAAATCAGAAAAAGTGATAAAAAAGAAAAAGAAAAACGTCTGTAGATTCTTAACGCCTGTTACTAGCGACCTGCGGATGACGTCAGCGTCTTCTGCGTGTAGCCTTTCATAGGAAGAGACCCACAACTCACTTTTAAAGACAAACATTTAGGAGAAAACGAGCAAAAAGTTATAAAAAACAAAAGAAAAGGGCCTGCAGCTTCTTTACAACTAAGACTAGCGACTTGTGGATGACTTTAGGGTCTTCAGCGTGTATCCAGTCATAGGAAGAGACCCACAACTCCCTTGAAAAGACACACATTTAGGAGTAAACGAGCAATAAGTGATAAAAAAACAAAATAAAAACGCTTTTATTTTTTAAACGACTGTTACTAGCAACCTACGGATGACGTCGGCGTCTTCAGCGTGAAGCCTACCATAGGTAGAGACACACAACTCCAATGTAAAGATACACATTTAGGAGTAAACGAACAAAAAGAGTTAAAAAAATGACGAAGAGCGTCTGCAGCTCTTAAACGACTGTTACTAGCGACCAGCAGATGACGTCAACATCTTCAGCGTGAAGCTTTACATAGGTAGAGACACACAACTCCCTTGAAAAGACACACAATTAGGAGAAAACCATAAAAAAGTGATAAAAAAGAAAAAATTAAAACGTGTGTAGCTCCTAAAAGACAGTTACTAGCGACCTGCGAATGACGTCCGCGTCTTCAGCGTGAAGCATTCCAAAGGTAAAGACACACTACTCTATTGTAAAGACACACGTTTAGGAGTTATCGAGCAAAAAATGATAAAAAAATGACGAAGAGCGTCTGCTGCACCAAAACGACTGTTACCAGCGACCAGCAGATGACGTCAGCACTTTTAGTGTGAAGCCTTACATAGGTAGAGACACACAACTCCATTGTAAAGCCACATATTTACGAGTAACGAGCAAAACGAGATAAAAAATGACGAAGAGTGTCGGCAGCTCCTAAACGACTATTACTAGCGACCTGCGTATGACTTCAGCGTTTTTAGCGTGAAGCCATCTATTGAAAGAGACCCACAACTCTCTTGAAAAGACACACAATTAGGAGAAAACGAGAAAAAGTGATAAAAAAAGAAAAAAAAAACGTCTGTAGATCCTTAACGCCTTTTACTAGCGACCTGCGGATGACGTCAGCGTCTTCAGCGTGAAGCCTTCCTAAGGTAATAACACACAACTCCATTGTAAAGACACACATTTAGGAGTTATCGAGCAAAAAAGAGAAAAAAAAAATGACGAAGAGCGTCTGCAGCTCCTAAACGACTGTTACTAGCGACCAGCAGATGACGTCACCATCTTCAGCGTGAAGACTTATATAGGAAGAGACAAACAACTCCCTTGAAAAGACACACAATTAGGAAAAAACGAGAAAAAGTGATAAAAAAAGAAAAAGATAAACGTCTGTAGATCCTTAACGCATGTTGCTAGCGACCTGCGGATGACGTCAGCGTCTTTAGCTTAAAGCCAACCATAGGAAAAGACCCACAACTCCCTTGAAAAGACACACAATTAGGAAAAAACAAGCAAAACGTGATAAAAAACAAAACAAAAGCGCCTGGAGCTCGTAGACGACTGTTAATAGCGACATGATGATGACGTCAGCGTCTTTAGCGTGAAGCCATCTATTGAAAGAGACCCACAACTACCTTGAAGAGACACACAATTAGGAGAAAACTAGCAAAACGTGATAAAAAACAAAAGAAAAGCGCCTGCAGCATGTAAACGACTGTTTATAGCGACATTATGATGACGTCAGCGTCATCAGCGTGAAGCCTTCCATTGAAAGAGACCCACAACTCCCTTGAAAAGACAAACAATTAGGAGAAAACGAGCAAAAAGTGATAAAAAAGAAAAAGAAAAACGTCTGTAGCTCCTAAACGGTTGTTACTAGCGACCTGCGTATGACTTCAGCGTCTTCGGAGTGAAGCCTTCCATAGCAAGTGCCCACAGCACTACCTTGAAAATAAAAACATTTAGGAGAAAACGAGCAAAAAGTGATAAAAAACAAAAGAAAAAGGCTTGCAGCTCGAAAACGACTGTTACTAGCGACCTGCGAATGACGTCAGCGTCTTCAGCGTGAAGCCTTCTATAGGAAGACACCCACAATTACCTTGAAAAGACACACATTAAGGAGAAAACGAGGAAAAAATTATAAAAAACAAAAGATAAACGGCTGTATCTCCTAAACGTCTGTTACTAGTGACGTGCAGATGACGTCAGTGTTTTCAGCGTAAAGCCTTCCACAGGAAAAATCCCTCAACTCTCTTGAAAAAACACACATTTAGGAGAAAACGAGCAAAAAGTGTTGAAAATTAAAAAAAAGAACCTGCAGCTCCTAAAAGGATTTTACTAGCGACCTGCAAATGATGTCAGCGTCTTCAGCGTAAAATCTTTCATAGGATGAGACCCAAAACTCACTTGAGACGACACACATTTAGGAGAAAACGATCAAAAAGAGATAAAAAAATGACGAAGAACGCCTGTAGCTCATAAACAACTGTAACAAGCGATTTGCAGATGACGTCAGCGTCTTTAGCGTGAAACCGTCCGTAGGTAAAAACCCACAACTCCCTTGAAAAGATACATTAATGAGAATACGATCAAAAAGTGAGAGAATACAGAAGATAAACGCCTGTAGCACCTAAACGACTGTTACTAGCGACCTGCGGATAACGTCAGCGTCTTCAGCGTGATCCCTTCCATAGGAAGTGATACATTACTCTTTTAAAAAGATACTCATTTAGGAGAAAACGATCACAAAGCGATAAAATACAGAAGATAAACGCCTGTAACACCTAAATGATTGTCACTAGCGACCTGCGGATAACGTCAGCGTCTTTAGCGTGAAGCTTTTTATATGAAGACACCAAGAACTTTCTTTATAAGACACACATTTAGGAGAAAACAAGCAAAAAGTGAGACAGAACAAAAGAATAGCTCCTTCAGCTCCTAATAGACTGTTACTAGCGACCTGTGGTTGACGTCAGCGTCTTTAGCGTGAACCCTTTCATTGGAAGAGACCCACAACTCCCTTTAAAAGAAATACAATGTTTAATAAAACGAGCAAAAAGTGATAAGAAAAAGAAAAACGTCTGTATTTCCTTAACGACTGTTACTAGCGACCTGCGGATGACGTCAGCGTCTTCTGCGTGTAGCCTTTCATAGGAAAAGACCCACAACTCACTTTTAAAGACAAACATTTAGGAGAAAACGAGCAAAAAGTGATAAAAAACAAAAGAAAAGGGCCTGCAGCTTCTTTACAACTAAGACTAGCGACTTGTGGATGACTTTAGGGTCTTTAGCGTGTATCCAGTCATAGGAAGAGACCCACAACTACCTTGAAAAGACACACATTAAGGAGAAAACGAGCAAAAAGTTATAAAAAACAAACGATAAACGCCTGTATCTCCTAAACGTACGTTACTAGTGACGTGCAGATGACGTCAGTGTTTTCAGCGTAAAGCCTTCCACAGGACAAATCCCTCACCTCTCTTAAAAAAACACACATTTAGGAGAAAACGAGCAAAAAGTGTTGAAAATTAAAAGATAAGAGCCTGCAGCTCCTAAAAGGCTTTTACTAGCGACTTGTAAATGACTTCAGCGTTTTCAGCGTAAAACCTTTCTTAGGAAGAGACCCTAAACTCCCTTGAGACGACACACATTTAGGAGAAAACGAATAAATAGGGATAAAATAATGACTAAGAGCGCCTGTAGCTCATAAACAACTGCTACAAGCGACCTGCAGATGACGTCAGCGTCGTCAGCGTGAAACCGTCCATAGGTAAAAACCCACAACTCCCTTGTATAGATACATTTATGAGGATACGATCAAAAAGTGATAAAATACAGAAGATAAACGCCTGTAACACCTAAACCACTGTTACTAGCGACCAGCGGGTAACGTCAGCGTCTTTAGCGTGAAGCGTTTCATAGAAAAACACCAAGATCTTTCTTTATAAGACACACATTTAGGAGAAAACAAGCAAAAAGTGAGAAAAAACAAAAGAATAGCGCCTTCAGCCCCTAAACGACAGTTATTAGCGACCTGTGGATGACGTCAGCGTCTTTAGCGTGAAGCCTTCCATTGGAAGAGACCCACAACTCCCTTTAAAAGACATACAATGTTCAATAAAACGAGCAAAAAGTAATAAAAAAACGTCTGTATTTTTTTTACGACTGTTACTGGCGACCTGCGGATGACGTCAGCGTCTTCTGCGTGTAGCCTTTCATAGGAAAAGACCCACAACTCACTTTTAAAGACACACATTTAGGAGCAAACGAGCAAAAATTGATAAAAAACAAAAGAAAAGGGCCTGCAGCCTCTTTACAACTAAGACTAACGACTTGTGGATGACTTTAGGGTCTTTAGCGTGTATCCACTCATAGGAAGAGACCAACAACGCCCTTGAAAAGACAAACAATTAGAAGAAAACGAGCAAAAAGTGATAAAAAAGAAAAAGAAAAACGTTTGTAACTCCTAAAAGACTGCTACTAGCGACCTGCGAATGACGTCCGCGTCTTCAGCGTGAAGCCTTCCTAAGGTAAAGACACACAACTCCATTGTAAAGACACATATTTACGAGTAAACGAGCAAAACGAGATAAAAAATGATGAAGAGTGTCGGCAGCTCCTAAACGACTATTACTAGCGACCTGCGTATGACTTCAACGTCTTTAGCGTGAAAGCCATCTATTGAAAGAGACCCACAACTCCCTTGAAGAGACACACAATTAGGAGAAAACGAGAAAAAGTGATAAAAAAGAAAAAGAAAAACGTCTGTAGATCCTTAACGCCTGTTACTAGCGACCTGCGGATGACGTCAGCGTCTTTAGCTTAAAGCCAACCATAGGAAAAGACCCACAACTCCCTTGAAAAGATCCACAATTAGGAAAAAACTAGCAAAACGTGATAAAAAACAAAAGAAAAGCGCCTGCAGCTCGTAAACGACTGTTTATAGCGACATGATGATGACGTCAGCGTCATCAGCGTGAAGCCTTCCATTGAAAAAGACCCACAACTCCCTTGAAAAGACAAACAATTAGGAGAAAACGAGCAAAAAGGGATAAAAAAAATAAAATAAAAAAGCCTGTAGCTCCCAAACGTCTGTTACTAGCGACCTGCGGATGACGTCAACGTTTTCGGAGTGAAGCCTTCCATAGCAAGTGCCCACACCACTACCTTGAAAATACAAACATTTAGGAGAAAACGAGCAAAAAGTGATAAAAAACAAAAGAAAAACGCTTGCAGCTCGAAAATGACTGTTACTAGCGACCAGATGATAACGTCAGCGTCTTCAGCGTGAAGCCATCTATTAAAAGAGACCCACAACTCCCTTAAAAAGACACACAATTAGGAGAAAACGAAAAAAAGTGATAGAAAAAAAACAAAAACGTCTGTAGATCCTTCACGCCTGTTACTAGCGACTTGCGGATGACGTCAGCGTCTTCAGCGTGAAGCCTTACATAGGTAGAGTCACACAACTGCATTGTAAAGCCACATATTTACGAGTAAACGAGCAAAACGAGATAAAAAATGACGAAGAGTGTCGGCAGCTCCTAAAAGACTATTACTAGCGACCTGCGTATAACTTCAGCGTCTTAAGCCTGAAGCCATCTATTGAAAGAGACCCACAACTCCCTTGAAGAGACACACAATTAGGAGAAAATCAGAAAAAGTGATAAAAAAGAAAAAGAAAAACGTCTGTAGATTCTTAACGCCTGTTACTAGCGACCTGCGGATGACGTCAGCGTCTTCTGCGTGTAGCCTTTCATAGGAAGAGACCCACAACTCACTTTTAAAGACAAACATTTAGGAGAAAACGAGCAAAAAGTTATAAAAAACAAATAAAAAGGGCCTGCAGCTTCTTTACAACTAAGACTAGCGACTTGTGGATGACTTTAGGGTCTTCAGCGTGTATCCAGTCATAGGAAGAGACCCACAACTCCCTTGAAAAGACACACATTTAGGAGTAAACGAGCAATAAGTGATAAAAAACAAAATAAAAACGCTTTTATTTTTTAAACGACTGTTACTAGCAACCTACGGATGACGTCGGCGTCTTCAGCGTGAAGCCTACCATAGGTAGAGACACACAACTCCAATGTAAAGATACACATTTAGGAGTAAACGAACAAAAAGAGTTAAAAAAATGACGAAGAGCGTCTGCAGCTCTTAAACGACTGTTACTAGCGACCAGCAGATGACGTCAACATCTTCAGCGTGAAGCCTTACATTGGTAGAGACACACAACTCCATTTTAAAGCCACATATTTACGAGTAAACGAGCAAAACGAGATAAAAAATGACGAAGAGTGTCGGCAGCTCCTAAACGACTATTACTAGCGACCTGCGTATGACTTCAGCGTCTTTAGCGTAAAGCCATCTATTGAAAGAGACCCACAACTCTCTTGAAAAGACACACAATTAGGAGAAAACGAGAAAAAGTGATGAAAAAGAAAAAGTAAAACGTCTGTAGATCCTTAACGCCTGTTACTAGCGACCTGCGGATGACGTCAGCGTCTTCAGCGTGAAGCCTTCCAAAGGTAATAACACACAACTCCATTGTAAACACACACATTTAGGAGTTATCGAGCAAAAAGAGATAAAAAAAAATGACGAAGAGAGTCAGCAGCTTCTAAACGACTGTTACTAGCGACCAGCAGATAACGTCAGCATCTTCAGCGTAAAGCCTTATATAGGAAGAGACAAACAACTCCCTTGAAAAGACACACAATTAGGAGAAAACCATAAAAAAGTGATAAAAAAGAAAAAATTAAAACGTGTGTAGCTCCTAAAAGACAGTTACTAGCGACCTGCGAATGACGTCCGTGTCTTCAGCGTGAAGCATTCCAAAGGTAAAGACACACTACTCTATTGTAAAGACACACGTTTAGGAGTTATCGAGCAAAAAATGATAAAAAAATGACGAAGAGCGTCTGCTGCACCAAAACGACTGTTACCAGCGACCAGCAGATGACGTCAGCACTTTTAGTGTGAAGCCTTACATAGGTAGAGACACACAACTCCATTGTAAAGCCACATATTTACGAGTAAACGAGCAAAACGAGATAAAAAATGACGAAGAGTGTCGGCAGCTCCTAAACGACTATTACTAGCGACCTGCGTATGACTTCAGCGTTTTTAGCGTGAAGCCATCTATTGAAAGAGACCCACAACTCTCTTGAAAAGACACACAATTAGGAGAAAACGAGAAAAAGTGATAAAAAAAGAAAAAAAAACGTCTGTAGATCCTTAACGCCTTTTACTAGCGACCTGCGGATGACGTCAGCGTCTTCAGCGTGAAGCCTTCCTAAGGTAATAACACACAACTCCATTGTAAAGACACACATTTAGGAGTTATCGAGCAAAAAGAGAAAAAAAAATGACGAAGAGCGTCTGCAGCTCCTAAACGACTGTTACTAGCGACCAGCAGATGACGTCACCATCTTCAGCGTGAAGACTTATATAGGAAGAGACAAACAACTCCCTTGAAAAGACACACAATTAGGAAAAAACGAGAAAAAGTGATAAAAAAGAAAAAGATAAACGTCTGTAGATCCTTAACGCATGTTGCTAGCGACCTGCGGATGACGTCAGCGTCTTTAGCTTAAAGCCAACCATAGGAAAAGACCCACAACTCCCTTGAAAAGACACACAATTAGAAAAAAACAAGCAAAACGTGATAAAAAACAAAACAAAAGCGCCTGGAGCTCGTAGACGACTGTTAATAGCGACATGATGATGACGTCAGCGTCTTTAGCGTGAAACCTTCCATTGAAAGTGACCCACAACTCCCTTGAAAAGACAAACAATTAGGAGAAAACGAGCATAAAGTGATAAAAAAGAAAAAGAAAAACGTTTGTAACCCCTAAAAGACTGCTACTAGCGACCTGCGAATGACGTCCGCGTCTTCAGCGTGAAGCCTTCCTAAGGTAAAGAAACACAACTCCATTGTAAAGACACATATTTACGAGTAAACGAGCAAAAGGAGATATAAAATGACGAAGAGTGTCGGCAGCACCTAAACGACTATTACTAGCGACCTGCGTATGACTTCAACGTCTTTAGCGTGAAGCCATCTATTGAAAGAGACCCACAACTACCTTGAAGAGACACACAATTAGGAGAAAACTAGCAAAACGTGATAAAAAACAAAAGAAAAGCGCCTGCAGCATGTAAACGACTGTTTATAGCGACATGATGATGACGTCAGCGTCATCAGCGTGAAGCCTTCCATTGAAAGAGACCCACAACTCCCTTGAAAAGACAAACAATTAGAAGAAAACGAGCAAAAAGTGATAAAAAAGAAAAAGAAAAACGTCTGTAGCTCCTAAACGGTTGTTACTAGCGACCTGCGTATGACTTCAGCGTCTTCGGAGTGAAGCCTTCCATAGCAAGTGCCCACAGCACTACCTTGAAAATAAAAACATTTAGGAGAAAACGAGCAAAAAGTGATAAAAAACAAAAGAAAAAGGCTTGCAGCTCGAAAACGACTGTTACTAGCGACCTGCGAATGACGTCAGCGTCTTCAGCGTGAAGCCTTCTATAGGAAGACATCCCACAATTACCTTGAAAAGACACACATTAAGGAGAAAACGAGGAAAAAATTATAAAAAACAAAAGATAAACGCCTGTATCTCCTAAACGTCTGTTACTAGTGACGTGCAGATGACGTCAGTGTTTTCAGCGTAAAGCCTTCCACAGGAAAAATCCCTCAACTCTCTTGAAAAAACACACATTTAGGAGAAAACGAGCAAAAAGTGTTGAAAATTAAAAAAAAGAACCTGCAGCTCCTAAAAGGATTTTACTAGCGACCTGCAAATGATGTCAGCGTCTTCAGCGTAAAATCTTTCATAGGATGAGACCCAAAACTCACTTGAGACGACACACATTTAGGAGAAAACGATCAAAAAGAGATAAAAAAATGACGAAGAACGCCTGTAGCTCATAAACAACTGTAACAAGCGATTTGCAGATGACGTCAGCGTCTTTAGCGTGAAACCGTCCGTAGGTAAAAACCCACAACTCCCTTGAAAAGATACATTAATGAGAATACGATCAAAAAGTGAGAGAATACAGAAGATAAACGCCTGTAGCACCTAAACGACTGTTACTAGCGACCTGCGGATAACGTCAGCGTCTTCAGCGTGATCCCTTCCATAGGAAGAGATACATTACTCTTTTAAAAAGATACTCATTTAGGAGAAAACGATCACAAAGCGATAAAATACAGAAGATAAACGCCTGTAACACCTAAATGATTGTCACTAGCGACCTGCGGATAACGTCAGCGTCTTTAGCGTGAAGCTTTTTATATGAAGACACCAAGAACTTTCTTTATAAGACACACATTTAGGAGAAAACAAGCAAAAAGTGAGACAGAACAAAAGAATAGCTCCTTCAGCTCCTAATAGACTGTTACTAGCGACCTGTGGTTGACGTCAGCGTCTTTAGCGTGAAACCTTTCATTGGAAGAGACCCACAACTTACTTTAAAAGAAATACAATGTTTAATAAAACGAGCAAAAAGTGATAAGAAAAAGAAAAACGTCTGTATTTCCTTAACGACTGTTACTAGCGACCTGCGGATGACGTCAGCGTCTTCTGCGTGTAGCCTTTCATAGGAAAAGACCCACAACTCACTTTTAAAGACAAACATTTAGGAGAAAACGAGCAAAAAGTGATAAAAAACAAAAGAAAAGGGCCTGCAGCTTCTTTACAACTAAGACTAGCGACTTGTGGATGACTTTAGGGTCTTTAGCGTGTATCCAGTCATAGGAAGAGACCCACAACTACCTTGAAAAGACACACATTAAGGAGAAAACGAGCAAAAAGTTATAAAAAACAAACGATAAACGCCTGTATCTCCTAAACGTCCGTTACTAGTGACGTGCAGATGACGTCAGTGTTTTCAGCGTAAAGCCTTCCACAGGACAAATCCCTCACCTCTCTTAAAAAAACACACATTTAGGAGAAAACGAGCAAAAAGTGTTGAAAATTAAAAGATAAGAGCCTGCAGCTCCTAAAAGGCTTTTACTAGCGACTTGTAAATGACTTAAGCGTTTTCAGCGTAAAACCTTTCTTAGGAAGAGACCCTAAACTCCCTTGAGACGACACACATTTAGGAGAAAACGAATAAATAGGGATAAAATAATGACTAAGAGCGCCTGTAGCTCATAAACAACTGCTACAAGCGACCTGCAGATGACGTCAGCGTCGTCAGCGTGAAACCGTCCATAGGTAAAAACCCACATCTCCCTTGAAAAGATACATTTATGAGGATACGATCAAAAAGTGATAAAATACAGAAGATAAACGCCTGTAACAATTACACGACTGTTACTAGCGACCTGCGGATAACGTCAGCGTCTTTTGCGTGAATCGTTTCATAGAAAGACACCAAGATCTTTCTTTATATGACACACATTTAGGAGAAAACAAGCAAAAAGTGAGAAAGAACAAAAGAATAGCGCCTTCAGCTCCTAGACGACTGTTACTAGCGACCTATGGACGACGTCAGCGTCTTTAGCGTGAAGCCTTCCATTGGAAGAGACCCACAACTCCCTTTAAAAGACATACAATGTTTAATAAAACGAGCAAAAAGTGATAAAAAAAAAAAACGTCTGTATTTCCTTAACGACTGTTAACAGCGACCTGCGGATGACGTCAGCGTCTTCTGCGTGTAGCCTTTCATAGGAAAAGACCCACAACTCACTTTTAAAGACACACATTTAGGAGCAAACGAGCAAAAATTGATAAAAAACAAAAGAAAAGGGCCTGCAGCCTCTTTACAACTAAGACTAGCGACTTGTGGATGACTTTAGGGTCTTTAGCGTGTATCCACTCATAGGAAGAGGAAAAGACAAACAATTAGAAGAAAACGAGCAAAAAGTGATAAAAAAGAAAAAGAAAAACGTTTGTAACTCCTAAAAGACTGCTACTAGCGACCTGCGAATGACGTCCGCGTCTTCAGCGTGAAGCCTTCCTAAGGTAAAGACACACAACTCCATTGTAAAGACACATATTTACGAGTAAACGAGCAAAACGAGATAAAAAATGACGAAGAGTGTCGGCAGCTCCTAAACGACTATTACTAGCGACCTGCGTATGACTTCAACGTCTTTAGCGTGAAGCCATCTATTGAAAGAGACCCACAACTCCCTTGAAGAGACACACAATTAGGAGAAAACGAGAAAAAGTGATAAAAAAGAAAAAGAAAAACGTCTGTAGATCCTTAACGCCTGTTACTAGCGACCTGCGGATGACGTCAGCGTCTTTAGCTTAAAGCCAACCATAGGAAAAGACCCACAACTCCGTTGAAAAGATCCACAATTAGGAAAAAACTAGCAAAACGTGATAAAAAACAAAAGAAAAGCGCCTGCAGCTCGTAAACGACTGTTTATAGCGACATGATGATGACGTCAGCGTCATCAGCGTGAAGCCTTCCATTGAAAAAGACCCACAACTCCCTTGAAAAGACAAACAATTAGGAGTAAACGAGCAAAAAGTGATAAAAAAGAAAAAGAAAAACGTCTGTAGCTCCTAAACGGTTGTTACTAGCGACCTGCGTATGACTTCAGCGTCTTCAGCGTGTAGCCTTTCATAGGAAAAGACCTACAACTTCCTTGAAAAGAAACACATCTAGGAGAAAACGAGCAAAAAGTGTTAAAAAAACAAAAGAAAGGCGTCTGCAGCATCTAACTTATGTTACTAGCCACTAACCGTTGACGTCACCTTCATCAGCGTTAAGCCTTTCATAGGAAGAGACTAAAAACTCCTTTTAGAAGACACCTATTTAGTAGAAAACGAGCAAAAAGTGATAAAAAAAAATAAAAGAAAAACGCCTCTAGCTTTCAAACGTCTGTTACTAGCGACTTGCGGATGACGTCAACGTCTTCGGACTGAAGCCTTTCATAGCAAGTGCCCACACCACTACCTTGAAAATAAAAACATTTAGGAGAAAACGAGCAAAAAGTGATAAAAAACAAAAGAAAAACGCTTGCAGCTCGAAAACGACTGTTACTAGCGACCTGCGAATGACGTCAGCGTCTTCAGCGTGAAGCCTTCTATAGGAAGACACCCACAATTACCTTGAAAAGACACACATTAAGGAGAAAACGAGGAAAAAGTTATAAAAAACAAAAGATAAACGCCTGTATCTCCTAAACGTCTGTTACTAGTGACGTGCAGATGACGTCAGTGTTTTCAGCGTAAAGCCTTCCACAGGAAAAATCCCTCAACTCTCTTGAAAGAACACACATTTAGGAGAAAACGAGCAAAAAGTGTTGAAAATTAAAAAAAAGAACCTGCAGCTCCTAAAAGGATTTTACTAGCGACCTGCAAATGACGTCAGCGTCTTCAGCGTAAAATCTTTCATAGGATGAGACCCAAAACTCCCTTGAGACGACACACATTTAGGAGAAAACGATCAAAAAGAGATAAAAAAATGACGAAGAACGCCTGTAGCTCATAAACAACTGTAACAAGCGATCTGCAGTTGACGTCAGCGTCTTTAGCGTGAAACCGTCCGTAGGTAAAAACCCACAACTCCCTTGAAAAGATACATTAATGAGAATACGATCAAAAAGTGAGAGAATACAGAAGATAAACGCCTGTAGCACCTAAACGACTGTTACTAGCGACCTGCGGATAACGTCAGCGTCTTCAGCGTGAAGCCTTCCATTGGAAGAGACCCACAACTCCCTTTAAAAGAAATACAATGTTTAATAAAACGAGCAAAAAGTGATAAGAAAAAGAAAAACGTCTGTATTTCCTTAACGACTGTTACTAGCGACCTGCGGATGACGTCAGCGTCTTCTGCGTGTAGCCTTTCATAGGAAAAGACCCACAACTCACTTTTAAAGACAAACATTTAGGAGAAAACGAGCAAAAAGTGATAAAAAACAAAAGAAAAGGGCCTGCAGCTTCTTTACAACTAAGACTAGCGACTTGTGGATGACTTTAGGGTCTTTAGCGTGTATCCAGTCATAGGAAGAGACCCACAACTACCTTGAAAAGACACACATTAAGGAGAAAACGAGCAAAAAGTTATAAAAAACAAACGATAAACGCCTGTATCTCCTAAACGTCCGTTACTAGTGACGTGCAGATGACGTCAGTGTTTTCAGCGTAAAGCCTTCCACAGGAAAAATCCCTCACCTCTCTTAAAAAAACACACATTTAGGAGAAAACGAGCAAAAAGTGTTGAAAATTAAAAGATAAGAGCCTGCAGCTCCTAAAAGGCTTTTACTAGCGACTTGTAAATGACTTCAGCGTTTTCAGCGTAAAACCTTTCATAGGAAGAGACCCTAAACTCCCTTGAGACGACACACATTTAGGAGAAAACGAATAAATAGGGATAAAATAATGACGAAGAGCGCCTGTAGCTCATAAACAACTGCTACAAGCGACCTGCAGATGACGTCAGCGTCGTCAGCGTGAAACCGTCCATAGGTAAAAACCCACATCTCCCTTGAAAAGATACATTTATGAGGATACGATCAAAAAGTGATAAAATACAGAAGATAAACGCCTGTAACAATTACACGACTGTTACTAGCGACCTGCGGATAACGTCAGCGTCTTTTGCGTGAATCGTTTCATAGAAAGACACCAAGATCTTTCTTTATATGACACACATTTAGGAGAAAACAAGCAAAAAGTGAGAAAGAACAAAAGAATAGCGCCTTCAGCTCCTAGACGACTGTTACTAGCGACCTATGGACGACGTCAGCGTCTTTAGCGTGAAGCCTTCCATTGGAAGAGACCCACAACTCCCTTTGAAAGACATACAATGTTTAATAAAACGAGCAAAAAGTGATAAAAAAAACGTCTGTATTTCCTTAACCACTGTTAACAGCGACCTGCTGATGACGTCAGCGTCTTCTGCGTGTAGCCTTTCATAGGAAAAGACCCACAACTCACTTTTAAAGACACACATTTAGGAGCAAACGAGCAAAAATTGATAAAAAACAAAAGAAAAGGGCCTGCAGCCTCTTTACAACTAAGACTAGCGACTTGTGGATGACTTTAGGGTCTTTAGCGTGTATCCACTCATAGGAAGAGACCCACAACGCCCTTGAAAAGACAAACAATTAGAAGAAAACGAGCAAAAAGTGATAAAAAAGAAAAAGAAAAACGTTTGTAACTCCTAAAAGACTGCTACTAGCGACCTGCGAATGACGTCCGCGTCTTCAGCGTGAAGCCTTCCTAAGGTAAAGACACACAACTCCATTGTAAAGACACATATTTACGAGTAAACGAGCAAAACGAGATAAAAAATGACGAAGAGTGTCGGCAGCTCCTAAACGACTATTACTAGCGACCTGCGTATGACTTCAACGTCTTTAGCGTGAAGCCATCTATTAAAAGAGACCCACAACTCCCTTGAAGAGACACACAATTAGGAGAAAACGAGAAAAAGTGATAAAAAAGAAAAAGAAAAACGTCTGTAGATCCTTAACGCCTGTTACTAGCGACCTGCGGATGACGTCAGCGTCTTTAGCTTAAAGCCAACCATAGGAAAAGACCCACAACTCCTTTGAAAAGATCCACAATTAGGAAAAAACTAGCAAAACGTGATAAAAAACAAAAGAAAAGCGCCTGCAACTCGTAAACGACTGTTTATAGCGACATGATGATGACGTCAGCGTCATCAGCGTGAAGCCTTCCATTGAAAAAGACCCACAACTCCCTTGAAAAGACAAACAATTAGGAGAAAACGAGCAAAAAGTGATAAAAAAGAAAAAGAAAAACGTCTGTAGCTCCTAAACGGTTGTTACTAGCGACCTGCGTATGACTTCAGCGTCTTCAGCGTGTAGCCTTTCATAGGAAAAGACCTACAACGTCCTTGAAAAGAAACACATCTAGGAGAAAACGAGCAAAAAGTGATAAAAAACAAAAGAAAAACGCTTGCAGCTCGAAAACGACTGTTACTAGCGACCTGCGAATGACGTCAGCGTCTTCAGCGTGAAGCCTTCTATAGGAAGACACCCACAATTACCTTTAAAAGACACACATTAAGGAGAAAAAGAGGAAAAAGTTATAAAAAACAAAAGATAAACGCCTGTATCTCCTAAACGTCTGTTACTAGTGACGTGCAGATGACGTCAGTGTTTTCAGCGTAAAGCCTTCCACAGGAAAAATCCCTCAACTCTCTTGAAAAAACACACATTTAGGAGAAAACGAGCAAAAAGTGTTGAAAATTAAAAAAAAGAACCTGCAGCTCCTAAAAGGATTTTACTAGCGACCTGCAAATGACGTCAGCGTCTTCAGCGTAAAATCTTTCATAGGATGAGACCCAAAACTCACTTGAGACGACACACATTTAGGAGAAAACGATCAAAAAGAGATAAAAACATGACGAAGAACGCCTGTAGCTCATAAACAACTGTAACAAGCGATCTGCAGATGACGTCAGCGTCTTTAGCGTGAAACCGTCCGTAGGTAAAAACCCACAACTCCCTTGAAAAGATACATTAATGAGAATACGATCAAAAAGTGAGAGAATACAGAAGATAAACGCCTGTAGCACCTAAACGACTGTTACTAGCGACCTGCGGATAACGTCAGCGTCTTCAGCGTGATCCCTTCCATAGGAAGAGATACATTACTCTTTTAAAAAGATACTCATTTAGGAGAAAACGATCACAAAGCGATAAAATACAGAAGATAAACGCCTGTAACACCTAAATGATTGTCACTAGCGACCTGCGGATAACGTCAGCGTCTTTAGCGTGAAGCTTTTTATATGAAGACACCAAGAACTTTCTTTATAAGACACACATTTAGGAGAAAACAAGCAAAAAGTGAGACAGAACAAAAGAATAGCTCCTTCAGCTCCTAATCGACTGTTACTAGCGACCTGTGGTTGACGTCAGCGTCTTTAGCGTGAAGCCTTCCATTGGAAGAGACCCACAACTCCCTTTAAAAGAAATACAATGTTTAATAAAACGAGCAAAAAGTGATAAGAAAAAGAAAAACGTCTGTATTTCCTTAACGACTGTTACTAGCGACCTGCGGATGACGTCAGCGTCTTCTGCGTGTAGCCTTTCATAGGAAAAGACCCACAACTCACTTTTAAAGACAAACATTTAGGAGAAAACAAGCAAAAAGTGAGAAAGAACAAAAGAATAGCGCCTTCAGCTCCTAGACGACTGTTACTAGCGACCTATGGACGACGTCAGCGTCTTTAGCGTGAAGCCTTCCATTGGAAGAGACCCACAACTCCCTTTAAAAGACATACAATGTTTAATAAAACGAGCAAAAAGTGATAAAAAAAAAACGTCTGTATTTCCTTAACGACTGTTAACAGCGACCTGTGGATGACGTCAGCGTCTTCTGCGTGTAGCCTTTCATAGGAAAAGACCCACAACTCACTTTTAAAGACACACATTTAGGAGCAAACGAGCAAAAATTGATAAAAAACAAAAGAAAAGGGCCTGCAGCTTCTTTACAACTAAGACTAGCGACTTGTGGATGACTTTAGGGTCTTCAGCGTGTATCCAGTCATAGGAAGAGACCCAAAACTCCCTTGAAAAGACACACAATTAGGAGAAAACGAGAAAAAGTGATGAAAAAGAAAAAGTAAAACGTCTGTAGATCCTTAACGCCTGTTACTAGCGACCTGCGGATGACGTCAGCGTCTTCAGCGTGAAGCCTTCCAAAGGTAATAACACACAACTCCATTGTAAACACACACATTTAGGAGTTATCGAGCAAAAAGAGATAAAAAAAAATGACGAAGAGAGTCTGCAGCTTCTAAACGACTGTTGCTAGCGACCAGCAGATAACGTCAGCATCTTCAGCGTAAAGCCTTATATAGGAAAAGACAAACAACTCCCTTGAAAAGACACACAATTAGGAGAAAACCATAAAAAAGTGATAAAAAAGAAAAAATTAAAACGTGTGTAGCTCCTAAAAGACAGTTACTAGCGACCTGCGAATGACGTCCGCGTTTTCAGCGTGAAGCATTCCAAAGGTAAAGACACACTACTCTATTGTAAAGACACACGTTTAGGAGTTATCGAGCAAAAAATGATAAAAAAATGACGAAGAGCGTCTGCTGCACCAAAACGACTGTTACCAGCAACCAGCAGATGACGTCAGCACTTTTAGTGTGATGCCTTACATAGGTAGAGACACACAACTCCATTGTAAAGCCACATATTTACGAGTAAACGAGCGAAACGAGATAAAAAATGACGAAGAGTGTCGGCAGCTCCTAAACGACTATTACTAGCGACCTGCGTATGACTTCAGCGTTTTTAGCGTGAAGCCATCTATTGAAAGAGACCCACAACTCTCTTGAAAAGACACACAATTAGGAGAAAACGAGAAAAAGTGATAAAAAAAGAAAAAAAAAACGTCTGTAGATCTTTAACGCCTTTTACTAGCGACCTGCGGATGACGTCAGCGTCTTCAGCGTGAAGCCTTCCTAAGGTAATAACACACAACTCCATTGTAAAGACACACATTTAGGAGTTATCGAGCAAAAAGAGAAAAAAAAATGACGAAGAGCGACTGCAGCTCCTAAACGACTGTTACTAGCGACCAGCAGATGACGTCACCATCTTCAGCGTGAAGACTTATATAGGAAGAGACAAACAACTCCCTTGAAAAGACACACAATTAGGAAAAAACGAGAAAAAGTGATAAAAAAGAAAAAGATAAACGTCTGTAGATCCTTAACGCATGTTGCTAGCGACCTGCGGATGACGTCAGCGTCTTTAGCTTTAAGCCAACCATAGGAAAAGACCCACAACTCCCTTGAAAAGACACACAATTAGGAAAAAACAAGCAAAACGTGATAAAAAACAAAAGAAAAGCGCCTGGAGCTCGTAGACGACTGTTAATAGCGACATGATGATGACGTCAGCGTCTTTAGCGTGAAACTTTCCATTGAAAGTGACCCACAACTCCCTTGAAAAGACAAACAATTAGGAGAAAACGAGCATAAAGTGATAAAAAAGAAAAAGAAAAACGTTTGTAACCCCTAAAAGACTGCTACTAGCGACCTGCGAATGACGTCCGCGTCTTCAGCGTGAAGCCTTCCTAAGGTAAAGACACACAACTCCATTCTAAAGACACATATTTACGAGTAAACGAGCAAAAGGAGATATAAATAGACGAAGAGTGTCGGCAGCACCTAAACGACTATTACTAGCGACCTGCGTATGACTTCAACGTCTTTAGCGTGAAGCCATCTATTGAAAGAGTCCCACAACTACCTTGAAGAGACACACAATTAGGAGAAAACTAGCAAAACGTGATAAAAAACAAAAGAAAAGCGCCTGCAGCATGTAAACGACTGTTTATAGCGACATGATGATGACGTCAGCGTCATCAGCGTGAAGCCTTCCATTGAAAGAGACCCACAACTCCCTTGAAAAGACATACAATTAGGAGAAAACGAGCAAAAAGTGATAAAAAAGAAAAAGAAAAACGTCTGTAGCTCCTAAACGGTTGTTACTAGCGACCTGCGTATGACTTCAGCGTCTTCGGAGTGAAGCCTTCCATAGCAAGTGCCCACACCACTACCTTGAAAATAAAAACATTTAGGAGAAAACGAGCAAAAAGTGATAAAAAACAAAAGAAAAACGCTTGCAGCTCGAAAACGACTGTTACTAGCGACCTGCGAATGACGTCATCGTCTTCAGCGTGAAGCCTTCTATAGGAAGACACCCACAATTACCTTGAAAAGACACACATTAAGGAGAAAACGAGGAAAAAGTTATAAAAAACAAAAGATAAACGCCTGTATCTCCTAAACGTCTGTTACTAGTGACGTGCAGATGACGTCAGTGTTTTCAGCGTAAAGCCTTCCACAGGAAAAATCCCTCAACTCTCTTGAAAAAACACACATTTAGGAGAAAACGAGCAAAAAGTGTTGAAAATTAAAAAAAAGAACCTGCAGCTCCTAAAAGGATTTTACTAGCGACCTGCAAATGACGTCAGCGTCTTCAGCGTAAAATCTTTCATAGGATGAGACCCAAAACTCACTTTAGGAGAAAACGATCAAAAAGAGATAAAAAAATGACGAAGAACGCCTGTAGCTCATAAACAACTGTAACAAGCGATCTGCAGATGACGTCAGCGTCTTTAGCGTGAAACCGTCCGTAGGTAAAAACCGACAACTCCCTTGAAAAGATACATTAATGAGAATACGATCAAAATTTAGAGAATACAGAAGATAAACGCCTGTAGCACCTAAACGACTGTTACTAGCGACCTGCGGATAACGTCAGCGTCTTCAGCGTGATCCCTTCCATAGGAAGAGATACATTACTCTTTTAAAAAGATACTCATTTAGGAGAAAACGATCACAAAGCGATAAAATACAGAAGATAAACGCCTGTAACACTTAAATGATTGTCACTAGCGACCTGCGGATAACGTCAGCGTCTTTAGCGTGAAGCCTTCCATTGGAAGAGACCCACAACTCCCTTTAAAAGAAATACAATGTTTAATAAAACGAGCAAAAAGTGATAAGAAAAAGAAAAACGTCTGTATTTCCTTAACGACTGTTACTAGCGACCTGCGGATGACGTCAGCGTCTTTTGCGTGTAGCCTTTCATAGGAAAAGACCCACAACTCACTTTTAAAGACAAACATTTAGGAGAAAACGAGCAAAAAGTGATAAAAAACAAAAGAAAAGGGCCTGCAGCTTCTTTACAACTAAGACTAGCGACTTGTGGATGACTTTAGGGTCTTTAGCGTGTATCCAGTCATAGGAAGAGACCCACAACTACCTTGAAAAGACACACATTAAGGAGAAAACGAGCAAAAAGTTATAAAAAACAAACGATAAACGCCTTTATCTCCTAAACGTCCGTTACTAGTGACGTGCAGATGACGTCAGTGTTTTCAGCGTAAAGCCTTCCACAGGAAAAATCCCTCACCTCTCTTAAAAAAACACACATTTAGGAGAAAACGAGCAAAAAGTGTTGAAAATTAAAAGATAAGAGCCTGCAGCTCCTAAAAGGCTTTTACTAGCGACTTGTAAATGACTTCAGCGTTTTCAGCGTAAAACCTTTCATAGGAAGAGACACTAAACTCCCTTGAGACGACACACATTTAGGAGAAAACGAATAAATAGGGATAAAATAATGACGAAGAGCGCCTGTAGCTCATAAACAACTGCTACAAGCGACCTGCAGATGACGTCAGCGTCGTCAGCGTGAAACCGTCCATAGGTAAAAACCCACATCTCCCTTGAAAAGATACATTTATGAGGATACGATCAAAAAGTGATAAAATACAGAATATAAACGCCTGTAACAATTACACGACTGTTACTAGCGACCTGCGGATAACGTCAGCGTCTTTTGCGTGAATCGTTTCATAGAAAGACACCAAGATCTTTCTTTATATGACACACATTTAGGAGAAAACAAGCAAAAAGTGAGAAAGAACAAAAGAATAGCGCCTTCAGCTCCTAGACGACTGTTACTAGCGACCTATGGACGACGTCAGCGTCTTTAGCGTGAAGCCTTCCATTGGAAGAGACCCACAACTCCCTTTAAAAGACATACAATGTTTAATAAAACGAGCAAAAAGTGATAAAAAAACGCCTGTATTTCCTTAACCACTGTTAATAGCGACCTGCGGATGACGTCAGCGTCTTCTGCGTGTAGCCTTTCATAGGAAAAGACCCACAACTCACTTTTAAAGACACACATTTAGGAGCAAACGAGCAAAAATTGATAAAAAACAAAAGAAAAGGGCCTGCAGCCTCTTTACAACTAAGACTAGCGACTTGTGGATGACTTTAGGGTCTTTAGCGTGTATCCACTCATAGGAAGAGACCCACAACGCCCTTCAAAAGACAAACAATTAGAAGAAAACGAGCAAAAAGTGATAAAAAAGAAAAAGAAAAACGTTTGTAACTCCTAAAAGACTGCTACTAGCGACCTGCGAATGACGTCCGCGTCTTCAGCGTGAAGCCTTCCTAAGGTAAAGACACACAACTCCATTGTAAAGACACATATTTACGAGTAAACGAGCAAAACGAGATAAAAAATGACGAAGAGTGTCGGCAGCTCCTAAACGACTATTACTAGCGACCTGCGTATGACTTCAACGTCTTTAGCGTGAAGCCATCTATTGAAAGAGACCCACAACTCCCTTGAAGAGACACACAATTAGGAGAAAACGAGAAAAAGTGATAAAAAAGAAAAAGAAAAACGTCTGTAGATCCTTAACGCCTGTTACTAGCGACCTGCGGATGACGTCAGCGTCTTTAGCTTAAAGCCAACCATAGGAAAAGACCCACAACTCCGTTGAAAAGATCCACAATTAGGAAAAAACTAGCAAAACGTGATAAAAAACAAAAGAAAAGCGCCTGCAGCTCGTAAACGACTGTTTATAGCGACATGATGATGACGTCAGCGTCATCAGCGTGAAGCCTTCCATTGAAAAAGACCCACAACTCCCTTGAAGAGACACACAATTAGGAGAAAACGAGAAAAAGTGATAAAAAAGAAAAAGAAAAACGTCTGTAGATCCTTAACGCCTGTTACTAGCGACCTGCGGATGACGTCAGCGTCTTTAGCTTAAAGCCAACCATTGAAAAAGACCCACAACTCCCTTGAAAAGACAAACAATTAGGAGTAAACGAGCAAAAAGTGATAAAAAAGAAAAAGAAAAACGTCTGTAGCTCCTAAACGGTTGTTACTAGCGACCTGCGTATGACTTCAGCGTCTTCAGCGTGTAGCCTTTCATAGGAAAAGACCTACAACTTCCTTGAAAAGAAACACATCTAGGAGAAAACGAGCAAAAAGTGTTAAAAAAACAAAAGAAAGGCGTCTGCAGCATCTAACTTATGTTACTAGCCACTAACCGTTGACGTCACCTTCATCAGCGTTAAGCCTTTCATAGGAAGAGACTAAAAACTCCTTTTAGAAGACACCTATTTAGTAGAAAACGAGCAAAAAGTGATAAAAAAAAATAAAAGAAAAACGCCTCTAGCTTTCAAACGTCTGTTACTAGCGACTTGCGGATGACGTCAACGTCTTCGGACTGAAGCCTTTCATAGCAAGTGCCCACACCACTACCTTGAAAATAAAAACATTTAGGAGAAAACGAGCAAAAAGTGGTAAAAAACAAAAGAATAAGGCTTGCAGCTCGAAAACGACTGTTACTAGCGACCTGCGAATGACGTCAGCGTCTTCAGCGTGAAGCCTTCTATAGGACGACACCCACAATTACCTTGAAAAGACACACATTAAGGAGAAAACGAGGAAAAAGTTATAAAAAACAAAAGATAAACGCCTGTATCTCCTAAACGTCTGTTACTAGTGACGTGCAGATGACGTCAGTGTTTTCAGCGTAAAGCCTTCCACAGGAAAAATCCCTCAACTCTCTTGAAAAAACACACATTTAGGAGAAAACGAGCAAAAAGTGTTGAAAATTAAAAAAAAGAACCTGCAGCTCCTAAAAGGATTTTACTAGCGACCTGCAAATGACGTCAGCGTCTTCAGCGTAAAATCTTTCATAGGATGAGACCCAAAACTCACTTGAGACGACACACATTTAGGAGAAAACGATCAAAAAGAGATAAAAACATGACGAAGAACGCCTGTAGCTCATAAACAACTGTAACAAGCGATCTGCAGATGACGTCAGCGTCTTTAGCGTGAAACCGTCCGTAGGTAAAAACCCACAACTCCCTTGAAAAGGTCCATTAATGAGAATACGATCAAAAAGTGAGAGAATACAGAAGATAAACGCCTGTAGCACCTAAACGACTGTTACTAGCGACCTGCGGATAACGTCAGCGTCTTCAGCGTGATCCCTTCCATAGGAAGAGATACATTACTCTTTTAAAAAGATACTCATTTAGGAGAAAACGATCACAAAGCGATAAAATACAGAAGATAAACGCCTGTAACACCTAAATGATTGTCACTAGCGACCTGCGGATAACGTCAGCGTCTTTAGCGTGAAACTTTTTATATGAAGACACCAAGAACTTTCTTTATAAGACACACATTTAGGAGAAAACAAGCAAAAAGTTAGACAGAACAAAAGAATAGCTCCTTCAGCTCCTAATCGACTGTTACTAGCGACCTGTGGTTGACGTCAGCGTCTTTAGCGTGAAGCCTTCCATTGGAAGAGACCCACAACTCCCTTTAAAAGAAATACAATGTTTAATAAAACGAGCAAAAAGTGATAAGAAAAAGAAAAACGTCTGTATTTCCTTAACGACTGTTACTAGCGACCTGCGGATGACGTCAGCGTCTTCTGCGTGTAGCCTTTCATTGGAAAAGACCCACAACTCACTTTTAAAGACAAACATTTAGGAGAAAACGAGCAAAAAGTGATAAAAAACAAAAGAAAAGGGCCTGCAGCTTCTTTACAACTAAGACTAGCGACTTGTGGATGACTTTAGGGTCTTTAGCGTGTATCCAGTCATAGGAAGATACCCACAACTACCTTGAAAAGACACACATTAAGGAACAAACGAGCAAAAAGTTATAAAAAACAAACGATAAACGCCTGTATCTCCTAAACGTCCGTTACTAGTGACGTGCAGATGACGTCAGTCTTTTCAGCGTAAAGCCTTCCACAGGAAAAATCCCTCACCTCTCTTAAAAATACACATTTAGGAGAAAACGAGCAAAAAGTGTTGAAAATTAAAAGATAAGAGCCTGCAGCTCCTAAAAGGCTTTTACTAGCGACTTGTAAATGACTTTAGCGTTTTCAGCGTAAAACCTTTCATAGGAAGAGACCCTAAACTCCCTTGAGACGACACACATTTAGGAGAAAACGAATAAATAGAGATAAAATAATGACGAAGAGCGCCTGTAGCTCATAAACAACTGCTACAAGCGACCTGCAGATGACGTCAGCGTGAAACCGTCCATAGGTAAAAACCCACATCTCCCTTGAAAAGATACATTTATGAGGATACGATCAAAAAGTGATAAAATACAGAAGATAAACGCCTGTAACAATTACACGACTGTTACTAGCGACCTGCGGATAACGTCAGCGTCTTTTGCGTGAATCGTTTCATCGAAAGACACCAAGATCTTTCTTTATATGGCACACATTTAGGAGAAAACAAGCAAAAAGTGAGAAAGAACAAAAGAATAGCGCCTTCAGCTCCTAGACGACTGTTACTAGCGACCTATGGACGACGTCAGCGTCTTTAGCGTGAAGCCTTCCATTGGAAGAGACCCACAACTCCCTTTAAAAGACATACAATGTTTAATAAAACGAGCAAAAAGTGATAAAAAAAACGTCTGTATTTCCTTAACCACTGTTAATAGCGACCTGCGGATGACGTCAGCGTCTTCTGCGTGTAGCCTTTCATAGGAAAAGACCCACAACTCACTTTTAAAGACACACATTTAGGAGCAAACGAGCAAAAATTGATAAAAAACAAAAGGAAAGGGCCTGCAGCCTCTTTACAACTAAGACTAGCGACTTGTGGATGACTTTAGGGTCTTTAGCGTGTATCCACTCATAGGAAGAGACCCACAACGCCCTTGAAAAGACAAACAATTAGAAGAAAACGAGCAAAAAGTGATAAAAAAGAAAAAGAAAAACGTTTGTAACTCCTAAAAGACTGCTACTAGCGACCTGCGAATGACGTCCGCGTCTTCAGCGTGAAGCCTTCCTAAGGTAAAGACACACAACTCCATTGTAAAGACACATATTTACGAGTAAACGAGCAAAACGAGATAAAAAATGACGAAGAGTGTCGGCAGCTCCTAAACGACTATTACTAGCGACCTGCGTATGACTTCAACGTCTTTAGCGTGAAGCCATCTATTGAAAGAGACCCACAACTCCCTTGAAGAGACACACAATTAGGAGAAAACGAGAAAAAAAGATAAAAAAGAAAAAGAAAAACGTCTGAAGATCCTTAACGCCTGTTACTAGCGACCTGCGGATGACGTCAGCGTCTTTAGCTTAAAGCCAACCATAGGAAAAGACCCACAACTCCCTTGAAAAGTTCCACAATTAGGAAAAAACTAGCAAAACGTGATAAAAAACAAAAGAAAAGCGCCTGCAGCTCGTAAACGACTGTTTATAGCGACATGATGATGACGTCAGCGTCATCAGCGTAAAGCCTTCCATTGAAAAAGACCCACAACTCCCTTGAAAAGACAAACAATTAGGAGAAAACGAGCAAAAAGTGATAAAAAAGAAAAAGAAAAACGTCTGTAGCTCC
This sequence comes from Zhengitettix transpicula, assembly GCA_037074705.1. Taxonomy (NCBI): domain Eukaryota; kingdom Metazoa; phylum Arthropoda; class Insecta; order Orthoptera; family Tetrigidae; genus Zhengitettix; species Zhengitettix transpicula. Next base: position 333,163 of record JAYJMR010000011.1, on the reverse strand, counting down.
TAAACGGTTGTTACTAGCGACCTGCGGATGACGTCAGCGTCTTCAGCGTGAAACCGTCCATAGGTAAAAACCCACATTTCCCTTGAAAAGATACATTTATGAGGATACGATCAAAAAGTGATAAAATACAGAAGATAAACGCCTGTAACAATTACAGGACTGTTACTAGCGACCTGCGGATAACGTCAGCGTCTTTTGCGTGAATCGTTTCATAGAAAGACACCAAGATCTTTCTTTATAAGATACACATTTAGGAGAAAACAAGCAAAAAGTGAGAAAGAACAAAAGAATAGCGCCTTCAGCTCCTAGACGACTGTTACTTGCGACCTGGGGACGACGTCAGCGTCTTTAGCGTGAAGCCTTTCATTGGAAGAGACCCACAACTCCCTTTAAAAGACATACAATGTTTAATAAAACGAGCAATAAGTGTAAAAAAAAAACGTCTGTATTTCCTTAACGACTGTTAATAGCGACCTGCGGATGACGTCAGCGTCTTCTGCGTGCAGCCTTTCATAGGAAACAACCCACAACTCACTTTTAAAGACACACATTTAGGAGAAAACGAGCAAAAGTGATAAAAAACAAAAGAAAAGGGCCTGCAGCCTCTTTACAACTAAGACTAGCGACTTGTGGATGACTTTAGGGTCTTCAGCGTGTATCCACTCATAGGAAGAGACCCACAACGCCCTTGAAAAGACACACATTTAGGAGTAAACGAGCAAAATGTGATAAAAAACAAAATAAAAACGCTTTTATTTTCGAAACGACTGATACTGGCGACCTGCGGATGACTTCAGAGTCTTCAGCGTGAAGCGTTCCATTGAAAGTAACCCACAACTCCCTTGAAAAGACAAACAATTAGGAGTTATCGAGCAAAAAGAGATAAAAAAATGACGATGAGCGTCTGCAGCTCCTAAACGACTGTTACCAGCGACCTAAAGACGACGTCAGCATCTTTAGCGTGAAGCCTTACATAGGTAGAGACACACAACTCCATTTTAAAGTCACATATTTACGGGTAAACGAGCAAAACGATATAAAAAATGACGAAGAGCATCGGCAGCTCCTAAACGACTATTACTAGCGACCTGCGGAGGACTTCAGCTACTTCAGCGTGAAGCCTTATATAGGAAGAGACAAACAACTCTATTGAAAAGATACACATTTAGGAGAAAACGAGCAAAAAGTGATAAAAAACAAAAGAACATAGCTTGCAGCTCTTAAACGACTGTTACTAGCGACCTGATTATGACGTCAGCGTCTTCAGCCTTAAGCCATCTATTGGAAGAGACCCGCAACTCAATTGAAAAGGCACACAATTAAGGAGGAAAACGAGAAAAAGTGATAAAGAAGAAAAAGAAAAACGCCAGTAGATCCTTAACGACTGTTACTAGCGACCTGCGGATGACGTCAGCGTCTTTAGCTTAAAGCCAACCATAGGAAAAGACCCACAACTCCCTTGAAAAGACAAACAATTAGGAAAAAACAAGCAAAACGTGATAAAAAAAATAGAAATGCGCCTGCAGCTCGTAAACGACTGTTGATAGCGACATGATGATGACTTCAGCGTCTTCAGCGTGAAGCCTTCCATTGAAAGAGACCCACAACTCCGTTGAGAAGACAAACAATTAGGAGAAAACGATCAAAAAGTGATAAAAATGAAAAAGAAAAACGTCTGTAGCTCTAAACGACTGTTTCTAGTGACCTGCGAATGACGTCAGCGTCTTCAGCGTGTAGCCTTTCATAGGAAAAGACCCACAACTTCCTTGAAAAGACACACATCTGGGAGAAAACGAGCAAAAAGTGTTAAAAAAACAAAAGAAAATCGTCTTCAGCACCTAACTTATGTTACTAGCGACTAATTGTTGACGTCAGCTTCATCAGCGATAAGCCTTCTATAGGAAGAGACCAAAAACTCCGTTGAAAAGACACACAATTATGAGAAAACGAGCAAAAAGTGATAAAAAATGAGGAAGAGCGCCAGCTGCTCCTAAACGACTGTTACTAGCGACTTGCAGATAACGTCAGCGTCTTCAGCGTTAAGCCTTCCATTGGTAGAAACCCACAACTCACTTGTAAAGACACAAATTTAGGAGAAAACGATCTGAAAGTGATAAAAACAGAAGAAAAGCGCCTGCAGCTCGTAAACGACTGTTACTAGCGACCTGCGGATAACGTCAGCGTCTTTAGCGTGAAGCTTTTCATAGGAAAACACCAAGAACTCCCTTGATAAGACACACATTTAAGAGAAAACAAGCAAAAAGTGATACAGATCAAAAGAATAGCGCCTTCAGTTCCTAAACGACTGTTACTACCGACCTGAAATAGACGTCAGCGTCTTTAGCGTGAAGCTTACATTAGGATGAGACCCACAACTCCCTTAAAAAGACACACATTCAGGAGAAAACGAGCAAAAAGTGTTAAAAATTAAAAGAAATGCGCCTGCAGCTCCTAAAAAGATTTTCTAGCGACTTGCAAATGACGTCAGCGTCTTCAGCATAAAACCTATCATAGGAAGAGACCCAAAACTCCTTTGAGAAGAAACACATTTAGGAGAATACGATCAAAAAGTGATAATAAACAAAAGAAAAACGCCTGTATCTCCTAAACGACTGTTACTAGCGACCAGTGGTTGACGTCAGCGTCTTCAGAGTTACGCGTTGCATAGGAAGAGACCCACAACTTCCTTGATAAGACACACATGTAGGAGAAAACGAACAAAAAGTGATAAAAAAATGACTAAGAGCGTATGTAGCTTGTAAACGACTGTTACTAGCGACCTGCGGATAACGTCATCGTCTTTAGCCTGAAGCTTTTCATAAGAAAACACCAAGAACTCCCTTGATAAGACACACATTTAGGAGAATACAAGCAAAAAGTTATACAGAACAAAAGAATAGCGCCTTCAGCTCCTAAACGACTGTTACTAGCGACCTGCAATTGACGTCAGCGTCTTCAGCGTTAAGCCTTCATTAGGAAGAGACCCACAACTCCCTTAAAAAGACACACATTCAGGAGAAAACGAGCAAAAAGTGTTGTAAATTAAAATAAATGCGCCTGAAGGCTTATATAGGATGAGACAAACAACTCCCTTGAAAAGATACACATTTAGGAGAGAACGAGCAAAAGGTGATAAAAAACAAAAGAAAAGAGCTTGCAGCTCTTAAACGACTGTTACTAGCGACCTGATGATGACGTCAGCGTCTTCAGCGTAAAGTCTTCCATTTAAAGAGACCCACAACTCCCTTGAAAAGACACACAATTAGGAAAAAACAAGCAAAACGTGATAAAAAACAAAAGAAAAGCGCCTGCAGCTCGTAAACGACTGTTGATAGCGACATGCTGATGACGTCAGCGTCTTCAGAGTGAAGCCTTCCATTGAAAGAGACCCACAAGTCTCTTGAAAAGACAAACAATTAGGAGAATACGAGCAAAAAGTGATAAAAAAGAAAAAGAAAAACGTCTGTAGCTCCTAAACGACTGTTACTAGCGACCTGCGAATGACGTCAGCGTCTTCAGCGTGTAGCCTTTCATAGGAAAAGACCCACAACTTCCTTGAAAAGACACACATCTAGGAGAAAACGAGCAGAAAGTGTTAAAAACAAAAGAAAAGCGTTTGCAGCACCTAACTTATGTTACTAGCGACTAACCGTTGACGTCAGCTTCATCAGCGTTAAGCCTTCCCTTGGTAGAGACCAAAAACTTCTTTTAGAAGACATCTATTTGGTACAAAACGAGCAAAAAGTGAAAAAAAAAATAAAAGAAAAACGCCTGTAGCGACCTGCAAATGACGACAGCGTCTTCAGCGTAAAACCTTTCATTGGAAGAGACCCAAAACTCCCTTGAGAAGACACACATTTAGAAGAAAACGATAAAAAAGTGATAATAAACAATAGAAAAACGCCTGCATTTCCTAAACGTCTGTTACTATCGACCTGCGGATGACAGCAGCGTCTTCAGAGTTACGCGTTGCATACGATTATTTCCACAACTTCCTTGATAAGACACACATTTAGGAGAAAACGAGCAAAAAGTGATAAGAAAATGACGAAGAGCGCCTGCAGCTCCTAAACAACTGCTACTGGCGACCTGCAGATAACGTCAGCGTCTTCAGCGTTAAGCGTTCCAGAGGTAGAGACACACAACTCTATTGTAAAGACACATATTTAGGAGTTAACGAGCAAAAAGCGATAAAAAAATGACAAAGAGCGTCGGCAGCTTTTAAAAGACTGTTACTAGCGACCTGCAATTGACGTCATCGTCTTCAGCGTGAAACCGTCCATAGGAAGAGACCCACAACTCCCTTGACTAGACACATTTAAAAGAAAACAAAATAAAAGTGATAATAACGAAAAGAAAAGCGCCTGCAGCTCCTAAACGACTGTTACCAGCGACGAGCAGATGACGTCAGCGTCTTCAGCGTGAAGCCTTCCAAAGATAAAGACACTCAACTCCATTGTAAAGACACACATTTAGGAGTAAATGAGCAAAAAGTGATAAAAAATATGAAGAAGAGCGTCTGCAGCTCCTAAACGACTGTTACCAGCGATCAGCAGATGACGTCAGCGTCTTCAGCGTGAAGCCTTACATAGGTAGAGACACACAACTCCATTGTAAAGACACATATTTAGGAGTAAACGTGCAAAACGAGATAAAAAAAAGCGAAGAGCGTCGGCAGCTCCTAAACGACTGTTACAAGCGACCTGATGATGACGTCAGCGTCTTCAGCGTGAAGCCATCTATTGGAAGAGACCCAAAACTCCCTTGAAAAGACACACAAATAGGAGAAAACGAGAAAAAGTGATAAAAAACAAAAGAAAAGAGCTTGCAGCTCTTAAACGACTGTTACTAGCGACCTGATGATGACGTCAGCGTCTTCTGCGTGAAGCCTTTCATTTAAAGAGACACACAACTCATTGAAAAGACACACAATTAGGAAAAAACAAGCAAAACGTGATATAAAACAAAAGAAAAGCGCCTGCAGCTCGTAAACGACTGTTGATAGCGACATGCTGATGACGTCAGCGTCTTCAGAGTGAAGCCTTCCATTGAAAGAGACCCACAGTTCCCTTGAAAATACAAACAATTAGGAGAATACGAGCAAAAAGTGATAAAAAAGAAAAGAAAAACGTCTGTAGCTCCTAAACGACTGTTACTAGCGACCTGCGAATGACGTCAGCGTCTTCAGCGTGTAGCCTTTCATAGGAAAAGACCCACAACTTCCTTGAAAAGACTTACATCTAGGAGAAAACGAGCAAAAAGTGTTAAAAAACAAAAGAAAAGCGTTTGCAGCACCTAACTTATGTTTCTAGCGACTAACCGTTGACGTCAGCTGAATCAGCGTTAAGCATTCCATAGGAAGAGATTAAAACCTCCTTTTAGAAGACATCTATTTAGTACAAAACGAGCAAAAAGTGATAAAAAAAATAAAAGAAAAACGCCTGTAGCTACCAAACGTCTGTTACTAGCGACTTGCGGATGACGTCAATGTCTTCGGAGTGAAGCCTTCCATAGCAAGTGCGCACACCACTACCTTGAAAATACAAACATTTAGGAGAAAACGAGCAAAAAGTAATAAAAAAACAAAAGAAAAACGCTTGCAGCTCGTAAACGTCTGTTACTAGCGACCTGCGAATGACGTCAGCGTCTTCAGCGTGATGCCTTCCATAGGAACAGAACCACAACTCCCTTGAAAAGACACATTTAGGAGAAAACGATCAAAAAGTGATAAAATACAGAAGATAAACGCCTGTAACACCTAAACGACTGTTACTAGCGAACTGCGGCTAACGTCAGCGTCTTTAGTGTGAAGCTTTTCATAGGAAGACACCAAGAACTCCCTTTATAAGACACACTTTTAGGAAAAAACAAGCAAAAAGTGAGAAAGAACAAAAGAATAGCGCCTTCAGCTCCTAAACGACTGTTACTAGCGACCTGCAATTGCGGTCAGCATCTTCAGATTGAAGCCTTCAATAGGAAGACACCCACAACTACCTTGAAAAGACACACATTAAGGAGAAAACGAGCAAAAAGTTATAAAAAACAAAACATAAACGCCTGTATTTCCTAAACGTCCGTTACTAGTGACGTGCAGATGACGTCAGTGTTTATAGCGTAAAGCCTTCCACAGGAAAAATCCCTCAACTCTCTTGAAAAAACACAAATTTAAGAGAAAACGAGCAAAAAGTGTTGAAAATTAAAAGATAAGAGCCTGCAGCTCCTAAAAGGCTTTTACTAGCGACTTGCAAATGAATTCAGCGTCTTCAGCGTAAAACCTTTCATATCAAGAGGCCAAAAACTCCCTTGAGACGACACACATTTAGGAGAAAACGATTAAAAAGGGATAATATAATGACGAAGAGCGCCTGTAGCTCATAAACAACTGCTACAAACGACCTGCAGATGACGTCAGCGTCTTCAGCGTGAAACCGTCCATAGGTAAAAACCCACAACTCCCTTGTAAAGATACATTTATAAGGATACGATCAAAAAGTGATAAAATACAGAAGATAGACGCCTGTAACACCTAAACGACTGTTACTAGCGATATGCGGATAACGTCTGCGTCTTTAGCGTGAAGCGTTTCATAGAAAGACACCATGATCTTTCTTTATAAGACACACATTTAGGAGAAAACAAGCAAAAAGTGAGAAAGATTAAAAGAATAGCGCCTTCAGCTCCTAAACGACTGTTACTAGCGACCAGCAGATGACGTCAGCATCGTCAGCGTGAAGCCTTATATAGAAAGAGACAAACAACTCCCTTGAAAAGACACACAATTAGGAAAAAACAAGCAAAACGTGATAAAAAGCAAAAGAAAAGCGCCTGCAGCTCGTAGACGACTGTTAATAGCGACATGATGATGACGTCAGCGTCTTCAGCGTGAAACCTTCCATTGAAAGAGACCCACAACTCCCTTTAAAAGGCAAACAATTAGCAGAAAACGAGCAAAAAGTGATAAAAAAGAAAAAGAAAAACGTCTGTAGCTCCTAAACGACTGTTACTAGAGACCTGCGGATAACGTCAGCGTCTTTAGCGTGAAGCTTTTTATATGAAGACACCAAGAACTTTCTTTATAAGACACACATTTAGGAGAAAACAAGCAAAAAGTGAGAAAGAACAAAAGAATAGCGCCTTCAGCTCCTGAACGACTGTTACTAGCGACCTGTGGTTGACGTCAGCGTCTTTAGCGTGAAGCCTTCCATTGAAAGAGACCCACAACTCCCTTTAAAAGACATACATTAATTAATAAAACGAGCAAAAAGTGATAAGAAAAAGAAAAACGTCTGTATTTCCTTAACGACTGTTACTAGCGACCTGCGGATGACGTCAGCGTCTTCTGCGTGTAGCCTTTCATAGGAAAAGACCCACAACTCACCTTTAAAGACAAACATTTAGGAGAAAACGAGCAAAAAGTGATAAAAAAAAAGAAAAGGGCCTGCAGCTTCTTTACAACTAAGACTAGCGATTTGTGGATGACTTTAGGGTCTTCAGCATGTATCTAGTCATAGGAAGAGACCCACAACTCCCTTGAAAAGACACACATTTAGGAGTAAACGAGCAAAAAGTGATAAAAAACAAAATAAAAACGCTTTTATTTTTTAAACGACTGTTACTAGCGACCTACGGATGACGTCCGCGTCTTCAGCGTGAGGCCTACCATAGGTAGAGACACACAACTCCAATGTAAAGATACACATTTAGGAGTAAACGAACAAAAAGAGATAAAAAAATGACGAAGAGCGTCTGCAGCTCTTAAACGACTGTTACTAGCGACCAGCAGATGACGTCAGCATCTTCAGCGTGAAGCCTTACATAGGTAGAAACACACAACTCCATTTTAAAGCCACATATTTACGAGTAAACGAGCAAAACGAGATAAAAAATGACGAAGAGTGTAGGCAGCTCCTAAACTATTACTAGCGACCTGCGTATGACTTCAGCGTCTTTAGCGTGAAGCCATCTATTGAAAGAGACCCACAACTCTCTTGAAAAGACACACAATTAGGAGAAAACGAGAAAAAGTGATGAAAAAGAAAAAGAAAAACGTCTGTAGATCCTTAACGCCTGTTACTAGCGACCTGCGGATGACGTCAGTGTTTTTAGCGTAAAGCCTTCCACAGGAAAAATCCCTCAACTCTCTTGAAAAAACACAAATTTAAGAGAAAACGAGCAAAAAGTGTTGAAAATTAAAAGATAAGAGCCTGCAGCTCCTAAAAGGCTTTTACTAGCGACTTGCAAATGAATTCAGCGTCTTCAGCGTAAAACCTTTCATATCAAGAGGCCAAAAACTCCCTTGAGACGACACACATTTAGGAGAAAACGATTAAAAAGGGATAATATAATGACGAAGAGCGCCTGTAGCTCATAAACAACTGCTACAAACGACCTGCAGATGACGTCAGCGTCTTCAGCGTGAAACCGTCCATAGGTAAAAACCCACAACTCCCTTGTAAAGATACATTTATAAGGATACGATCAAAAAGTGATAAAATACAGAAGATAGACGCCTGTAACACCTAAACGACTGTTACTAGCGATATGCGGATAACGTCTGCGTCTTTAGCGTGAAGCGTTTCATAGAAAGACACCATGATCTTTCTTTATAAGACACACATTTAGGAGAAAACAAGCAAAAAGTGAGAAAGATTAAAAGAATAGCGCCTTCAGCTCCTAAACGACTGTTACTAGCGACCAGCAGATGACGTCAGCATCTTCAGCGTGAAGCCTTATATAGAAAGAGACAAACAACTCCCTTGAAAAGACACACAATTAGGAAAAAACAAGCAAAACGTGATAAAAAGCAAAAGAAAAGCGCCTGCAGCTCGTAGACGACTGTTAATAGCGACATGATGATGACGTCAGCGTCTTCAGCGTGAAACCTTCCATTGAAAGAGACCCACAACTCCCTTTAAAAGGCAAACAATTAGCAGAAAACGAGCAAAAAGTGATAAAAAAGAAAAAGAAAAACGTCTGTAGCTCCTAAACGACTGTTACTAGAGACCTGCGGATAACGTAAGCGTCTGCAGCGTGATCCCTTCCATAGGAAGAGATACATTACTCTTTTAAAAAGATACTCATTTAGGAGAAAACGATCACAAAGCGATAAAATACAGAAGATAAACGCCTGTAACACCTAAACGATTGTCACTAGCGACCTGCGGATAACGTCAGCGTCTTTAGCGTGAAGCTTTTTATATGAAGACACCAAGAACTTTCTTTATAAGACACACATTTAGGAGAAAACAAGCAAAAAGTGAGAAAGAACAAAAGAATAGCGCCTTCAGCTCCTGAACGACTGTTACTAGCGACCTGTGGTTGACGTCAGCGTCTTTAGCGTGAAGCCTTCCATTGAAAGAGACCCACAACTCCCTTTAAAAGACATACATTAATTAATAAAACGAGCAAAAAGTGATAAGAAAAAGAAAAACGTCTGTATTTCCTTAACGACTGTTACTAGCGACCTGCGGATGACGTCAGCGTCTTCTGCGTGTAGCCTTTCATAGGAAAAGACCCACAACTCACCTTTAAAGACAAACATTTAGGAGAAAACGAGCAAAAAGTGATAAAAAACAAAAGAAAAGAGCTTCTTTACAACTAAGACTAGCGATTTGTGGATGACTTTAGGGTCTTCAGCATGTATCTAGTCATAGGAAGAGACCCACAACTCCCTTGAAAAGACACACATTTAGGAATAAACGAGCAAAAAGTGATAAAAAACAAAATAAAAACGCTTTTATTTTTTAAACGACTGTTACTAGCGACCTACGGATGACGTCCGCGTCTTCAGCGTGAGGCCTACCATAGGTAGAGACACACAACTCCAATGTAAAGATACACATTTAGGAGTAAACGAACAAAAAGAGATAAAAAAATGACGAAGAGCGTCTGCAGCTCTTAAACGACTGTTACTAGCGACCAGCAGATGAAGTCAGCATCTTCAGCGTGAAGCCTTACATAGGTAGAAACACACAACTCCATTTTAAAGCCACATATTTACGAGTAAACGAGCAAAACGAGATAAAAAATGACGAAGAGTGTAGGCAGCTCCTAAACTATTACTAGCGACCTGCGTATGACTTCAGCGTCTTTAGCGTGAAGCCATCTATTGAAAGAGACCCACAACTCTCTTGAAAAGACACACAATTAGGAGAAAACGAGAAAAAGTGATGAAAAAGAAAAAGAAAAACGTCTGTAGATCCTTAACGCCTGTTACTAGCGACCTGCGGATGACGTCAGCGTCTTCAGCGTGAAGCCTTCCAAAGGTAATAACACACAACTCCATTGTAAACACACACATTTAGGAGTTATCGAGCAAAAAGAGATAAAAAAATGACGAAGAGCGTCTGCAGCTTCTAAACGACTGTTACTAGCGACCAGCAGATGACGTCGGCATCTTCAGCGTGAAGCCTTATATAGGAAGAGACAAACAACTGCTTTGAAAAGACACACAATTAGGAGAAAACGAGAAAAAGTGATAAAAAAGAAAAAGAAAAACGTGTGTAGCTCCTAAAAGACTGTTACTAGCGACCTGCGAATGACGTCCGCGTCTTCAGCGTGAAGCCTTCCAAAGGTAAAGACACACAAATCCATTGTAAAGACACACGTTTAGGAGTTATCGAGCAAAAAAAGATAAAAAAATGACGAAGAGCGTAACTTCCTTGAAAAGACACACATATAGGAGAAAACGAGCAAAAAGTGTTAAAAAAACAAAAGAAAAGCGTCTGCTGCTCCTAACTTATGTTACTAGCGACTAACCGTTGACGTTAGTTTCATCAGCGTTAAGCCTTCCATAGGAAGAGACTAAAAACTCCTTTTAGAAGACACCTATTTAGTAGAAAACGAGCAAAAAGTGATATAAAAAATAAAAGCAAAACGCCTGTAGCTCCCAAACTTCTGTTACTAGCGACTTGCGGATGACGTCAACGTATTCGGAATGAAGCCTTCCATAGCAAGTGCCCACACCACTACCTTGAAAATAAAAACATTTAGGAGAAAACGAGCAAAAAGTGATAAAAAACAAAAGAAAAACGCTTGCAGCTCGAAAACGACTGTTACTAGCGACCTGATGATGACGTCAGCGTCTTTAACGTGAAGCCATCTATTGAAAGAGACACACAACTCTCTTGAAAAGACACACAATTAAGAGAAAACGAGAAAAAGTGATAAAAAAGAAAAAGAAAAACGTCTGTAGCTCATAAAGGACTGCTACTAGCGACCTGCGAATGACGTCCACGTCTTCAGCGTGAAGCCTTCTAAAGGTAAAGACACACAAATCCATTGTAAAGACACACGTTTAGGAGTTATCGAGCAAAAAAAGATAAAAAAATGACGAAGAGCGTCTGCTGTTCCTAAACGCCTGTTACCAGCGACCAGCAGATGACGTCAGCACTTTCAGCGTGAAGCCTTACATAGGTAGAGACACACAACTCCATTGTAAAGACACACGTTTATGAGTTATCGAGCAAAAAAGATAAAAAAATGACAAAGAGCGTCTGCTGCTCCAAAACGACTGTTACCAGCGACCAGCAGATGACGTCAGCACTTTCAGCGTGAAGCCTTACATAGGTAGAGACACACAACTCCATTGTAAAGCCACATATTTACGAGTAAACGAGCAAAACGAGATAAAAATTGACGAAGAGTGTCGGCAGCTCCTAAACGACTATTACTAGCGACCTGCGTATGACTTCAGCGTCTTTAGCGTTAAGCCATCTATTGAAAGAGTCCCACAACTCCCTTGAAAAGACACACAATTAGGAGAAAACGAGAAAAAGTGATAAAAAAAGAAAAAGAAAAACGTCTGTAGATCCTTAACGCCTGTTACTAGCAACCTGCGGATGACTTCAGCGTCTATAGCTTAAAGCCAACCATAGGAAAAGACCCACAACTCCCTTGAAAAGATCCGAAGTTAGGAAAAAACTAGCAAAACGTGATAAAAATAAAAGAAAAGTGCCTGCAGCTCGTAAACGACTGTTTATAGCGACATGATGATGTCGTCACCGTCATAGGCGTGAAGCCTTCCATTGAAAGAGATTCACAACTCCCTTGAAAAGACAAACAATTAGGAGAAAAAGAGCAAAAAGTGATAAAAAAGAAAAAGAAAAACGTCTGTAGCTTCTAAACGGTTGCTACAAACAACCTGCGTATGACTTCAGCGTCTTCAGCGTGTAGCCTTTCATAGGAAAAGACCTACAACTTCCTTGAAAAGACACACATCTAGGAGAAAACGAGCAAAAAGTGTTAAAAAAACAAAAGAAAAGCGTCTGCAGCTCCTAACTTATGTTACTAGCGACTAACCGTTGACGTCAGCTTCATCAGCGTTAAGCCTTCCATAGGAAGAGACCAAAAACTCCTTTTAGAAGACACCTATTTAGTAGAAAACGAGCAAAAAGTGATAAAAAAAATAAAAAAAAAACGCCTGTAGCTCCCAAACGTCTGTGACTAGCGACTTGCGGATGACGTCAACGTCTTCGGAGTGACGCCTTCCATAGCAAGTGCCCACACCACTACCTTGAAAATACAAACATTTAGGTGAAAACGAGCAAAAAGTGATAAAAAACAAAAGAAAAACGCTTGCAGCTCGAAAACGACTGTTACTAGCGACCTGATGATAACGTCAGCGTCTTCAGCGTGAAGCCATCTATTGAAAGAGACCCACAACTCCCTTGAAAAGACACACAATTAGGAGAAAACGAAAAAAAGTGATAAAAAAAAAGAAAAACGTCTGAAGATCCTTAACGCCTGTTACTAGCGACCTGCGGATGACGTCAGCGTCTTCAGCGTGAAGCCTTATATAGGAAGAGACAAACAACTCCCTTGAAAAGACAAACAATTAGGAGAAAACGAGCAAAAAGTGATAAAAAAGAAAAAGAAAAACGTATGTAGATCCTTAACGCCTGTTGCTAGCGACCTGCGGATGACGTCAGCGTCTTTAGCTTAAAGCCAACCATAGGAAAAGACCCAACAACTTTCTTGAAAAGACACACAATTAGGAAAAAACAAGCAAAACGTGATAAAAAACAAAAGAAAAGCGCCTGCAGCTCGTAAACGACTATTGATAGTGATATGATTATGACGTCAGCACTTTCAGCGTAAAGCCTTACATAGGTAGAGTCACACAACTCCATTGTAAAGCCACATATTTACGAGTAAACGAGCAAAACGAGATAAAAAATGACGAAGAGTGTCGGCAGCTCCTAAACGACTATTACTAGCGACCTGCGTATGACTTCAGCGTCTTTAGCGTGAAGCAATCTATTGAAAGAGACCCACAACTCTCTTGAAAAGACACACAATTTGGAGAAAACGAGAAAAAGTGTTAAAAAAGAAAAAAAAACGTCAATAGATCCTTAACGCCTGTTACTAGCGACCTGCGTATGACGTCAGCGTCTTCAGCGTGAAGCCTTCCAAAGGTAATAACACACAACTCCATTGTAAAGACACACATTTAGGAGTTATCGAGCAAAAAGGGATAAAAAATATGACGAAGAGCGTCTGCAGCTCCTAAACGACTGTTACTAGCGACCAGCAGATGACGTCACCATCTTCAGTGTGAAGCCTTATATAGGAAGAGACAAACAACTCCCTTGAAAAGACACACAATTAGGAAAAAACGAGAAAAAGTGATAAAAAAGAAAAGGAAAACGTCTGTAGATCCTTAACGCCTGTTGGTAGCGACCTGCGGATGACGTCAGCGTTTTTTTTATTTAAAGCAAACCATAGGAAATGACCCACAACTCCCTTGAAAAGACACACAATTAGGAAAAAACAAGCAAAACATGATAAAATACAAAAGAAAAGCGCCTGGCGCTCGTAGACGACTGTTAATAGCGACATGATGATGACGTGAGCGTCTTCAGCGTGAAACCTTCCATTGAAAGAGACCCACAACTCCCTTGAAAAGACAAACAATTAGGAGAAAACGAGAATAAAGTGATAAAAAAAATAAAAGAAAAACGCCTGTAGCTCCCAAACGTCTGTAACTAGCGACTTGCGGATGACGTCAACGTCTTCGGAGTGAAGCCTTCCATAGCAAGTGCCTACACCACTACCTTGAAATTAAAAACCTTTAGGAGAAAACGAGCAAAAAGTGATAAAAAAAAAGAAAAACGCTTGCAGCTCGAAAACGACTGTTACTAGCGACCTGCGAATGACGTCAGCGTCTTCAGCGTGAAGCCTTCTATAGGAAGACACCCACAATTACCTTGAAAAGACACACATTAAGGAGAAAACGAGCAAAAAGTTATAAAAAACAAAAGATAAACGCCTGTATCTCCTAAACGTCTGTTACTAGTGACGTGCAGATGACGTCAGTGTTTTCAGCGAAAAGCCTTCCACAGGAAAAATCCCTCAACTATCTTGAAAAAACATACATTTAGGAGAAAACGAGCAAAAAGTGTTGAAAATTAAAAAAAAGAGCCTGCAGCTCCTAAAAGGTTTTTACTAGCGACCTGCAAATGACGTCAGCGTCTTCAGCGTTAAACCTTTCATACGATGAGACCCAAAACTCTCTTTAGACGACACACATTTAGGAGAAAACGATCAAAAAGGAATAAAAAAATGAAGAAGAGCAACTGTAGCCCATAAACAACTGCTACAAGCGATCTGCAGATGACGTCAGCGTTTTTAGCGTGAAACCGTCCGTAGGTAAAAACCCACAACTCCCTTGAAAAGATACATTAATGAGAATACGATCAAAAAGTGGTAAAATACAGAAGATAAACGCCTGTAGCACCTAAACGACTGTTACTAGCGACCTGCGGATAACGTCAGCGTCTTCAGCGTGATCCCTTCCATGGGAAGAGATACATTACTCTTTTAAAAAGATACTCATTTAGGAGAAAACGATCACAAAGCGATAAAATACAGAAGATAAACGCCTGTAACACCTAAACGATTGTCACTAGCGACCTGCGGCTAACGTCAGCGTCTTAAGCGTGAAGCTTTACATAGGAAGACACCAAGAACTCCCTTTATAAGACACACGATTAGGAGAAAACGAGCAAAAAGTGATAAAAAACAAAAGAAAAGGGCCTGCAGCTTCTTTACAACTAAGACTAGCGACTTGTGGATGACTTTAGGGTCTTCAGCGTGTATCCAGTCATAGGAAGAGACCCACAACTACCTTGAAAAGACACACATTAAGGAGAAAACGAGCAAAAAGTTATAAAAAACAAAAGATAAACGCCTGTATCTCCTAAACGTCCGTTACTAGTGACGTGCAGATGACGTCAGTGTTTTCAGCGTAAAGCCTTCCACAGGAAAAATCCCTCAACTCTCTTGAAAAAACACACATTTAGGAGAAAACGAGAAAAAGTGTTGAAAATTAAAAGATAAGAGCCTGCAGCTCCTGAAAGGCTTTTACTAGCGACTTGCAAATGACTTCAGCGTTTTCTGCGTAAAACCTTTCATAGGAAGAGACCCTAAACTCCCTTGAGACGACACACATTTAGGAGAAAACGATTAAATAGGGATAAAATAATGAAGAAGAGCGCCTGTAGCTCATAAACAACTGCTACAAGCGACCTGCAGATGACGTCAGCGTCTTTTGCGTGAAGCATTTCATAGAAAGACACCAAGATCTTTCTTTATAAGACACAAATTTAGGAGAAAACAAGCAAAAAGTGAGAAAGAACAAAAGAATAGCGCCTTCAGCTCCTAAACGACTGTTACTAGCGACCTGTGGTTGACGTCAGCGTCTTTAGCGTGAAGCCTTCCATTGAAAAAGACCCACAACTCCCTTTAAAAGACATACAATGTTTAATAAAACGAGCAAAAAGTGATAAAAAAAACGTCTGTATTTTCTTAACGACTGTTACTAGCGACATGCGGAGGAATTCAGCGTGAAGCGTTATATAGGAAGAGACAAACAACTCCCTTGAAAAGATACACATTTAGAAAAAACGAGCAAAAAGTGATAAAAAACAAAAGAACAGAGGTTGCAGCTCTTAAACGACTGTTACTAGCAACCTGATTATGACGTCAGCGTCTTCAGCCTTAAGCCATCTATTGGAAGAGACCCGCAACTCAATTAAAAAGACACACAATTAAGGAGAAAACGAGAAAAAGTGATAAAGAAGAAAAAGAAAAACGTCTGTAGATCCTTAACGACTGTTACTAGCGACCTGCGGATGACGTCAGCGTCTTTAGCTTAAAGCCAACTATAGGAAAAGACCCACATCTCCCTTTAAAAGACACATAATTAGGAAAAAACAAGCAAAACATGATAAAATACAAAAGAAAAGCGCCTGGCGCTCGTAGACGACTGTTAATAGCGACATGATGATGACGTGAGCGTCTTCAGCGTGAAACCTTCCATTGAAAGAGACCCACAACTCCCTTGAAAAGACAAACAATTAGGAGAAAACGAGAATAAAGTGATAAAAAAAATAAAAGAAAAACGCCTGTAGCTCCCAAACGTCTGTAACTAGCGACTTGCGGATGACGTCAACGTCTTTGGAGTGAAGCCTTCTATAGCAAGTGCCTACACCACTACCTTGAAATTAAAAACCTTTAGGAGAAAACGAGCAAAAAGTGATAAAAAAAAAAGAAAAACGCTTGCAGCTCGAAAACGACTGTTACTAGCGACCTGCGAATGACGTCAGCGTCTTCAGCGTGAAGCTTTCTATAGGAAGACACCCACAATTACCTTGAAAAGACACACATTAAGGAGAAAACGAGCAAAAAGTTATAAAAAACAAAAGATAAACGCCTGTATCTCCTAAACGTCTGTTACTAGTGACGTGCAGATGACGTCAGTGTTTTCAGCGAAAAGCCTTCCACAGGAAAAATCCCTCAACTATCTTGAAAAAACATACATTTAGGAGAAAACGAGCAAAAAGTGTTGAAAATTAAAAAAAAGAGCCTGCAGCTCCTAAAAGGTTTTTACTAGCGACCTGCAAATGACGTCAGCGTCTTCAGCGTTAAACCTTTCATACGATGAGACCCAAAACTCTCTTTAGACGACACACATTTAGGAGAAAACGATCAAAAAGGAATAAAAAAATGAAGAAGAGCAACTGTAGCCCATAAACAACTGCTACAAGCGATCTGCAGATGACGTCAGCGTTTTTAGCGTGAAACCGTCCGTAGGTAAAAACCCACAACTCCCTTGAAAAGATACATTAATGAGAATACGATCAAAAAGTGGTAAAATACAGAAGATAAACGCCTGTAGCACCTAAACGACTGTTACTAGCGACCTGCGGATAACGTCAGCGTCTTCAGCGTGATCCCTTCCATGGGAAGAGATACATTACTCTTTTAAAAAGATACTCATTTAGGAGAAAACGATCACAAAGCGATAAAATACAGAAGATAAACGCCTGTAACACCTAAACGATTGTCACTAGCGACCTGCGGCTAACGTCAGCGTCTTAAGCGTGAAGCTTTACATAGGAAGACACCAAGAACTCCCTTTATAAGACACACGATTAGGAGAAAACGAGCAAAAAGTGATAAAAAACAAAAGAAAAGGGCCTGCAGCTTCTTTACAACTAAGACTAGCGACTTGTGGATGACTTTAGGGTCTTCAGCGTGTATCCAGTCATAGGAAGAGACCCACAACTACCTTGAAAAGACACACATTAAGGAGAAAACGAGCAAAAAGTTATAAAAAACAAAAGATAAACGCCTGTATCTCCTAAACGTCCGTTACTAGTGACGTGCAGATGACGTCAGTGTTTTCAGCGTAAAGCCTTCCACAGGAAAAATCCCTCAACTCTCTTGAAAAAACACACATTTAGGAGAAAACGAGAAAAAGTGTTGAAAATTAAAAGATAAGAGCCTGCAGCTCCTGAAAGGCTTTTACTAGCGACTTGCAAATGACTTCAGCGTTTTCTGCGTAAAACCTTTCATAGGAAGAGACCCTAAACTCCCTTGAGACGACACACATTTAGGAGAAAACGATTACATAGGGATAAAATAATGAAGAAGAGCGCCTGTAGCTCATAAACAACTGCTAGAAGCGACCTGCAGATGACGTCAGCGTCTTTTGCGTGAAGCATTTCATAGAAAGACACCAAGATCTTTCTTTATAAGACACACATTTAGGAGAAAACAAGCAAAAAGTGAGAAAGAACAAAAGAATAGCGCCTTCAGCTCCTAAACGACTGTTACTAGCGACCTGTGGTTGACGTCAGCGTCTTTAGCGTGAAGCCTTCCATTGAAAAAGACCCACAACTCCCTTTAAAAGACATACAATGTTTAATAAAACGAGCAAAAAGTGATAAAAAAAACGTCTGTATTTTCTTAACGACTGTTACTAGCGACATGCGGAGGACTTCAGCGTGAAGCGTTATATAGGAAGAGACAAACAATTTCCTTGAAAAGATACACATTTAGAAAAAACGAGCAAACAGTGATAAAAAACAAAAGAACAGAGGCTGCAGCTCTTAAACGACTGTTACTAGCAACCTGATTATGACGTCAGCGTCTTCAGCCTTAAGCCATCTATTGGAAGAGACCCGCAACTCAATTAAAAAGACACACAATTAAGGAGAAAACGAGAAAAAGTGATAAAGAAGAAAAAGAAAAACGTCTGTAGATCCTTAACGACTGTTACTAGCGACCTGCGGATGACGTCAGCGTCTTTAGCTTAAAGCCAACTATAGGAAAAGACCCACATCTCCCTTTAAAAGACACATAATTAGGAAAAAACAAGCAAAACGTGATAAAAAACAATAGAAAAGCGCCTGCAGCACGTAAACGACTGTTGATAGCGACATGATGATGACGTCAGCGTCTTCAGCGTGAAGCCTTTCATTGAAAGAGACCCACAACTCCCTTGAAAAGACGAACAATTAGGAGAAAACGAGAAAAAAGTGATAAAAAAGAAAAAAAAAACGTCTGTAGCTCCAAACGACTGTTTCTAGCGACCTGCGAATGACGTCAGCGTCTTTAGCGTGTAGCCTTTCATAGGAAAAGACCCACAACTTCCTTGAAAAGACACACATCTAGGAGAAAATGAGCAAAAAGTGTTAAAAAACAAAAGAAAAGCGTCTGCAGCACCTAACTTATGTTACTAGCGACTAATTGTTGACGTCAGCTTCATCAGCGATAAGCCTTCTATACGAAGAGACCAAAAACTCCGTTGAAAAGAAACACAATTATGAGAAAACGAGCAAAAAGAGATAAAAAATTAGGAAGAGCGCCAGCTGCTCCTAAACGACTGTTACTAGCGACTTGCCGATAACGTCAGCGTCTTCAGCGTTAAGCCTTCTATTGGTAGAAACCCACAACTCCTTTGTAAAGACACAAATTTAGGAGAAAACGAGCAAAAAGTGATAAAAAACAAAAGAAAAGCGCTTGCAGCTCGAAAACGACTGTTACTAGCGACCTGATGATGATGTCAGCGTCTTCAGCGTGAAGCCTTTCATAGGAAGAGACCAACAACTCCCTTGAAAAAACACACATTTAGGAGAAAACGAACAAAAAGAGATAAAAAATGACGAAGAGCGCCAGCAGCTCCTAAACGACTGTTACTAGCGACCTGCAGATGACGTCAGCGTCTTCAGCGTTAGGCCTTCCATAGGTAGGGACCCACAACTACCTTGTAAAGACACACATTTAGGAGAAAACTAGCTAAAAGTGATAAACACAAAAAAAAGCGCTTGTAGCTCGTAAACGACTGTTACTTGCGACCTGCAAATGACGTTAGCGTCTTCAGCGTGATGCCTTCCATAGAAACAGAACCACAACTCCCTTGAAAAGACTCACATTTAGGAGAAAACGAGCAAAAAGTGATAAAAAAAATGACGAAGGGCGTATGTAGCTCCTAAACGACTGTTACTAGCGACCTGCGGATAACGTCAGCGTCTTTAGCGTGAAGCTTTTCATAGGAAAACACCAAAAACTCCCTTGATAAGACACACATTTAAGAGAAAACAAGCAAAAAGTGATACAGATCAAATGAATAGCGCCTTCAGTTCCTAAACGACTGTTACTACCGACCTGAAATAGACGTCAGCGTCTTTAGCGTGAAGCTTACATTAAGAAGTGACCCACAACTCCCTTAAAAAGACACACATTCAGGAGAAAACGAGCAAAAAGTGTTGAAAATTAAAAGAAATGCGCCTGCAGCTCCTAACAAGATTTTCTAGCGACCTGTAAATGACGTCAGCGTCTTCAGCATAAAACCTATCATAGGAAGAGACCCAAACCTCCCTTGAGAAGAAACACATTTAGGAGAATACGATCAAAAAGTGATAATAAACAAAAGAAAAACGCCTGTATCTCCTAAACGACTGTTACTAGCGACCAGTGGATGACGTCAGCGTCTTCAGAGTTACGCGTTGCATAGGAAGAGACCCACAACTTCCTTGATAAGACACACTATTCGGAAAAAACAAGCAAAACGTGATAAAAAATAAATGAAAAGCGCCTGCAGCTCGTAAACGACTGTTGCTAGCGACCTGATGATGACGTCAGCGTTTTCAGCGTGAAGCCTTTCATTGAAAGAGACCAACAACTTCCTTAAAAATACATACATTTAGGAGAAAACAAGCAAAAAGTTATAAAAAACAAAAGATAATCGCCTGTATCTCCTAAACTACTGTTTCTAGCGACCTGCAGATGACGTCAGCGTTTTCAGAGTTACGCGTTGCATAGGAAGATACCCACAACTTCCTTGATAAGACACACATGTAGGAGAAAACAAACAAAAAGTGATAAAAAAATGACTAAGAGCGTATGTAGCTTGTAAACGACTGATACTAGCGACCTGCGGATAACGTCAGCGTCTTTAGCCTGAAGCTTTTCATAAGAAGACACCAAGAACTCCCTTGATAAGACACACAATTAGGAGAAAACAAGCAAAAAGTGATACAGAACAAAAGAACAGCGCCTTCAGCTCCTAAACGACTGTTACTAGCGACCTGCAATTGACGTCAGCGTCTTCAGCGTGAAGCCTTCATTAGGAAGAGACCCACAACTCCCTTAAAAAGACACACATTCAAAAGAGAACGAGCAAAAAGTGTTGAAAATTAAAAGAAATGCGCCTGAAGGCTTATATAGGATGAGACAAACAACTCCCTTGAAAAGATACACATTTAGGAAAAAACGAGCAAAAAGTGATACAAAAACAAAAGAAAAGCGATTGCAGCCCCTAAAGGACTGTTACTAGCGACCTGTGGATGACTTCAGCGTCTTCAGAGTTACGCGTTGAATAGGAGGAGACCCACAACTTCCTTGATAAGACACACATTTAGGAGAAAACGAGCAAAAAGAGATAAAAAAATGACGAAGAGCGCCTGCAGCTCATAAACTACTGCTACAAGCGACCTGCTGATGACGTCAGCGTCTTCTGCGTGAAACCGTCCATAGGAAGAGAATCACAACTCCCTTGAATAGACACATTTAAAAGTAAACAAGATAAAAGTGATAAAAAACAAAAGAAATGCGCCTCCAGCTCCTAAACGACTGTTACCAGCGACGAGCAGATGACGTCAGCGTTTTCAGCGTGAAGCCTTCCAAAGATAAAGACACTCAACTCCATTGTAAAGACACACATTTAGGAGTAAATGAGCAAAATGAGATAAAAAAAATGACGAAGAGCGTCGGCAGCTCCTAAACGACTGTTACAAGCGACCTGATGATGACGTCAGCGTCTTCAGCGTGAAGCCATCTATTGGAGGAGACCCACAACTCCCTTGAAAAGACACACAACTAGGAGAAAACAAGCAAAAAGTGATGAAAAATGAAAAAGATAAAAGTCGGTAGCTCCTTAACGACTGTTATTAGCGGCTTCCGGATGACTTTAGCGTCTTCAGCGTGAAGCCATTCATATGAAGAGACCCACAACTCCCATGAAAAGACTCATCTTTAGGTGAAATCAAGTAAAAAGTGATAAATAACAAAAGATAAACGACTTTATCTCCTAAATAACTGTTACTAGCGACCTGCAATTGACATCAGCGTCTTCAGCGTGAAGCCTTCATTAGGAAGAGACCCACAACTCCCTTAAAAAATCACAAATTCAGGAGAAAACGAGCAAAAAGTGTTGAAAATTAAAAGAAATGCGCCTGAAGGATTATATAGGATGAGACAAACAACTCCCTTGAAAAGATACACATTTAGGAAAAAACGAGCAAAAAGTGATACAAAAACAAAAGAAAAGAGCTTGCAGCCCCTAAAGGACCGTTACCAGCGACCTGTAAATGACGTCAGCGAGTCAGGAGTAAATGAGCAAAAAGTGATAAAAAACAAAATAAAAACGCTTTTATTTTTTAAACGACTGTTACTAGCGACCTACGGATGACGTCAGCGTCTTCAGCGTGAAGCCTACTATAGGTAGATACACACAACTCCAATGTAAAGACACAAATTTAGGAGTTAACGAACAAAAAGTGATAAAAAACAAAAGAAAAGAGCTTGCAGCTCTTCAACGACTGTTACTAGCATCCTGATGATGACGTCAGCGTCATCAGCGTGAAGCCATCTATTGGAAGACACCCACAACTCCCTTTAAAAGACACACAATTAGAAGAAAACGAAAAAAAGTGATAAAAAAGAAAAAGAAAAACGTCTGTAGATCCTTAACGCCTGTTACTAGCGACCTGCGGATGACGTCAGCGTCTTTACCTTAAAGCCAACAATAGGAAAAAACCCACAACTCCCTTGAAAAGACACACAATTAGGAAAAAACAAGCAAAACGTGATAAAAAACAAAAGAAAAACGCCTGCAGTTCGTAAACGACATGATAGCGACATGATGATGACGTCAGTGTCTTCAGCGTGATGCCTTCCATTGAAAGAGACCCACAACTCCCTTGAAAAGACAAACAATTAGGAGAATACGAGCAAAAAGTGACAACAAAGAAAAAGAAAAACGTCTGTAGCTCCTAAACGACTGTTACTAGCGACCTGCGAATGACGTCAGCGTCTTCAGCGTGTAGCGTTTCATAGGAAAAGACCCACAACTTCCTTGATAGAACACACATCTAGGAGAAAACGAGCAAAAAGTGTTGAAAAACAAAAGAAAAGCGTTTGCAGCACCTAACTTATGTTACTAGCGACTAACCGTTGACGTCAGCTTCATCAGCGTTAAGCCTTCCATTGGAAGAGACTAAAAACTCCTTTTAGAAGACATCTATTTAGTAGAAAACGAGCAAAAAGTGATAAAAAAATAAAAGAAAAACGCCTGTAGCACCCAAACGTCTGTTACTAGCGACTTGCGGATGACGTCAACGTCTTCGGAGTGAAGCCTTCCATAGCAAGTGCCCACACCACTACCTTGAAAATAAAAACATTTAGGAGAAAACGAGCAAAAAGTGATAAAAAAACAATAGAAAAACGCTTGCTGCTCGAAAACGATTGTTACTAGCGACCTGATGATGACGTCAGCGTCTTCAGCGTGAAGTCATCCATTGAAAGAGACCCACAACTCCCTTGAAAAGCACACAATTTGGAGAAAAAGAAAAAAAGTGACAAAAAAAAAGAAAAACGTCTGTAGATCCTTAACGCCTGTTACAAGCAACCTGCGGATGACGTCAGCGTCTTTAGCGTGAAGCCTTCCAAAGGTAATAACACACAACACCACTGTAAAGACACACATTTCGGAGTTATCGAGCAAAAATAGATAAAAAAAATGACGAAGAGCGTCTGCAGCTCCTAAACGACTGTTACTAGTGACCAGCACATGACGTCAGCATCTTCAGCGTGAAGCCTTATATAGGAAGCGCCAAACAACTCCCTTGAAAAGACAAACAATTAGGAGAAAACGAGCAAAAAGTGATAAAAAAGAAAAACGTATGTAGATCCTTAATGCCTGTTGCTAGCAACCTGCGGATGACGTCAGCGTCTTTAGCTTAAAGCCAGCCATAGGAAAAGACCCACAACTCCCTTAAAAAGACACACAATTAGGAAAAAACAAGCAAAACGTGAATAAAAACAAAAGAAAAGAGCCTGCAGCTCGTAAACGACTGTTGATAGCGACATGATGATGACGTCTGCACTTTCAGCGTAAAGCCTTACATAGGTAAAGTCACACAACTCCTTTGTAAAGCCACATATTTACGAGTAAACGAGCAAAACGAGATAAAAAATGACGAAGAGTGTCGGCAGCTCCTAAACGACTATTACTAGCGACCTGCGTATGACTTCAGCGTCTTTAGCGTGAAGCCATCTATTGAAAGAGACCCACAACTCTCTTTAAAAGACACACAATTAGGAGAAAACGAGAAAAAGTGATAAAAAAGAAAAAGAAAAACGTCTGTAGATCCTTAACGCCTGTTACCAGAGACCTGCGGATGACGTCAGCGTCTTCAGCGTGAAGCCTTCCAAAGGTAATAACACACAACTTCATTGTAAAGACACACATTTAGGAGTTATCGGGCTAAAAGTGATAAAAAAAATGACGAAGAGCGTCTGCAGCTCCTAAACGACTGTTACTAGTGACCAGCAGATGACGTCACCATCTTCAGCGTGAAGCCTTATATAGGAAGAGTTAAACAACTCCCTTGAAACGACACACAATTATGAAAAAACGAGAAAAAGTGATAAAAAAGAAAAAGAAAAACGTCTGTAGATCCTTAACGCCTGTTACTAGAGACCTGCGGATGACGTCAACGTCTTCAGCGTGAAGCCTTCCAAAGGTAATAACACACAACTCCATTGTAAAGACACACATTTAGGAGTTATCGGGCTAAAAGAGATAAAAGAAATGACGAAGAGCGTCTGCAGCTCCTAAACGACTGTTACTAGTGACCAGCAGATGACGTCACCATCTTCAGCGTGAAGCCTTATATAGGAAGAGTTAAACAACTCCCTTGAAACGACACACAATTAGGAAAAAACGAGAAAAAGTGATAAAAAAGAAAAAGAAAAACGTCTGTAGAACCTTAACGCCTGTTGCTAGCGACCTGCGGATGACGTCAGCGTCTTTAGCTTAAAGCCAACCATAGGAAAAGACCCACAACTCCCTAGAAAAGACACAAAATTAGGAAAAAAAAGAAAAACGTGATAAAAAACAAAAGAAAAGCGCCTGCAGCTCGTAGACGACTGTTTATAGCGACATGATGATGACGTCAGCGTCATCAGCGTGAAAACTTCCATTGAGAGAGAACCCACAACTCCCTTGAAAAGACAAACAATTAGGAGAAAACGAGCAAAAAGTAATAAAAAAGAAAACGAAAAACGTCTGTAGCTTCTTAAAGACTGCTACTAGCGACCTGCGAATGACGTCAGCGTCTTTAGCTTAAAGCCAACCATAGGAAAATACCAACAACTCCCTTGAAACGATCCACAATTAGGAAAAAACTAGCAAAACGTGATAAAAAACAAAAGAAAAGCGCCTGCAGCTCGTAAACGACTGTTTATAGCGACATGATGATGACGTCAGCGTCATCAGCGTGAAGCCTTCCATTGAAAGAGACCCACAACTCTCTTGAAAAGACACACAATTAGGAGAAAACGAGAAAAAGTGATAAAAAAGAAAAAGAAAAACGTCTGTAGATCCTTAACGCCTGTTACTAGCGACCTGCGGCTGACGTCAGCGTCTTCAGCGTGAAGCCTTCCAAAGGTAATAACACACAACTCCATTGTAAAGACACACATTTAGGAGTTATCAAGCAAAAAGTGATAAAAAAATGACGAAGAGCGTAACTTCCTTGAAAAGACACACATATAGGAGAAAACGAGCAAAAAGTGTTAAAAAAACAAAAGAAAAGCGTCTGCAGCTCCTAACTTATGTTACTAGCGACTAACCGTTGACGTTAGTTTCATCAGCGTTAAGCCTTCCATAGGAAGAGACTAAAAACTCCTTTTAGAAGACACCTATTTAGTAGAAAACGAGCAAAAAGTGATATAAAAAATAAAAGCAAAACGCCTGTAGCTCCCAAACTTCTGTTACTAGCGACTTGCGGATGACGTCAACGTATTCGGAATGAAGCCTTCCATAGCAAGTGCCCACACCACTACCTTGTAAATAAAAACATTTAGGAGAAAACGAGCAAAAAGTGATAAAAAACAAAAAGAAAAACACTTGCAGCTCGAAAACGACTGTTACTAGCGACCTGATGATGACGTCAGCGTCTTTTACGTGAAGCCATCTATTGAAAGAGACACACAACTCTCTTGAAAAGACACACAATTAGGAGAAAACGAGAAAAAGTGATAAAAAAGAAAAAGAAAAACGTCTGTAGATCCTTAACGCCTGTTACTAGCGACCTGCGGCTGACGTCAGCGTCTTCAGCGTGAAGCCTTCCAAAGGTAATAACACACAACTCCATTGTAAAGACACACATTTAGGAGTTATCAAGCAAAAAGTGATAAAAAAATGACGAAGAGCGTCTGCAGCTCCTAAACGACTGTTACTAGCGACCAGCAGATGACGTCACCATCTTCAGCGTGAAGCCTTATATAGGAAGAGTTAAACAACTCCCTTGAAACGACACACAATTAGGAAAAAACGAGAAAAAGTGATAAAAAAGAAAAAGAAAAACGTCTGTAGAACCTTAACGCCTGTTGCTAGCGACCTGCGGATGACGTCAGCGTCTTTAGCTTGAAGCCAACCATAGGAAAAGACCCACAACTCCCTAGAAAAGACACAAAATTAGGAAAAAAAAGAAAAACGTGATAAAAAACAAAAGAAAAGCGCCTGCAGCTCGTAGACGACTGTTTATAGCGACATGATGATGACGTCAGCGTCATCAGCGTGAAACTTCCATTGAGAGAGAACCCACAACTCCCTTGAAAAGACAAACAATTAGGAGAAAACGAGCAAAAAGTGATAAAAAAGAAAAAGAAAAACGTCTGTAGCTTCTTAAAGACTGCTACTAGCGACCTGCGAATGACGTCAGCGTCTTTAGCTTAAAGCCAACCATAGGAAAATACCAACAACTCCCTTGAAACGATCCACAATTAGGAAAAAACTAGCAAAACGTGATAAAAAACAAAAGAAAAGCGCCTGCAGCTCGTAAACGACTGTTTATAGCGACATGATGATGACGTCAGCGTCATCAGCGTGAAGCCTTCCATTGAAAGAGACCCACAACTCTCTTGAAAAGACACACAATTAGGAGAAAACGAGAAAAAGTGATAAAAAGAAAAAGAAAAACGTCTGTAGATCCTTAACGCCTGTTACTAGCGACCTGCGGCTGACGTCAGCGTCTTTAGCGTGAAGCCTTCCAAAGGTAATAACACACAACTCCATTGTAAAGACACACATTTAGGAGTTATCAAGCAAAAAGTGATAAAAAAATGACGAAGAGCGTAACTTCCTTGAAAAGACACACATATAGGAGAAAACGAGCAAAAAGTGTTAAAAAAACAAAAGAAAAGCGTCTGCAGCTCCTAACTTATGTTACTAGCGACTAACCGTTGACGTTAGTTTCATCAGCGTTAAGCCTTCCATAGGAAGAGACTAAAAACTCCTTTTAGAAGACACCTATTTAGTAGAAAACGAGCAAAAAGTGATATAAAAAATAAAAGCAAACTTCTGTTACTAGCGACTTGCGGATGAAGTCAACGTATTCGGAATGAAGCCTTCCATAGCAAGTGCCCACACCACTACCTTGTAAATAAAAACATTTAGGAGAAAACGAGCAAAAAGTGATAAAAAACAAAAAGAAAAACACTTGCAGCTCGAAAACGACTGTTACTAGCGACCTGATGATGACGTCAGCGTCTTTAACGTGAAGCCATCTATTGAAAGAGACACACAACTCTCTTGAAAAGACACACAATTAGGAGAAAACGAGAAAAAGTGATAAAAAAGAAAAAGAAAAACGTCTGTAGATCCTTAACGCCTGTTACTAGCGACCTGCGGCTGACGTCAGCGTCTTCAGCGTGAAGCCTTCCAAAGGTAATAACACACAACTCCATTGTAAAGACACACATTTAGGAGTTATCAAGCAAAAAGTGATAAAAAAATGACGAAGAGCGTCTGCAGCTCCTAAACGACTGTTACTAGCGACCAGCAGATGACGTCACCATCTTCAGCGTGAAGCCTTATATAGGATGAGACAAACAACTCCGTTGAAAAGACACACAATTAGGAAAAAACGAGAAAAAGTGATAAAAAAAAAACGTCTGTAGATCCTTAACCCCTGTAGCTAGCGAACTGCGGATGACGTCAGCGTATTTAGCTTAAAGCCAACTATAGGAAAAGACCATAACTCCCTTGAAAAGACACACAATTAGGAAAAAACAAGCAAAACGTGATAAAAAACAAAAGAAAAGCGCCTGCAGCTCGTAGACGACTGTTAATAGCGACATGATGATAACGTCAGCGTGAAACCTTCCATTGAAAGAGACCCACAACTCCCTTGAAAAGACAAACAATAAGGAGAAATCGAGCAAAAAGTGATAAAAAAGAAAAAGAAAAACGTCAGTAGCTCCTAAAAGACTGCTTCTAGCGACCTGCGAATGACGTCCGCGTCTTCAGCGTGAAGCCTTCCAAAGGTAAAGACACACAACTCCATTGTAAAGACACACATTTAGGAGTTATCGAGCAAAAAAAGATAAAAAAATGACGAAGGGCGTCTGCTGCTCCTAAACGGCTGTTACCAGCGACCAGCAGATGACGTCAGCACTTTTAGCGTGAAGCCTTACATAGGTAGAGACACACAACTCCATTGTAAAGCCACATATTTACGAGTAAACGAGCAAAACGAGATAAAAAATGACGAAGAGTTTCGGCAGCTCCTAAACGACTATTACTAGCGACCTGCGTATGACTTCAGCGTCTTTAGCCTGAAGCCATCTATTGAAAGAGACCCACAACTCCCTTGAAGAGACACACAATTAGGAGAAAATCAGAAAAAGTGATAAAAAAGAAAAAGAAAAACGTCTGTAGATCCTTAACGCCTGTTACTAGCGACCTGCGGATGACGTCAGCGTCTTTAGCTTAAAGCCAACCATAGGGGAAGACCCACAATTTCCTTGAAAAGATCCATAATTAGAAAAAAACTAGCAAAACGTGATAAAAAACAAAAGAAAAGCGCCTGCAGTTAAAAAACGACTGTTTATAGCGACATGATGATGACTTCAGCGTCATCAGCGTGAAGCCTTCTATTGAAAGAAACCCACATTTCCCTTTAAAAGACATACAATGTTTAATAAAACGAGCAAAAAGTGATAAGAAAAAAAAAACGTCTGTATTTCCTTAACGACTGTTACTAGCGACCTGCGGATGACTTCAGCGTCTTCTGCGTGTAGCCTTTCATAGGAAAAGACCCACAACTCACTTTTAAAGACAAACATTTAGGAGAAAACGAGCAAAAAGTGATAAAAAAAGAAAAGAAAAGGGCCTGCAGCATCTTTACAACTAAGACTAGCGACTTGTGGATGACGTCAGCGTCTTCAGCGTGAAACCTTCCATTGAAAGAGACCCACAACTCCCTTGAAGAGACAAACAATTAGGAGAAAATGAGCAAAAAGTGATAAAAAAGAAAAAGAAAAACGTCTGTAGCTCATAAACGCCTGTTACTAGCAACCTGCGGATGACTTCAGCGTCTTTAGCTTAAAGCCAACCATAGGAAAAGACCCACAACTCCCTTGAAAAGATCCGCAGTTAGGAAAAAACTAGCAAAACGTGATAAAAATAAAAGAAAAGCGCCTGCAGCTCGTAAACGACTGTTTATAGCGACATGATGATGTCGTCACCGTCATCGGCGTGAAGCCTTCCATTGAAAGAGATTCACAACTCCCTTGAAAAGACAAACAATTAGGAGAAAAAGAGCAAAAAGTGATAAAAAAGAAAAAGAAAAACGTCTGTAGCTTCTAAACGGTTGCTACAAGCAACCTGCGTATGACTTAAGCGTCTTCAGCGTGTAGCCTTTCATAGGAAAAGACCTACAACTTCCTTGAAAAGACTCACATCTAGGAGAAAACGAGCAAAAAGTGTTAAAAAAACAAAAGAAAAGCGTCTGCAGCTCCTAACTTATGTTACTAGCGACTAACCGTTGACGTCAGCTTCATCAGCGTTAAGCCTTCCATAGGAAGAGACCAAAAACTCCTTTTAGAAGACACCTATTTAGTAGAAAACGAGCAAAAAGTGATAAAAAAAACAAAAAAAAACGCCTGTAGCTCCCAAACGTCTGTGACTAGCGACTTGCGGATGACGTCAACGTCTTCGGAGTGAAGCCTTCCATAGCAAGTGCCCACACCACTACCTTGAAAATACAAACATTTAGGTGAAAACGAGCAAAAAGTGATAAAAAACAAAAGAAAAACGCTTGCAGCTCGAAAACGACTGTTACTAGCGACCTGATGATAACGTCAGCGTCTTCAGCGTGAAGCCATCTATTGAAAGAGACCCACAACTCCCTTGAAAAGACACACAATTAGGAGAAAACGAAAAAAAGTGATAAAAAAAAAGAAAAACGTCTGAAGATCCTTAACGCCTGTTACTAGCGACCTGCGGATGACGTTAGCGTCTTCAGCGTGAAGCCTTATATAGGAAGAGACAAACAACTCCCTTGAAAAGACAAACAATTAGGAGAAAACGAGCAAAAAGTGATAAAAAAGAAAAAGAAAAACGTATGTAGATCCTTAACGCCTGTTGCTAGCGACCTGCGGATGACGTCAGCGTCTTTAGCTTAAAGCCAACCATAGGAAAAGACCCACAACTTTCTTGAAAAGACACACAATTAGGAAAAAACAAGCAAAACGTGATAAAAAACAAAAGAAAAGCGCCTGCAGCTCGTAAACGACTATTGATAGTGATATGATTATGACGTCAGCACTTTCAGCGTAAAGCCTTACATAGGTAGAGTCACACAACTCCATTGTAAAGCCACATATTTACGAGTAAACGAGCAAAACGAGATAAAAATGACGAAGAGTGTCGGCAGCTCCAAAACGACTATTACTAGCGACCTGCGTATGACTTCAGCGTCTTTAGCGTGAAGCCATCTATTGAAAGAGACCCACAACTCTCTTGAAAAGACACACAATTTGGAGAAAACGAGAAAAAGTGTTAAAAAAGAAAAAAAAACGTCAATAGATCCTTAACGCCTGTTACTAGCGACCTGCGGATGACGTCAGCGTCTTCAGCGTGAAGCCTTCCAAAGGTAATAACACACAACTCCATTGTAAAGACACACATTTAGGACTTATCGAGCAAAAAGGGATAAAAAATATGACGAAGAGCGTCTGCAGCTCCTAAACGTCTGTTACTAGCGACCAGCAGATGACGTCACCATCTTCAGCGTGAAACCTTCCATTGAAAGAGACCCACAACTCCCTTGAAAAGACAAACAATTAGGAGAAAACGAGAATAAAGTGATAAAAAAAATAAAAGAAAAACGCCTGTAGCTCCCAAACGTCTGTAACTAGCGACTTGCGGATGACGTCAACGTCTTCGGAGTGAAGCCTTCCATAGCAAGTGCCTACACCACTACCTTGAAATTAAAAACCTTTAGGAGAAAACGAGCAAAAAGTGATAAAAAAACAAAAGAAAAACGCTTGCAGCTCGAAAACGACTGTTACTAGCGACCTGCGAATGACGTCAGCGTCTTCAGCGTGAAGCCTTCTATAGGAAGACACCCACAATTACCTTGAAAAGACACACATTAAGGAGAAAACGAGCAAAAAGTTATAAAAAACAAAAGATAAACGCCTGTATCTCCTAAACGTCTGTTACTAGTGACGTGCAGATGACGTCAGTGTTTTCAGCGAAAAGCCTTCCACAGGAAAAATCCCTCAACTATCTTGAAAAAACACACATTTAGGAGAAAACGAGCAAAAAGTGTTGAAAATTAAAAAAAAGAGCCTGCAGCTCCTAAAAGGTTTTTACTAGCGACCTGCAAATGACGTCAGCGTCTTCAGCGTAAAACCTTTCATAGGATGAGACCCAAAACTCTCTTTAGACGACACACATTTAGGAGAAAACGATCAAAAAATGATAAAAAAATGAAGAAGAGCAACTGTAGCCCATAAACAACTGCTACAAGCGATCTGCAGATGACGTCAGCGTTTTTAGCGTGAAACCGTCCGTAGGTAAAAACCCACAACTCCCTTGAAAAGATACATTAATGAGAATACGATCAAAAAGTGGTAAAATACAGAAGATAAACGCCTGTAGCACCTAAACGACTGTTACTAGCGACCTGCGGATAACGTCAGCGTCTTCAGCGTGATCCCTTCCATGGGAAGAGATACATTACTCTTTTAAAAAGATACTCATTTAGGAGAAAACGATCACAAAGCGATAAAATACAGAAGATAAACGCCTGTAACACCTAAACGATTGTCACTAGCGACCTGCGGATAACGTCAGCGTCTTTAGCGTGAAGCTTTTTATATGAAGACAGCAAGAACTTTCTTTATAAGACACACATTTAGGAGAAAACAAGCAAAAGGTGAGAAAGAACAAGAGAATAGCGCCTTTAGCTCCTAATCGACTGTTACTAGCGACCTGTGGTTGACGTCAGCGTCTTTAGCGTGAAGCCTTTCATTTGAAGAGACCCACAACTCCCTTTAAAAGAAATACAATGTTTAATAAAACAAGCAAAAAGTGATAAGAAAAAGAAAAACGTCTGTATTTCCTTAACGACTGTTACTAGCGACCTGCGGATGACGTCAGCGTCTTCTGCGTGTAGCCTTTCATAGGAAAAGACCCACAACTCACTTTTATAGACAAACATTTAGGAGAAAACGAGCAAAAAATGATAAAAAACAAAAGAAAAGGGCCTGCAGCTTCTTTACAACTAAGAGTAGCGACTTGTGGATGACTTTAGGGTCTTCAGCGTGTATCCAGTCATAGGAAGAGACCCACAACTCCCTTGAAAAGACACACATTTAGGAGTAAACGAGCAAAAAGTGATAAAAAACAAAATAAAAACGCTGTTATTTTTTAAACGACTGTTACTAGCGACCTGCGAATGACGTCAGCGTCTTCAGCGTGATGCCTTCCATAGGAACAGAACCACAACTCCCTTGAAAAGACACATTTAGGAAAAAACGATCAAAAAGTGATAAAATACAGAAGATAAACGCGTCAAACACCTAAAGGACTGTTACTAGCGACCTGCGGCTAACGTCAGCGTCTTAAGCGTGAAGCTTTACATAGGAAGACACCAAGAACTCCCTTTATAAGACACACGATTAGGAGAAAACGAGCAAAAAGTGATAAAAAACAAAAGAAAAGGGCCTGCAGCTTCTTTACAACTAAGACTAGCGACTTGTGGATGACTTTAGGGTCTTCAGCGTGTATCCAGTCATAGGAAGAGACCCACAACTACCTTGAAAAGACACACATTAAGGAGAAAACGAGCAAAAAGTTATAAAAAACAAAAGATAAACGCCTGTATCTCCTAAACGTCCGTTACTAGTGACGTGCAGATGACGTCAGTGTTTTCAGCGTAAAGCCTTCCACAGGAAAAATCCCTCAACTCTCTTGAAAAAACACACATTTAGGAGAAAACGAGAAAAAGTGTTGAAAATTAAAAGATAAAGCCTGCAGCTCCTGAAAGGCTTTTACTAGCGACTTGCAAATGACTTCAGCGTTTTCTGCGTAAAACCTTTCATAGGAAGAGACCCTAAACTCCCTTGAGACGACACACATTTAGGAGAAAACGATTAAATAGGGATAAAATAATGAAGAAGAGCGCCTGTAGCTCATAAACAACTGCTACAAGCGACCTGCAGATGACGTCAGCGTCTTTTGCGTGAAGCATTTCATAGAAAGACACCAAGATCTTTCTTTATAAGACACACATTTAGGAGAAAACAAGCAAAAAGTGAGAAAGAACAAAAGAATAGCGCCTTCAGCTCCTAAACGACTGTTACTAGCGACCTGTGGTTGACGTCAGCGTCTTTAGCGTGAAGCCTTCCATTGAAAAAGACCCACAACTCCCTTTAAAAGACATACAATGTTTAATAAAACGAGCAAAAAGTGATAAAAAAAACGTCTGTATTTTCTTAACGATTGTTACTAGCGACATGCGGAGGACTTCAGCGTGAAGCGTTATATAGGAAGAGACAAACAACTCCCTTGAAAAGATACACATTTAGGAGAAAACGAGCAAAAAGTGATAAAAAACAAAAGAACAGAGGTTGCAGCTCTTAAACGACTGTTACTAGCAACCTGATTATGACGTCAGCGTCTTCAGCCTTAAGCCATCTATTGGAAGAGACCCGCAACTCAATTAAAAAGACACACAATTAAGGAGAAAACGAGAAAAAGTGATAAAGCAGAAAAAGAAAAACGTCTGTAGATCCTTAACGACTGTTACTAGCGACCTGCGGATGACGTCAGCGTCTTTAGCTTAAAGCCAACTATAGGAAAAGACCCACATCTCCCTTTAAAAGACACATAATTAGGAAAAAACAAGCAAAACGTGATAAAAAACAATAGAAAAGCGCCTGCAGCACGTAAACGACTGTTGATAGCGACATGATGATGACGTCAGCGTCTTCAGCGTGAAGCCTTTCATTGAAAGAGACCCACAACTCCCTTGAAAAGACGAACAATTAGGAGAAAACGAGCAAAAAGTGATAAAAAAGAATAAAAAAACGTCTGTAGCTCCAAACGACTGTTTCTAGCGACCTGCGAATGACGTCAGCGTCTTTAGCGTGTAGCCTTTCATAGGAAAAGACCCACAACTTCCTTGAAAAGACACACATCTAGGATAAAATGAGCAAAAAGTGTTAAAAAACAAAAGAAAAGCGTCTGCAGCACCTAACTTATGTTACTAGCGACTAATTGTTGACGTCAGCTTCATCAGCGATAAGCCTTCTATACGAAGAGACCAAAAACTCCGTTGAAAAGACACACAATTATGAGAAAACGAGCAAAAAGAGATAAAAAATTAGGAAGAGCGCCAGCTGCTCCTAAACGACTGTTACTAGCGACTTGCCGATAACGTCAGCGTCTTCAGCGTTAAGCCTTCTATTGGTAGAAACCCACAACTCCTTTGTAAAGACACAAATTTAGGAGAAAACGAGAAAAAAGTGATAAAAAACAAAAGAAAAGCGCTTGCAGCTCGAAAACGACTGTTACTAGCGACCTGATGATGATGTCAGCGTCTTCAGCGTGAAGCCTTTCATACGAAGAGACCAATAACTCCCTTTAAAAAACACACATTTAGGAGAAAACGAACAAAAAGAGATAAAAAATGACGAAGAGCGCCAGCAGCTCCTAAACGAATTTTACTAGCGACCTGCAGATGACGTCAGCGTCTTCAGCGTTAGGCCTTCCATAGGTAGGGACCCACAACTACCTTGTAAAGACACACATTTAGGAGAAAACTAGCTAAAAGTGATAAACACAAAAGAAAAGCGCTTGTAGCTCGTAAACGACTGTTACTTGCGACCTGCAAATGACGTTAGCGTCTTCAGCGTGATGCCTTCCATAGAAACAGAACCACAACTCCCTTGAAAAGACTCACATTTAGGAGAAAACGAGCAAAAAGTGATAAAAAAAATGACGAAGAGCGTATGTAGCTCCTAAACGACTGTTACTAGCGACCTGCGGATAACGTCAGCGTCTTTAGCGTGAAGCTTTTCATAGGAAACCACCAAAAACTCCCTTGATAAGACACACATTTAAGAGAAAACAAGCAAAAAGTGATACAGATCAAAAGAATAGCGCCTTCAGTTCCTAAACGACTGTTACTACCGACCTGAAATAGACGTCAGCGTCTTTAGCGTGAAGCTTACATTAAGAAGAGACCCACAACTCCCTTAAAAAGACACACATTCAGGAGAAAACGAGCAAAAAGTGTTGAAAATTAAAAGAAATGCGCCTGCAGCTCCTAAAAAGATTTTCTAGCGACCTGTAAATGACGTCAGCGTCTTCAGCATAAAACCTATCATAGGAAGAGACCCAAACCTCCCTTGAGAAGAAACACATTTAGGAGAATACGATCAAAAAGTGATAATAAACAAAAGAAAAACGCCTGTATCTCCTAAACGACTGTTACTAGCGACCAGTGGATGACGTCAGCGTCTTCAGAGTTACGCGTTGCATAGGAAGAGACCCACAACTTCCTTGATAAGAAACACTATTCGGAAAAAACAAGCAAAACGTGATAAAAAATAAATGAAAAGCGCCTGCAGCTCGTAAACGACTGTTGCTAGCGACCTGATGATGACGTCAGCGTTTTCAGCGTGAAGCCTTTCATTGAAAGAGACCAACAACTTCCTTAAAATACATACATTTAGGAGAAAACAAGCAAAAAGTTATAAAAAACAAAAGATAAACGCCTGTATCTCCTAAACTACTGTTTCTAGCGACCTGCAGATGACGTCAGCGTTTTCAGAGTTACGCGTTGCATAGGAAGATACCCACAACTTCCTTGATAAGACACACATTTAGGAGAAAACAAACAAAAAGTGATAAAAAAATGACTAAGAGCGTATGTAGCTTGTAAACGACTGATACTAGCGACCTGCGGATAACGTCAGCGTCTTTAGCCTGAAGCTTTTCATAAGAAGACACCAAGAACTCCCTTGATAAGACACACAATTAGGAGAAAACAAGCAAAAAGTGATACAGAACAAAAGAACAGCGCCTTCAGCTCCTAAACGACTGTTACTAGCGACCTGCAATTGACGTCAGCGTCTTCAGCGTGAAGCCTTCATTAGGAAGAGACCCACAACTCCCTTAAAAAGACACACATTCAAAAGAGAACGAGCAAAAAGTGTTGAAAATTAAAAGAAATGCGCCTGAAGGCTTATATAGGATGAGACAAACAACTCCCTTGAAAAGATACACATTTAGGAAAAAACGAGCAAAAAGTGATACAAAAACAAAAGAAAAGCGATTGCAGCCCCTAAAGGACTGTTACTAGCGACCTGTGGATGACTTCAGCGTCTTCAGAGTTACGCGTTGAATAGGAGGAGACCCACAACTTCCTTGATAAGACACACATTTAGGAGAAAACGAGCAAAAAGAGATAAAAAAATGACGAAGAGCGCCTGCAGCTCATAAACTACTGCTACAAGCGACCTGCTGATGACGTCAGCGTCTTCTGCGTGAAACCGTGAATAGGAAGAGAATCACTACTCACTTGAATAGACACATTTAAAAGTAAACAAGATAAAAGTGATAAAAAACAAAAGAAATGCGCCTCCAGCTACTAAACGACTGTTACCAGCGACGAGCAGATGACGTCAGCGTTTTCAGCGTGAAGCCTTCCAAAGATAAAGACACTCAACTCCATTGTAAAGACACACATTTAGGAGTAAATGAGCAAAATGAGATAAAAAAAATGACGAAGAGCGTCGGCAGCTCCTAAACGACTGTTACAAGCGACCTGATGATGACGTCAGCGTCTTCAGCGTGAAGCCATCTATTGGAGGAGACCCACAACTCCCTTGAAAAGACACACAACTAGGAGAAAACAAGCAAAAAGTTATGAAAAATGAAAAAGATAAAAGTCGGTATCTCCTTAACGACTGTTATTAGCGGCTTCCGGATGACTTTAGCGTCTTCAGCGTGAAGCCATTTATATGAAGAGACCCACAACTCCCATGAAAAGACTCATCTTTAGGTGAAATCAAGTAAAAAGTGATAAATAACAAAAGATAAACGACTTTATCTCCTAAATAACTGTTACTAGCGACCTGCAATTGACATCAGCATTTTCAGCGTGAAGCCTTCATTAGGAAGAGACCCACAACTCCCTTAAAAAGACACAAATTCAGGAGAAAACGAGCAAAAAGTGTTGAAAATTAAAAGAAATGCGCCTGAAGGATTATATAGGATGAGACAAACAACTCCCTTGAAAAGATACACATTTAGGAAAAAACGAGCAAAAAGTGATACAAAAACAAAAGAAAAGCGCTTGGAGCCCCTAAAGGACCGTTACCAGCGACCTGTAAATGACGTCAGCGAGTAAGGAGTAAATGAGCAAAAAGTGATAAAAAACAAAATAAAAACGCTTTTATTTTTTAAACGACTGTTACTAGCGACCTACGGATGACGTCAGCGTCTTCAGCGTGAAGCCTACTATAGGTAGATACACACAACTCCAATGTAAAGACACAAATTTAGGAGTTAACGAACAAAAAGTGATAAAAAACAAAAGAAAAGAGCTTGCAGCTCTTAAATGACTGTTACTAGCATCCTGATGATGACGTCAGCGTCATCAGCGTGAAGCCATCTATTGGAAGACACCCACAACTCCCTTTAAAAGACACACAATTAGAAGAAAACGAGAAAAAGTGATAAAAAAGAAAAAGAAAAACGTCTGTAGATCCTTAACGCCTGTTACTAGCGACCTGCGGATGACGTCAGCGTCTTTAGCTTAAAGCCAACAATAGGAAAAAACCCACAACTCCCTTGAAAAGACACACAATTAGGAAAAAACAAGCAAAACGTGATAAAAAACAAAAGAAAAACGCCTGCAGTTCGTAAACGACATGATAGCGACATGATGATGACGTCAGTGTCTTCAGCGTGATGCCTTCCATTGAAAGAGACCCACAACTCCCTTAAAAAGACAAACAATTAGGAGAAAACGAGCAAAAAGTTATAAAAAAGAAAAATGACTGTAGCTCCTAAACGACTGTTACTAGCGACCTGCGAATGACGTCAGCGTCTTCACCGAGAAGCCTTCCAAAGGTAAAGACACACAACTCCATTGTAAAGACACACATTTAGGAGTTATCGAGCAAAAAAAGATAAAAAAATGCCGAAAAGCGTCTGCAGCTCTTAAACGACTATTACTAGCGACCTGCGTATGACTTCAGCGTCTTCAGCGTGAAGCCTTATATAGGACGAGACAAACAACTCCCTTGAAAAGATACACATTTAGGAGAAAACGAGCAAAAGGTGATAAAAAACAAAAGAAAAGAGCTTGCAGCTCTTAAACGACTGTTACTAGCGACCTGATGGTGACGTCAGCGTCTTAAGCGTGGAGCCTTCCATTTAAAGAGACCCACAACTCCCTTGAAAAGACACACAATTAGGAAAAAACAAGCAAAACGTGATAAAAAACAAAAGAAAAGCGCCTGCAGCTCGTAAACGACTGTTGATAGCGACATGCTGATGACGTCAGCGTCTTCAGAGTGAAGCCTTCCATTGAAAGAGACCCACAACTCCCTTGAAAAGACAAACAATTAGGAGAATACGAGCAAAAAGTGACAACAAAGAAAAAGAAAAACGTCTGTAGCTCCTAAACGACTGTTACTAGCGACCTGCGAATGACGTCAGCGTCTTCAGCGTGTAGCCTTTCATAGGAAAAGACCGACAACTTCCTTGATAGAACACACATCTAGGAGAAAACGAGCAAAAAGTGTTGAAAAACAAAAGAAAAGCGTTTGCAGCACCTAACTTATGTTACTAGCGACTAACCGTTGACGTCAGCTTCATCAGCGTTAAGCCTTCCATTGGAAGAGACTAAAAACTCCTTTTAGAAGACATCTATTTAGTAGAAAACGAGCAAAAAGTGATAAAAAAATAAAAGAAAAACGCCTGTAGCACCCAAACGTCTGTTACTAGCGACTTGCGGATGACGTCAACGTCTTCGGAGTGAAGCCTTCCATAGCAAGTGCCCACACCACTAACTTGAAAATAAAAACATTTAGGAGAAAACGAGCAAAAAGTGATAAAAAACAAAAGAAAAACGCTTGCTGCTCGAAAACGACTGTTACTAGCGACCTGATGATGACGTCAGCGTCTTTAGCGTGAAGCCATCCATTGAAAGAGACCCACAACTCCCTTGAAAAGCACACAATTTGGAGAAAAAGAAAAAAAGTGATAAAAAAAAAGAAAAACGTCTGTAGATCCTTAACGCCTGTTACAAGCGACCTGCGGATGACGTCAGCGTCTTTAGCGTGAAGCCTTCCAAAGGTAATAACACACAACTCCACTGTAAAGACACACATTTAGGAGTTATCGAGCAAAAATAGATAAAAAAATGACGAAGAGCGTCTGCAGCTCCTAAACGACTGTTACTAGTGACCAGCACATGACGTCAGCATCTTCAGCGTGAAGCCTTATATAGGAAGAGCCAAACAACTCCCTTGAAAAGACAAACAATTAGGAGAAAACGAGCAAAAAGTGATAAAAAAGAAAAAGAAAAACGTCTGTAGATCCTTAATGCCTGTTGCTAGCAACCTGCGGATGACTTCAGCGTCTTTAGCTTAAAGCCAGCCATAGGAAAAGACCTACAACTCCCTTAAAAAGACACACAATTAGGAAAAAACAAGCAAAACGTGATAAAAAACAAAAGAAAAGCGCCTGCAGCTCGTAAACGACTGTTGATAGCGACATGATGATGACGTCTGCACTTTCAGCGTAAAGCCTTACATAGGTAGAGTCACACAACTCCTTTGTAAAGCCACATATTTACGAGTAAACGAGCAAAACGAGCTAAAAAATGACGAAGAGTGTCTGCAGCTCCTAAACGACTATTACTAGCGACCTGCGTATGACTTCAGCGTCTTTAGCGTGAAGCCATCTATTGAAAGAGACCCACAACTCTCTTGAAAAGACACACAATTAGGAGAAAACGAGAAAAAGTGATAAAAAAGAAAAAGAAAAACGTCTGTAGATCCTTAACGCCTGTTACTAGAGACCTGCGGATGACGTCAGCGTCTTCAGCGTGAAGCCTTCCAAAGGTAATAACACACAACTTCATTGTAAAGACACACATTTAGGAGTTATCAGGCTAAAAGAGATAAAAAAAATGACGAAGAGCGTCTGCAGCTCCTAAACGACTGTTACTAGTGACCAGCAGATGACGTCACCATCTTCAGCGTGAAGCCTTATATAGGAAGAGTTAAACAACTCCCTTGAAACGACACACAATTATGAAAAAACGAGAAAAAGTGATAAAAAAGAAAAAGAAAAACGTCTGTAGATCCTTAACGCCTGTTACTAGAGACCTGCGGATGACGTCAGCATCTTCAGCGTGAAGCCTTCCAAAGGTAATAACACACAACTCCATTGTAAAGACACACATTTAGGAGTTATCGGGCTAAAAGAGATAAAAAAAATGACGAAGAGCGTCTGCAGCTCCTAAACGACTGTTACTAGTGACCAGCAGATGACGTCACCATCTTCAGCGTGAAGCCTTATATAGGAAGAGTTAAACAACTCCCTTGAAACGACACACAATTAGGAAAAAACGAGAAAAAGTGATAAAAAAGAAAAAGAAAAACGTCTGTAGAACCTTAACGCCTGTTGCTAGCGACCTGCGGATGACGTCAGCGTCTTTAGCTTAAAGCCAACCATAGGAAAAGACCCACAACTCCCTAGAAAAGATACAAAATTAGGAAAAAAAAGAAAAACGTGATAAAAAACAAAAGAAAAGCGCCTGCAGCTCGTAGACGACTGTTTATAGCGACATGATGATGACGTCAGCGTCATCAGCGTGAAAACTTCCATTGAGAGAGAACCCACAACTCCCTTGAAAAGACAAACAATTAGGAGAAAACGAGCAAAAAGTGATAAAAAAGAAAAAGAAAAACGTCTGTAGCTTCTTAAAGACTGCTACTAGCGACCTGCGAATGACGTCAGCGTCTTTAGCTTAAAGCCAACCATAGGAAAAGACCAACAACTCCCTTGAAACGATCCACAATTAGGAAAAAACTAGCAAAACGTGATAAAAAACAAAAGAAAAGCGCCTGCAGCTCGTAAACGACTGTTTATAGCGACATGATGATGACGTCAGCGTCATCAGCGTGAAGCCTTCCATTGAAAGAGACCCACAACTCCCTTTAAGAGACATACAATGTTTAATAAAACGAGCAAAAAGTGATAAGAAAAAGAAAAACGTCTGTATTTCCTTAACGACTGTTACTAGCGACCTGCGGATGACGTCAGCGTCTTCTGCGTGTAGCCTTTCGTAGGAAAAGACCCACAACTCACTTTTAAAGACAAACATTTAGGAGAAAACGAGCAAAAAGTGATAAAAAACAAAAGAAAAGGGCCTGCAGATTCTTTACAACTAAGACTAGCGACTTGTGGATGACTTTAGGGTCTTCAGCGTGTATCCAGTCATAAGAAGAGACCCACAACTGCCTTGAAATGACACACATTTAGGAGTAAATGAGCAAAAAGTGATAAAAAACAAAATAAAAACGCTTTTATTTTTTAAACGACTGTTACTAGCGACCTACGGATAACGTCAGCGTCTTCAGAGTGAAGCCTACCATAGGTAGAGCCATACAACTCCAATGTAAAGATACACATTTAGGAGTAAACGAACAAAAAGGGATAAAAAAATGACGAAGAGCGTCTGCAGCTCTTAAACGACTGTTACTAGCGACCAGCAGATGACGTCAGCATCTTTGGCGTGAAGCCTTACATAGGTAGAAACACACAACTCCATTTTAAAGCCACATATTTACGAGTAAACGAGCAAAACGAGATAAAAAATGACGAAGAGTGTCGGCAGCTCCTAAACGACTATTACTAGCGACCTGCGTATGACTTCAGCGTCTTTAGCGTGAAGCCATCTATTGAAAGAGACCCAGAACTCCCTTGAAAAGACACACAATTAGGAGAAAACGAGAAAAAGTGTTAAAAAAGAAAAAGAAAAACGTCTGTAGATCCTAAACGCCTGTTACTAGCGACCTGCGGATGAAGTCAGTGTCTTTAGCTTAAAGCCAACCATAGGAAAAGACCCACAACTCCCTTGAAAAGATCCACAATTAGGAAAAAACTAGCAAAACGTGATAAAAAACAAAAGAAAAGCGCCTGCAGCTCGTAAACGACTGTTTATAGCGACATGTTGATGACGTCAGCGTCATCAGCGTAAAGCCTTCCATTGAAAGAGACCCACAACTCCCTTGAAAAGACAAACAATTTGGAGAAAATGAGCAAAAAGTGATAAAAAAGAAAAAGAAAAACGTCTGTAGCTCCTAAATGGTTGTTACTAGCGACCTGCGTATGAATTCAGCGTCTTCAGCGTGTAGCCTTTCATAGGAAAAGACCCACAACTTCCTTGAAAAGACACACATCTAGGAGAAAACGAGCAAAAAATGATAAAAAACAAAAGAAAAGGGCCTGCAGCTTCTTTACAACTAAGACTAGCGACTTGTGGATGACTTTAGGGTCTTCAGCGTGTATCCAGTCATAGGAAGAGACCCACAACTCCCTTGAAAAGACACACATTTAGGAGTAAACGAGCAAAAAGTGATAAAAAACAAAATAAAAACGCTGTTATTTTTTAAACGACTGTTACTAGCGACCTGCGAATGACGTCAGCGTCTTCAGCGTGATGCCTTCCATAGGAACAGAACCACAACTCCCTTGAAAAGACACATTTAGGAGAAAACGATCAAAAAGTGATAAAATACAGAAGATAAACGCGTCAAACACCTAAAGGACTGTTACTAGCGACCTGCGGCTAACGTCAGCGTCTTAAGCGTGAAGCTTTACATAGGAAGACACCAAGAACTCCCTTTAT
Source organism: Zhengitettix transpicula (assembly GCA_037074705.1). Classification (NCBI taxonomy): domain Eukaryota; kingdom Metazoa; phylum Arthropoda; class Insecta; order Orthoptera; family Tetrigidae; genus Zhengitettix; species Zhengitettix transpicula. The sequence continues at coordinate 289,856 of JAYJMR010000011.1, read as the reverse complement.
AAGACACACGATTAGGAGAAAACGAGCAAAAAGTGATAAAAAACAAAAGAAAAGGGCCTGCAGCTTCTTTACAACTAAGACTAGCGACTTGTGGATGACTTTAGGGTCTTCAGCGTGTATCCAGTCATAGGAAGAGACCCACAACTACCTTGAAAAGACACACATTAAGGAGAAAACGAGCAAAAAGTTATAAAAAACAAAAGATAAACGCCTGTATCTCCTAAACGTCCGTTACTAGTGACGTGCAGATGACGTCAGTGTTTTCAGCGTAAAGCCTTCCACAGGAAAAATCCCTCAACTCTCTTGAAAAAACACACATTTAGGAGAAAACGAGAAAAAGTGTTGAAAATTAAAAGATAAGAGCCTGCAGCTCCTGAAAGGCTATTACTAGCGACTTGCAAATGACTTCAGCGTTTTCTGCGTAAAACCTTTCATAGGAAGAGACCCTAAACTCCCTTGAGACGACACACATTTAGGAGAAAACGATTAAATAGGGATAAAATAATGAAGAAGAGCGCCTGTAGCTCATAAACAACTGCTACAAGCGACCTGCAGATGACGTCAGCGTCTTTTGCGTGAAGCATTTCATAGAAAGACACCAAGATCTTTCTTTATAAGACACACATTTAGGAGAAAACAAGCAAAAAGTGAGAAAGAACAAAAGAATAGCGCCTTCAGCTCCTAAACGACTGTTACTAGCGACCTGTGGTTGACGTCAGCGTCTTTAGCGTGAAGCCTTCCATTGAAAAAGACCCACAACTCCCTTTAAAAGACATACAATGTTTAATAAAACGAGCAAAAAGTGATAAAAAAAACGTCTGTATTTTCTTAACGACTGTTACTAGCGACATGCGGAGGACTTCAGCGTGAAGCGTTATATAGGAAGAGACAAACAACTCCCTTGAAAAGATACACATTTAGGAGAAAACGAGCAAAAAGTGATAAAAAACAAAAGAACAGAGGTTGCAGCTCTTAAACGACTGTTACTAGCAACCTGATTATGACGTCAGCGTCTTCAGCCTTAAGCCATCTATTGGAAGAGACCCGCAACTCAATTAAAAAGACACACAATTAAGGAGAAAACGAGAAAAAGTGATAAAGCAGAAAAAGAAAAACGTCTGTAGATCCTTAACGACTGTTACTAGCGACCTGCGGATGACGTCAGCGTCTTTAGCTTAAAGCCAACTATAGGAAAAGACCCACATCTCCCTTTAAAAGACACATAATTAGGAAAAAACAAGCAAAACGTGATAAAAAACAATAGAAAAGCGCCTGCAGCACGTAAACGACTGTTGATAGCGACATGATGATGACGTCAGCGTCTTCAGCGTGAAGCCTTTCATTGAAAGAGACCCACAACTCCCTTGAAAAGACGAACAATTAGGAGAAAACGAGCAAAAAGTGATAAAAAAGAATAAAAAAACGTCTGTAGCTCCAAACGACTGTTTCTAGCGACCTGCGAATGACGTCAGCGTCTTTAGCGTGTAGCCTTTCATAGGAAAAGACCCACAACTTCCTTGAAAAGACACACATCTAGGAGAAAATGAGCAAAAAGTGTTAAAAAACAAAAGAAAAGCGTCTGCAGCACCTAACTTATGTTACTAGCGACTAATTGTTGACGTCAGCTTCATCAGCGATAAGCCTTCTATACGAAGAGACCAAAAACTCCGTTGAAAAGACACACAATTATGAGAAAACGAGCAAAAAGAGATAAAAAATTAGGAAGAGCGCCAGCTGCTCCTAAACGACTGTTACTAGCGACTTGCCAATAACGTCAGCGTCTTCAGCGTTAAGCCTTCTATTGGTAGAAACCCACAACTCCTTTGTAAAGACACAAATTTAGGAGAAAACGAGAAAAAAGTGATAAAAAACAAAAGAAAAGCGCTTGCAGCTCGAAAACGACTGTTACTAGCGACCTGATGATGATGTCAGCGTCTTCAGCGTGAAGCCTTTCATACGAAGAGACCAATAACTCCCTTTAAAAAACACACATTTAGGAGAAAACGAACAAAAAGAGATAAAAAATGACGAAGAGCGCCAGCAGCTCCTAAACGAATTTTACTAGCGACCTGCAGATGACGTCAGCGTCTTCAGCGTTAGGCCTTCCATAGGTAGGGACCCACAACTACCTTGTAAAGACACACATTTAGGAGAAAACTAGCTAAAAGTGATAAACACAAAAGAAAAGCGCTTGTAGCTCGTAAACGACTGTTACTTGCGACCTGCAAATGACGTTAGCGTCTTCAGCGTGATGCCTTCCATAGAAACAGAACCACAACTCCCTTGAAAAGACTCACATTTAGGAGAAAACGAGCAAAAAGTGATAAAAAAAATGACGAAGAGCGTATGTAGCTCCTAAACGACTGTTACTAGCGACCTGCGGATAACGTCAGCGTCTTTAGCGTGAAGCTTTTCATAGGAAACCACCAAAAACTCCCTTGATAAGACACACATTTAAGAGAAAACAAGCAAAAAGTGATACAGATCAAAAGAATAGCGCCTTCAGTTCCTAAACGACTGTTACTACCGACCTGAAATAGACGTCAGCGTCTTTAGCGTGAAGCTTACATTAAGAAGAGACCCACAACTCCCTTAAAAAGACACACATTCAGGAGAAAACGAGCAAAAAGTGTTGAAAATTAAAAGAAATGCGCCTGCAGCTCCTAAAAAGATTTTCTAGCGACCTGTAAATGACGTCAGCGTCTTCAGCATAAAACCTATCATAGGAAGAGACCCAAACCTCCCTTGAGAAGAAACACATTTAGGAGAATACGATCAAAAAGTGATAATAAACAAAAGAAAAACGCCTGTATCTCCTAAACGACTGTTACTAGCGACCAGTGGATGACGTCAGCGTCTTCAGAGTTACGCGTTGCATAGGAAGAGACCCACAACTTCCTTGATAAGAAACACTATTCGGAAAAAACAAGCAAAACGTGATAAAAAATAAATGAAAAGCGCCTGCAGCTCGTAAACGACTGTTGCTAGCGACCTGATGATGACGTCAGCGTTTTCAGCGTGAAGCCTTTCATTGAAAGAGACCAACAACTTCCTTAAAATACATACATTTAGGAGAAAACAAGCAAAAAGTTATAAAAAACAAAAGATAAACGCCTGTATCTCCTAAACTACTGTTTCTAGCGACCTGCAGATGACGTCAGCGTTTTCAGAGTTACGCGTTGCATAGGAAGATACCCACAACTTCCTTGATAAGACACACATTTAGGAGAAAACAAACAAAAAGTGATAAAAAAATGACTAAGAGCGTATGTAGCTTGTAAACGACTGATACTAGCGACCTGCGGATAACGTCAGCGTCTTTAGCCTGAAGCTTTTCATAAGAAGACACCAAGAACTCCCTTGATAAGACACACAATTAGGAGAAAACAAGCAAAAAGTGATACAGAACAAAAGAACAGCGCCTTCAGCTCCTAAACGACTGTTACTAGCGACCTGCAATTGACGTCAGCGTCTTCAGCGTGAAGCCTTCATTAGGAAGAGACCCACAACTCCCTTAAAAAGACACACATTCAAAAGAGAACGAGCAAAAAGTGTTGAAAATTAAAAGAAATGCGCCTGAAGGCTTATATAGGATGAGACAAACAACTCCCTTGAAAAGATACACATTTAGGAAAAAACGAGCAAAAAGTGATACAAAAACAAAAGAAAAGCGATTGCAGCCCCTAAAGGACTGTTACTAGCGACCTGTGGATGACTTCAGCGTCTTCAGAGTTACGCGTTGAATAGGAGGAGACCCACAACTTCCTTGATAAGACACACATTTAGGAGAAAACGAGCAAAAAGAGATAAAAAAATGACGAAGAGCGCCTGCAGCTCATAAACTACTGCTACAAGCGACCTGCTGATGACGTCAGCGTCTTCTGCGTGAAACCGTGAATAGGAAGAGAATCCCTACTCACTTGAATAGACACATTTAAAAGTAAACAAGATAAAAGTGATAAAAAACAAAAGAAATGCGCCTCCAGCTCCTAAACGACTGTTACCAGCGACGAGCAGATGACGTCAGCGTTTTCAGCGTGAAGCCTTCCAAAGATAAAGACACTCAACTCCATTGTAAAGACACACATTTAGGAGTAAATGAGCAAAATGAGATAAAAAAAATGACGAAGAGCGTCGGCAGCTCCTAAACGACTGTTACAAGCGACCTGATGATGACGTCAGCGTCTTCAGCGTGAAGCCATCTATTGGAGGAGACCCACAACTCCCTTGAAAAGACACACAACTAGGAGAAAACAAGCAAAAAGTTATGAAAAATGAAAAAGATAAAAGTCGGTATCTCCTTAACGACTGTTATTAGCGGCTTCCGGATGACTTTAGCGTCTTCAGCGTGAAGCCATTTATATGAAGAGACCCACAACTCCCATGAAAAGACTCATCTTTAGGTGAAATCAAGTAAAAAGTGATAAATAACAAAAGATAAACGACTTTATCTCCTAAATAACTGTTACTAGCGACCTGCAATTGACATCAGCGTTTTCAGCGTGAAGCCTTCATTAGGAAGAGACCCACAACTCCCTTAAAAAGACACAAATTCAGGAGAAAACGAGCAAAAAGTGTTGAAAATTAAAAGAAATGCGCCTGAAGGATTATATAGGATGAGACAAACAACTCCCTTGAAAAGATACACATTTAGGAAAAAACGAGCAAAAAGTGATACAAAAACAAAAGAAAAGCGCTTGGAGCCCCTAAAGGACCGTTACCAGCGACCTGTAAATGACGTCAGCGAGTAAGGAGTAAATGAGCAAAAAGTGATAAAAAACAAAATAAAAACGCTTTTATTTTTTAAACGACTGTTACTAGCGACCTACGGATGACGTCAGCGTCTTCAGCGTGAAGCCTACTATAGGTAGATACACACAACTCCAATGTAAAGACACAAATTTAGGAGTAAACGAACAAAAAGTGATAAAAAACAAAAGAAAAGAGCTTGCAGCTCTTAAATGACTGTTACTAGCATCCTGATGATGACGTCAGCGTCATCAGCGTGAAGCCATCTATTGGAAGACACCCACAACTCCCTTTAAAAGACACACAATTAGAAGAAAACGAGAAAAAGTGATAAAAAAGAAAAAGAAAAACGTCTGTAGATCCTTAACGCCTGTTACTAGCGACCTGCGGATGACGTCAGCGTCTTTAGCTTAAAGCCAACAATAGGAAAAAACCCACAACTCCCTTGAAAAGACACACAATTAGGAAAAAACAAGCAAAACGTGATAAAAAACAAAAGAAAAACGCCTGCAGTTCGTAAACGACATGATAGCGACATGATGATGACGTCAGTGTCTTCAGCGTGATGCCTTCCATTGAAAGAGACCCACAACTCCCTTAAAAAGACAAACAATTAGGAGAAAACGAGCAAAAAGTTATAAAAAAGAAAAATGACTGTAGCTCCTAAACGACTGTTACTAGCGACCTGCGAATGACGTCAGCGTCTTCACCGAGAAGCCTTCCAAAGGTAAAGACACACAACTCCATTGTAAAGACACACATTTAGGAGTTATCGAGCAAAAAAAGATAAAAAAATGCCGAAAAGCGTCTGCAGCTCTTAAACGACTATTACTAGCGACCTGCGTATGACTTCAGCGTCTTCAGCGTGAAGCCTTATATAGGACGAGACAAACAACTCCCTTGAAAAGATACACATTTAGGAGAAAACGAGCAAAAGGTGATAAAAAACAAAAGAAAAGAGCTTGCAGCTCTTAAACGACTGTTACTAGCGACCTGATGATGACGTCAGCGTCTTAAGCGTGGAGCCTTCCATTTAAAGAGACCCACAACTCCCTTGAAAAGACACACAATTAGGAAAAAACAAGCAAAACGTGATAAAAAACAAAAGAAAAGCGCCTGCAGCTCGTAAACGACTGTTGATAGCGACATGCTGATGACGTCAGCGTCTTCAGAGTGAAGCCTTCCATTGAAAGAGACCCACAACTCCCTTGAAAAGACAAACAATTAGGAGAATACGAGCAAAAAGTGACAACAAAGAAAAAGAAAAACGTCTGTAGCTCCTAAACGACTGTTACTAGCGACCTGCGAATGACGTCAGCGTCTTCAGCGTGTAGCCTTTCATAGGAAAAGACCGACAACTTCCTTGATAGAACACACATCTAGGAGAAAACGAGCAAAAAGTGTTGAAAAACAAAAGAAAAGCGTTTGCAGCACCTAACTTATGTTACTAGCGACTAACCGTTGACGTCAGCTTCATCAGCGTTAAGCCTTCCATTGGAAGAGACTAAAAACTCCTTTTAGAATACATCTATTTAGTAGAAAACGAGCAAAAAGTGATAAAAAAATAAAAGAAAAACGCCTGTAGCACCCAAACGTCTGTTACTAGCGACTTGCGGATGACGTCAACGTCTTCGGAGTGAAGCCTTCCATAGCAAGTGCCCACACCACTAACTTGAAAATAAAAACATTTAGGAGAAAACGAGCAAAAAGTGATAAAAAACAAAAGAAAAACGCTTGCTGCTCGAAAACGACTGTTACTAGCGACCTGATGATGACGTCAGCGTCTTTAGCGTGAAGCCATCCATTGAAAGAGACCCACAACTCCCTTGAAAAGCACACAATTTGGAGAAAAAGAAAAAAAGTGATAAAAAAAAAGAAAAACGTCTGTAGATCCTTATCGCCTGTTACAAGCGACCTGCGGATGACGTCAGCGTCTTTAGCGTGAAGCCTTCCAAAGGTAATAACACACAACTCCACTGTAAAGACACACATTTAGGAGTTATCGAGCAAAAATAGATAAAAAAATGACGAAGAGCGTCTGCAGCTCCTAAACGACTGTTACTAGTGACCAGCACATGACATCAGCATCTTCAGCGTGAAGCCTTATATAGGAAGAGCCAAACAACTCCCTTGAAAAGACAAACAATTAGGAGAAAACGAGCAAAAAGTGATAAAAAAGAAAAAGAAAAACGTCTGTAGATCCTTAATGCCTGTTGCTAGCAACCTGCGGATGACTTCAGCGTCTTTAGCTTAAAGCCAGCCATAGGAAAAGACCTACAACTCCCTTAAAAAGACACACAATTAGGAAAAAACAAGCAAAACGTGATAAAAAACAAAAGAAAAGCGCCTGCAGCTCGTAAACGACTGTTGATAGCGACATGATGATGACGTCTGCACTTTCAGCGTAAAGCCTTACATAGGTAGAGTCACACAACTCCTTTGTAAAGCCACATATTTACGAGTAAACGAGCAAAACGAGCTAAAAAATGACGAAGAGTGTCTGCAGCTCCTAAACGACTATTACTAGCGACCTGCGTATGACTTCAGCGTCTTTAGCGTGAAGCCATCTATTGAAAGAGACCCACAACTCTCTTGAAAAGACACACAATTAGGAGAAAACGAGAAAAAGTGATAAAAAAGAAAAAGAAAACGTCTGTAGATCCTTAACGCCTGTTACTAGAGACCTGCGGATGAAGTCAGCGTCTTCAGCGTGAAGCCTTCCAAAGGTAATAACACACAACTTCATTGTAAAGACACACATTTAGGAGTTATCGGGCTAAAAGAGATAAAAAAAATGACGAAGAGCGTCTGCAGCTCCTAAACGACTGTTACTAGTGACCAGCAGATGACGTCACCATCTTCAGCGTGAAGCCTTATATAGGAAGAGTTAAACAACTCCCTTGAAACGACACACAATTATGAAAAAACGAGAAAAAGTGATAAAAAAGAAAAAGAAAAACGTCTGTAGATCCTTAACGCCTGTTACTAGAGACCTGCGGATGACGTCAGCATCTTCAGCGTGAAGCCTTCCAAAGGTAATAACACACAACTCCATTGTAAAGACACACATTTAGGAGTTATCGGGCTAAAAGAGATAAAAAAAATGACGAAGAGCGTCTGCAGCTCCTAAACGACTGTTACTAGTGACCAGCAGATGACGTCACCATCTTCAGCGTGAAGCCTTATATAGGAAGAGTTAAACAACTCCCTTGAAACGACACACAATTAGGAAAAAACGAGAAAAAGTGATAAAAAAGAAAAAGAAAAACGTCTGTAGAACCTTAACGCCTGTTGCTAGCGACCTGCGGATGACGTCAGCGTCTTTAGCTTAAAGCCAACCATAGGAAAAGACCCACAACTCCCTAGAAAAGACACAAAATTAGGAAAAAAAAGAAAAACGTGATAAAAAACAAAAGAAAAGCGCCTGCAGCTCGTAGACGACTGTTTATAGCGACATGATGATGACGTCAGCGTCATCAGCGTGAAAACTTCCATTGAGAGAGAACCCACAACTCCCTTGAAAAGACAAACAATTAGGAGAAAACGAGCAAAAAGTGATAAAAAAGAAAAAGAAAAACGTCTGTAGCTTCTTAAAGACTGCTACTAGCGACCTGCGAATGACGTCAGCGTCTTTAGCTTAAAGCCAACCATAGGAAAAGACCAACAACTCCCTTGAAACGATCCACAATTAGGAAAAAACTAGCAAAACGTGATAAAAAACAAAAGAAAAGCGCCTGCAGCTCGTAAACGACTGTTTATAGCGACATGATGATGACGTCAGCGTCATCAGCGTGAAGCCTTCCATTGAAAGAGACCCACAACTCCCTTTAAGAGACATACAATGTTTAATAAAACGAGCAAAAAGTGATAAGAAAAAGAAAAACGTCTGTATTTCCTTAACGACTGTTACTAGCGACCTGCGGATGACGTCAGCGTCTTCTGCGTGTAGCCTTTCGTAGGAAAAGACCCACAACTCACTTTTAAAGACAAACATTTAGGAGAAAACGAGCAAAAAGTGATAAAAAACAAAAGAAAAGGGCCTGCAGATTCTTTACAACTAAGACTAGCGACTTGTGGATGACTTTAGGGTCTTCAGCGTGTATCCAGTCATAAGAAGAGACCCACAACTGCCTTGAAAAGACACACATTTAGGAGTAAATGAGCAAAAAGTGATAAAAAACAAAATAAAAACGCTTTTATTTTTTAAACGACTGTTACTAGCGACCTACGGATAACGTCAGCGTCTTCAGAGTGAAGCCTACCATAGGTAGAGCCATACAACTCCAATGTAAAGATACACATTTAGGAGTAAACTAACAAAAAGGGATAAAAAAATGACGAAGAGCGTCTGCAGCTCTTAAACGACTGTTACTAGCGACCAGCAGATGACGTCAGCATCTTCGGCGTGAAGCCTTACATAGGTAGAAACACACAACTCCATTTTAAAGCCACATATTTACGAGTAAACGAGCAAAACGAGATAAAAAATGACGAAGAGTGTCGGCAGCTCCTAAACGACTATTACTAGCGACCTGCGTATGACTTCAGCGTCTTTAGCGTGAAGCCATCTATTGAAAGAGACCCAGAACTCCCTTGAAAAGACACACAATTAGGAGAAAACGAGAAAAAGTGTTAAAAAAGAAAAAGAAAAACGTCTGTAGATCCTAAACGCCTGTTACTAGCGACCTGCGGATGAAGTCAGTGTCTTTAGCTTAAAGCCAACCATAGGAAAAGACCCACAACTCCCTTGAAAAGATCCACAATTAGGAAAAAACTAGCCAAACGTGATAAAAAACAAAAGAAAAGCGCCTGCAGCTCGTAAACGACTGTTTATAGCGACATGTTGATGACGTCAGCGTCATCAGCGTAAAGCCTTCCATTGAAAGAGACCCACAACTCCCTTGAAAAGACAAACAATTTGGAGAAAATGAGCAAAAAGTGATAAAAAAGAAAAAGAAAAACGTCTGTAGCTCCTAAACGGTTGTTACTAGCGACCTGCGTATGAATTCAGCGTCTTCAGCGTGTAGCCTTTCATAGGAAAAGACCCACAACTTCCTTGAAAAGACACACATCTAGGAGAAAACGAGCAAAAAGTGTTAAAAAACAAAAGAAAAGCGTCTGCAGCAACTAACTTATGTTACTAGCGTCTAATTGTTGACGTTAGCTTCATCAGCGATAAGCCTTCCATAGGAAGAGACCAAAAACTCCGTTGAAAAGACACACAATTATGAGAAAACGAGCAAAATGAGATAAAAAATGAGGAAGAGCGCCAGCTGCTCCTAAACGACTGTTACTAGCGACTTGCAGATAACGTCAGCGTCTTCAGCGTTAAGCCTTCCATAGGTAGAAACCCACAACTCCCTTGTAAAGACACAAATTTAGGAGAAAACGATCTGAATGTGATAAAATACAGAAGATAAACGCCTGTACTACCTAAACGACTGTTACTAACAACCTGCGGATGACGTCAACGTCTTCACAGTTAAGCCTTCCATAGCAAGTGCCCACACCACTACCTTGAAAATAAAAACATTTAGGAGAAAACGAGCAAAAAGTGATAAAAAACAAAAGAAAAACGCTTGCTGCTCGAAAACGACTGTTACTAGCGACCTGATGATGACGTCAGCGTCTTCAGCGTGAAGCCATCCATTGAAAGAGACCCACAACTCCCTTGAAAAGCACACAATTTGGAGAAAACGAAAAAAAGTGATAAAAAAAAAGAAAAACGTCTGTAGATCCTTAACGCCTGTTACAAGCGACCTGCGGATGACGTCAGCGTCTTTAGCGTGAAGCCTTCCAAAGGTAATAACACACAACTCCACTGTAAAGACACACATTTAGGAGTTATCGAGCAAAAAGAGATAAAAAAAATGACGAAGAGCGTCTGCAGCTCCTAAACGACTGTTACTAGCGACCAGCACATGACGTCAGCATCTTCAGCGTGAAGCCTTATATAGGAAGAGACAAACAACTCCCTTGAAAAGACAAACAATTAGGAGAAAACGAGCAAAAAGTGATAAAAAAGAAAAAGAAAAACGTCTGTAGATCCTTAATGCCTGTTGCTAGCGACCTGCGGATGACGTCAGCGTCTTTAGCTTAAAGCCAGCCATAGGAAAAGACCCACAACTCCCTTAAAAAGACACACAATTAGGAAAAAACAAGCAAAACGTGATAAAAAACAAAAGAAAAGCGCCTGCAGCTCGTAAACGACTGTTGATAGCGACATGATGATGACGTATGCACTTTCAGCGTAAAGCCTTACATAGGTAGAGTCACACAACTCCTTTGTAAAGCCACATATTTACGAGTAAACGAGCAAAAAGAGATAAAAAATGACGAAGAGTGTCGGCAGCTCCTAAACGACTATTACTAGCGACCTGCGTATGACTTCAGCGTCTTTAGCGTGAAGCCATCTATTGAAAGAGACCCACAAATCTCTTGAAAAGACACACAATTAGGAGAAAACGAGAAAAAGTGATAAAAAAGAAAAACGTCTGTAGATCCTTAACGCCTGTTACTAGAGACCTGCGGATGACGTCAGCGTCTTCAGCGTGAAGCCTTCCAAAGGTAATAACACACAACTCCATTGTAAAGACACACATTTAGGAGTTATCGGGCTAAAAGAGATATAAAAAATGACGAAGAGCGTCTGCAGCTCCTAAACGACTGTTACTAGTGACCAGCAGATGACGTCACCATCTTCAGCGTGAAGCCTTATATAGGAAGAGTTAAACAACTCCCTTGAAACGACACACAATTAGGAAAAAACGAGAAAAAGTGATAAAAAAGAAAAAGAAAAACGTCTGTAGAACTTTAACGCCTGTTGCTAGCGACCTGCGGATGACGTCAGCGTCTTTAGCTTAAAGCCAACCATAGGAAAAGACCCACAACTCCCTTGAAACGATCCACAATTAGGAAAAAACTAGCAAAACGTAATAAAAAACAAAAGAAAAGCGCCTGCAGCTCGTAAACGACTGTTTATAGCTACATGATGATGACGTCAGCGTCATCAGCGTGAAGCCTTTCATTGAAAGAGACCCACAACTCCCTTTAAAAGACATACAATGTTTAATAAAACGAGCAAAAAGTGATAAGAAAAAGAAAAACGTCTGTATTTCCTTAACGACTGTTACTAGCGACCAGCGGATGACGTCAGCGTCTTCTGCGTGTAGCCTTTCGTAGGAAAAGACCCACAACTCACTTTTAAAGACAAACATTTAGGAGAAAACGAGCAAAAAGTGATAAAAAACAAAAGAAAAGGGCCTGCAGATTCTTTACAACTAAGACTAGCGACTTGTGGATGACTTTAGGGTCTTCAGCGTGTATCCAGTCATAGGAAGAGACCCACAATTGCCTTGAAAAGACACACATTTAGGGGTAAATGAGCAAAAAGTGATAAAAAACAAAATAAAAACGCTTTTATTTTTTAAACGACTGTTACTAGCGACCTACGGATAACGTCAGCGTCTTCAGAGTGAAGCCTACCATAGGTAGAGCCATACAACTCCAATGTAAAGATACACATTTAGGAGTAAACGAACAAAAAGAGATAAAAAAATGAAGAAGAGCGTCTGCAGCTCTTAAACGACTGTTACTAGCGACCAGCAGATGACGATAGCATCTTCGGCGTGAAGCCTTACATTGGTAGAAACACACAACTCCATTTTAAAGCCACATATTTACGAGTAAACGAGCAAAACGAGATAAAAAATGACGAAGAGTGTCGGCAGCTCCTAAACGACTATTACTAGCGACCTGCGTATGACTTCAGCGTCTTTAGCGTGAAGCCATCTATTGAAAGAGACCCAGAACTCCCTTGAAAAGACACATAATTAGGAGAAAACGAGAAAAAGTGTTAAAAAAGAAAAAGAAAAACGTCTGTAGATCCTTAACGCCTGTTACTAGCGACCTGCGGATGACGTCAGTGTCTTTAGCTTAAAGCCAACCAAAGGAAAAGACCCACAACTCCCTTGAAAAGATCCACAATTAGGAAAAAACTAGCAAAACGTGATAAAAAACAAAAGAAAAGCGCCTGCAGCTCGTAAACGACTGTTTATAGCGACATGATGATGACGTCAGCGTCATCAGCGTAAGGCCTTCCATTGAAAGAGACCCACAACTCCCTTGAAAAGACAAACAATTTGGAGAAAATGAGCAAAAAGTGATAAAAAAGAAAAAGAAAAACGTCTGTAGCTCCTAAACGGTTGTTACTAGCGACCTGCGTATGAATTCAGCGTCTTCAGCGTGTAGCCTTTCATAGGAAAAGACCCACAACTTCCTTGAAAAGACACACATCTAGGAGAAAACGAGCAAAAAGTGTTAAAAAACAAAAGAAAAGCGTCTGCAGCAACTAACTTATGTTACTAGCGACTAATTGTTGACGTCAGCTTCATCAGCGATAAGCCTTCCATAGGAAGAGACCAAAAACTCCGTTGAAAAGACACACAATTATGAGAAAACGAGCAAAATGAGATAAAAAATGAGGAAGAGCGCCAGCTGCTCCTAAACGACTGTTACTAGCGTCTTGCAGATAACGTCAGCGTCTTCAGCGTTAAGCCTTCCATAGGTAGAAACCCACAACTCCCTTGTAAAGACACAAATTTAGGAGAAAACGATCTGAAAGTGATAAAATACAGAAATAAACGCCTGTACTACCTAAACGACTGTTACTAACAACCTGCGGATGACGTCAACGTCTTCACAGTTAAGCCTTCCATAGCAAGTGCCCACACCACTACCTTGAAAAGACACACATTTAGGAGAAAACGAGAAAAAATTGATAAAAAACAAAAGAAAAGCGCTTGCAGCTCAAAAACGACTGTTACTAGCGACCTGATGATGATGTCAGCGTCTTCAGCGTGAAGCCTTCAATTGGAAGAGACCCACAACTCCCTTTAAAAGACACACATTTTGGAGAAAATGAGCAAAAAGTGTTAAAAAACAAACGAAAAGCGCCTGCGGCAACTAAACTTATGTTACTAGCGACCAGCGGATGATGTCAGCTTCATCAGCTTAAAGCCTTTCATAGGAAGAGACCAACAACTCCCTTGAAAAAACACATATTTAGGAGAAAACGAGCAAAAAGAGATAAAAAATGACGAAGAGCGCCAGAAGCTCCTAAACGACTGTTACTTGCGACCTGCAAATGACGTTATCGTCTTCAGCGTGATGCCTTCCATAGAAACAGAACCACAACTCCCTTGAAATGACTCACATTTAGGAGAAAACGAGCAAATAGTGATAAAAAAAATGACGAAGAGCGTATGTAGCTCCTAAACGACTGTTACTAGCGACCTGCGGATAACGTCAGCGTCTTAAGCGTGAAGCTTTTCATAGGAAAACACCAAGAACTCCCTTGATAAGGCACACATTTAAGAGATAACAAGCAAAAAGTGATACAGAACAAAAGAATAGCGCCTTCAGCTCCTAAACGACTGTTACTAACGACCTGCAGATGACGTCAGCGTCTTCAGCGTTAGGCCTTCCATAGGTAGGGACCCACAACTACCTTGTAAAGACACACATTTAGGAGAAAACTAGCTAAAAGTGATAAACACAAAAAAAAAGCGCCTGCAGCTCGTAAACGACTGTTGCTAGCGACCGGATGATGACGTCAGCGTCTTCAGCGTGAAGCCTTCCATTGAAAGAGACCAACAACTTCCTTAAAAAGAAACACATTTAGAAGAAAACAAGCAAAAAGTTATAAAAAACAAAAGATAAACGCCTGTATCTCCTAAACGTCTGTTACTAGTGAAGTGCGGATGACGTCTGTGTTTTCAGCGTGAAGCCTTCCACGAGATAAATGCCTCAACTCTCTTGAAAAAACACACATTTAGGAGACAACGAGCAAAAAGTGTTGAAAATTAAATAGAAAAGCGCCTGCAGCTCCTAAAAGGCTTTTACTAGCGACCTGCAAATGACGTCAGCGTCTTCAGCGTAAAGCCTTTCATAGGAAGAGACCCAAAACTCCTTTGAGTAGACAAAAATTTAGGAGAAAACGATAAAAAAGTGATAATAAACAATAGAAAAACGCCTGTATCTCCTAAACGACTGTTTCTAGCGACCTACAGATGACGTCAGCGTGTTCAGAGTTACGCGTTGCATAGGAAGATGCCCACAACTTCCTTGATAAGACACACTTGTAGGAGAAAACGAGCAAAAGGTGATAAGAAAATGACGAAGAGCGCCTGCAGTTCCTAAAAAACTGCTACGAGCGACCTGCTGATAACGTCAGCGTCTTCAGCTTGAAGCGTTCCATAGTTAGAGACACACAATTCTATTGTAAAGACACATAGGAGTAAACGAGAAAAAAGAGATAAAAAAATGTCAAAGAGCGTCGGCAGTTCCCAAAAGACTGTTACCACCGACCTGCAATTGACGTCAGCGTCTTCAGCGTGAAGCCTTCATTAGGAAGAGACCCACAACTCCCTTAAAAAGACACACATTCAGGAGAAAACGAGCAAAAAGTGTTGAAAATTAAAAGAAAAGCGCCTGCAGCTCGGAAAAGGCTTTTACTAACGACCTGCAAATGACGTCAGCGTCTTCAGCGTAAAACCTTTCATAGGAAGAGACCCAAAACACTCATGTAAGGCAAAAATTTAGGAGGAAACGATAAAAAAGTGATAATAAACAATAGAAAAACGCCTGTATCTCCTAAACTACTGTTTCTAGCGACCTGCAGATGACGTCAGCGTCTTCAGAGTTACGCGTTGCATAGGAAGATACCCACAACTTCTTTGATAAGACACACATGTAGGAGAAAACGAACAAAAAGTGATAAAAAATGACTAAGAGCGTATGTAGCTTGTAAACGACTGTTACTAGCGACCTGCGGATAACGTCAGCGTCTTTAGCCTGAAGCTTTTCATAAGAAGAAACCAAGAACTCCCTTGATAAGACACACATTCAGGAGAAAACAAGCAAAAAGTGATACGAAACAAAAGAATAGCGCCTGCAGCTCGTAAACGACTGTTGATAGCGACATGATGATGACGTCAGCGTCTTCAGCGTGAAGCCTTCCAAAGGTAAAGACACACAACTCCATTGTAAAGACACACATTTAGGAGTTATCGAGCAAAAAGATAAAAAAAAAACGAAGAGCGTCTGCAACTCCTAAACGACTATTACCAGCGATCAGCAGATGACGTCAGCACTTTCAGCGTGAAGCCTTACATCGGTAGAGACACACAACTCCATTGTAAAGCCACATATTTACGAGTAAACGAGCAAAACGAGATAAAAAATGACGAAGAGCGCCTGTAGCTGATAAACAACTGCTACAAGCGACCTGCAGATGACGTCAGCGTCTTTAGCGTGAAACCGTCCATAGGTGAAAACCCACAACTCCCTTGAAAAGATACATTTATGAGAATACGATCAATAAGTGATAAAATACAGAAGATAAACGCCTGTAGCACCTACACGACTCTTACTAGCGATATGCGGATAACGTTAGCGTCTTCAGCGTGAACCCTTCCATAGGAAGAGATACATTACACTTTTCAAAAGATACTCATTTAGGAGAAAACGATCACAAAGTGATAAAATACAGAAGATAAACGCCTGTAACACCTAAACGATTGTCACTACCGACTTGCGGATAACTTCAGCGTCTTTAGCGTGAAGCTTTTTATACGAAGACACCAAAAACTTTCTTTATAAGACAAACATTTAGGAGAAAACAAGCAAAAAGTGAGAAAGAACAAAAGAATAGCGCCTTCAGCACCTAAACGACTGTTACTAGCGACCTGTGGTTGACGTCAGCGTCTTTAGCGTGAAGCCTTCCATTGGAAGAGACCCACAACTCTCTTTAAATGACATACAATGTTTAATAAAACGAGCAAAAAGTGATAAAAAAAGAAAAACGTCTGTTTTCCTTAACGACTGTTACTAGCGACCTGCGGATGACGTCAGCGTCTTCTGCGTGTAGCCTTTCATAGGAAAAGACCAACAACTCTTTTTTAAAGACAAACATTTAGGAGAAAACGAGCAAAAAGTGATAAAAAACAAAAGAAAAGGGCCTGCAGCTTCTTTACAACTAAGACTAGCGACTTGTGGATGACTTTAGGGTCTACAGCGTGTATCCAGTCATAGGAAGAGACCCACAACTCCCTTGAAAAGACACACATTTAGGAGTAAACGAGCAAAAAGTGATAAAAAACAAAATAAAAACGCTCTTATTTTCTAATCGACTGTTACTAGCGACCTACGAATGACGTCAGCGTCTTCAGCGTAAAGCCTACCATAGGTACAGACACACAACTCCATTTTAAAGCCACATATTTACGAGTAAACGAGCAAAACGAGATAAAAAATGACGAACAGCGTCGGCAGCTCCTAAACGACTATTACTAGCGACCTGCGTATGACTTCAGCGTCTTCAGCGTGAAGCTTTATATAGGAAGAGACAAACAACTCCCTTGAAAAGATATACATTTAGGAGAAAACGAGCAAAAAGTAATAAAAAACCAAAGAAAAAAGCTTGCAGCTCTTAAACGACTCTTACTAGCGACCTGATGATAACGTCAGCGTCTTCAGCGTGAAGCCATCTATTGAAAGAGAACCACAACTCCCTTGAAAAGACACACAATTAGGAGAAAACGAGAGAAAGTGATAAAAAATAAAAAGAAAAACATCTGTAGATCCTTAACGCCTGTTACTAACGACCTGCGGATGACGTCAGCGTCCTCAGCGTGAAGCCTTGCAAAGGTAAAGACACACAACTCCATTGTAAAGACACACATTTAGGAGTTATCGAGCAAAAAAGATAAAAAAATGACGAAGAGCGTCTTCAGCTCCTAAACGACTGTTACTAGCGACCTGCGTATGACTTCAGCGTCTTCAGCGTGAAGCTTTATATAGGAAGAGACAAACATCTCCCTTGAAAAGATATACATTTAGGAGAAAACGAGCAAAAAGTAATAAAAAACCAAAGAAAAGAGCTTGCAGCTCTTAAACGACTGTTACTAGCGACCAGCAGATGACGTCAGCGTCTTTAGCTTAAAGCCAACCATATGAAAAGACCCACAACTCCCTTAAAAAGATACACAATTAGAAAAAAACTACCAAAACGTGATAAAAAACAAAAGAAAAGCGCCTGTAGCTCCCAAACGTCTGTTACTAGCGACTTGCGGATGATGTCAATGTCTTCGGAGTGAAGCCTTCCATAGAAAGTGCCCACACCACTACCTTGAAAATACAAACATTTAGAAGAAAACGAGCAAAAAGCGATAAAAAACAAAAGAAAAACGCTTGGAGCTCGAAAACGACTGTTACTAGCGACCTGCGAATGACGACAGCGTCTTCAGCGTGAAGCCTTTTGTAAGAACACACCCACAACTACCTTAAAAAGACACACATTAAGGAGAAAACGAGCAAAAAGTTATAAAAAAGAAAAGATAAACGCCTGTATCTCCTAAACGTCTGTGACTAGTGACGTGCAGATGACGTCAGTGTTTTCAGCGTAAAGCCTTCCACAGGAAAAATCCCTCAACTCTCTTGAAATAACACATTTAGGAGAAAACGAGAAAAAGTGTTGAAAAATAAAAGATAAGAGCCTGCAGCTCCTAAAAGGCTTTTACTAGCGACCTGCAAATGACGTCAGCGTCTTCAGCGTAAAACCTTTCATAGGAAGAGACCCAAAACTGCCTTGAGACGACACACATTTAGGAGAAAACGATCAAAATGGGATAAAAAAATCACGAAGAGCGCCTGTAGCTCATAAACAACTGCTACAAGCGATCTGCAGATGACGTCAGCGTCTTTAGCGTGAAACCGTCCATAGGTAAAAACCCACAACTCCCTTGAAAAGATACATTTATGAGAATACGATCAAAAAGTGATAAAATACAGAAGATAAACGCCTGTAGCACCTAAATGACTGTTACTAGCGACCTGCGGATAACGTCAGCGTCTTCAGCGTAATCCCTTCCATAGGAAGAGATACATTACTCTTTTAAAAAGATACACATTTAGGAGAAAACGATCACAAAGTGATAAAATACAGAAGATAAACGCCTGTAACACCTAAACGATTGTCACTAGCGACCTGCGGATAACGTCAGCGTCTTTAGCGTGAAGCCTTTTATAGGAAGACACCAAGAACTTTCTTCATAAGACACACACTTAGGAGAAAACAAGCAAAAAGTGAGAAAGAACAAAAGAATAGCGCCTTCAGCTCCTAAACGACTGTTACTAGCGACCTGTGGTTGACGTCAGCGTCTTTAGTTTGAAGCCTTCCATTGGAAGAGACCCACAACTCCCATTAAAAGTTATACAATGTTTAATAAAACAAGCAAAAAGTGATAAAAAAAAGAAAAACGTCTGTATTTTCTAAACGACTGTTACTAGCGACCTACGGATGACGTCAGCGTCTTCAGCTTGAAGCCTACCATAGGTAGAGACACACGACTCCAATGTAAAGACACACATTTAGGAGTAAACGATCAAAAAGAGATAAAAAAATGACGAAGAGCGTCTGCAGCTCCTAAACGACTTTTACTAGCGACCAGCAGATGACGTCAGCATCTTCAGCGTGAAGCCTTACATAGGTAGAGACACACAACTCCATTTTAAAGCCACATATTTACGAGTAAACGAGCAAAACGAGATAAAAAAATGACGAAGAGCGTCTGCAACTCCTAAACGACTGTTACCAGAGATCAGCATATGACGTCAGTTCTTCAGCGTGAAGCCTTACATCGGTAGAGACACACAACTCCATTGTAAAGCCACATATTTACGAGTAAACGAGCAAAACGAGATAAAAAATGACGAAGAGCGCCTGTTGCTCATAAACAACTGCTACAAGCGACCTGCAGATGACGTGAGCGTATTTAGCGTGAAACCGTCCATAGGTAAAAACCCACAACTCCCTTTAAAAGATACATGTATGAGAATACGTTTAAAAAGTGATAAAATACAGAAGATAAACGCCTGTAGCACCTAAATGACTGTTACTAGCGACCTGCGGATAACGACAGCATCTTCAGCGTGATCCCTTCCATAGGAAGAGATACATTACTCTTTTAAAAAGATACTCATTTAGGAGAAATCGATCACAAAGTGTTAAAATACAGAAGATAAACGCCTGTAACACCTTACCGATTGTCACTAGCGACCTGCGGATAACGTCAGCGTCTTTAGCGTGAAGCTTTTTATAGGAAGACACCAAGAACTTTCTTTATAAGACACACATTTAGGAGAAAACAAGCAAAAAGTGAAAAAGAACAAAAGAATAGCGCCTTCAGCTCCTAAACGACTGTTAATAGCGACCTGTGGTTGACGTCAGCGTCTTTAGCGTTAAGCCTTCCATTGGAAGAGACCTACAACTCTCTTTTAAAGACATACAATGTTTTAATAAAACGAGCAAAAAGTGATAAGAAATAGAAAAACGTCTGTATTTCCTTAACGACTGTACTAGCGACCTGCGGATGATGTCAGCGTCTGCTGCGTGTAGCCTTTCATAGGAAAAGACCCACAACACACTTTTAAAGACAAACATTTAGGAGAAAACGAGCAAAAAGTGATAAAAAACAAAAAAAAATGCCTGCAGCTTCTTTACACTAAGACTAGCGACTTGTGGATGACTTTAGGGTCTTCAGCGTGTATCCCGTCATAGGAAGAGACCCACAACTCTCTGAAAAAAAACACATTTAGGAGTAAACGAGCAAAAAGTGAAAAAAACAAAATAAAAACGCTTTTATTTTTCTAAACGACTGTTACTAGCGACCTACGGATGACGTCTGCGTCTTCAGTGTGAAGCCTACCATAGGTAGAGACACACAACTCCAATGTAAAGACACACATTTAGGAGTAAACGAGCAAAAAGTGATAAAAAATGACGAAGAGCGTCGCAGCTCTTAAACGACTGTTACTAGCGACCAGCAGATGACGTCAGCATCTTCAGCGTGAAGCCTTACATAGGTAGAGACACACAACTCCATTTCAAAGCCACATATTACGAGTAAACGAGCGAAACGAGATAAAAAATGACGAAGAGCGTCCGCAGCTCCTAAACGACTATTACTAGCGACCTGCGGATGCCTTCAGCGTCTTCAGCGTGAAGCCTTATATAGGAAAAGACAAACAACTCCCTTGAAAAGATACACATTTAGGAGAAAACGAGCAAAAAGTGCTAAAACCAAAAGAAAAGAGCTTGCAGCTCTTAAACGACTGTTACTAGCGACCTGATGATGACGTCAGCGTCTTCAGCGTAAAGCCATCTTTTGGAAGAGACCCACAACACCCTTGAAAAGACACACAATTAGGAGAAAACGAGACAAAGTGATAAAAAAGAAAAAGAAAAACGTCTGTAGATCCTTAACGCCTGTTACTAGCGACATGCGGATATCGTCAGCGTCTTTAGCTTAAAGCCAACCATAGGAAAAGACCCACAACTCCCTTGAAAAACACACAATTAGAAAAAAACACGCAAATCGTGATAAAAAACAAAAGAAAAGCGCCTGCAGCTCGTAAACGACATGATAGCGACATGATGATGACGTCAGCGTCTTCAGCGTGATGCCTTCCATTGAAAGAGACCCACAACTCCCTTGAAAAGACAAACAATTAGGAGAAAACGAGCAAAAAGTTATAAAAAAGAAAAACGTCTGCAGCTCCTAAGCGACTGTTACTAGCGACGTGCGAATGACGTCAGCGTCTTCAGCGTAAAGCCTTCCAAAGGTAAAAACACACAACTCCATTGTAAAGACACACATTTAGGAGTTATCGAGCAAAAAAAGATAAAATAATGACGAAGATCGTCTGTTGCTCCTAAACGACTTTTACCAGCGACCAGCAGATGACGTCAGCACTTTCAGCGTGAAGCCTTACATAGGTAGAGACACACAACTCCATTGTAAAGCCACATATTTACGAGTTAACGAGCACAACGAGAAAAAAATGACGAAGAGTGTCGGCAGCTCCTAAACGACTATTACTAGCGACCTGCGTATGACTTCAGCGTCTTTAGCGTGAAGCCATCTATTGCAAGAGACCCACAACACCCTTGAAAAGACACACAATTAGGAGAAAACGAGAGAAAGTGATAAAAAAGAAAAAGAAAAACGTCTGTAGATCCTTAACGCCTGTTACTAGCGACCTGCGGATGACGTCAGCGTCTTTAGCCAAAAGCCAACCATAGAAAAAGACCCACAACACCCTTGAAAAACACACTTATAAAAAAAAACACGCAAAACGTGATAAAAAACAAAAGAAAAGCGCCTGCAGCTCGTACACGAAATGATAGCGACATGATGATGACGTCAGGGTCTTCAGCGTGATGCCTTCCATTGAAAGAGACCCACAACTCCCTTGAAAAGACAAACAATTAGGAGAAAACGAGCAAAAAGTTAAAAAAAGAAAAACGTCTGTAGCTCCTAAGCGACTGTTACTAGCAACCTGCGAATGACGTCAGCGACTTCAGCGTGAAGCCTTCCAAAGGTAAAGACACACAACTCCATTGTAAAGACAAACATTTAGGAGTTATCGAGCAAAAAGAGATAAAAAAAATGAAGAAGAGCGTCTGCAGCTTCTAAACGACTGTTACTAGCGACCTGCGTATGACTACAGCGTCTTTAGCGTGAAGCCATCTATTGAAAGAGACCCACAACTACCTTGAAAAGACACACAATTAGGAGAAAACGAGGAAAAGTGATAAAAAAGAAAAAGAAAAACGTCTGTAGATCCTTAAAGCCTGTTACTAGCAACCTGCGGATGACGTCAGCGTCTTAAGCTTAAAGCCAACCATAGGAAAAGACCCACAACTCCCTTGAAAAGATCCACAATTAGTAAAAAACTAGCAAAACGTGATAAAAAACAAAAGAAAAGCGCCTGCAGCTCGTAAACGACATGATAGCGACATGATGATGACGTCAGCGTCTTCAGCGTGATGCCTTCCATTGAAAGAGACCCACAACTCCCTTGAAAAGACAAACAATTAGGAGAAAACGAGCAAAAATTTATAAAAAAGAAAAACGTCTGTAGCTCCTAAGCGACTGTTACTAGCGACGTGCGAATGACGTCAGCGTCTTCAGCGTAAAGCCTTCCATTGAAAGAGACCCACAACTCCCTTGAAAAGACAAACAATTAGGAGAAAACGAGCAAAAAGTTATAAAAAAGAAAAACGTCTGTAGCTCCTAAGCGACTGTTACTAGCGACCTGCGAATGACGTCAGCGTCTTCAGCGTGAAGCCTTCCAAAGGTAAAGACACACAACTCCATTGTAAAGCCACATATTTACGAGTAAACGAGCAAAGCGAGATAAAAAATGACGAAGAGTGTTGGCAGCTCCTAAACGACTATTACTAGCGACCTGCTTTTGACTTCAGCGTCTTTAGCGTGAAGCCATCTATTAAAAGAGACCCACTACTCCCTTAAAAAGACACACACTTAGGAGTAAACGAGAAAAAGGTGATAAAAAAGAAAAAGAAAAACGTCTGTAGATCCTTAACGCCTGTTACTAGCCACCTGCGGATGACGTCAGCGTCTTTAGCTTAAAGCCAACCATAAGAAAAGACCCACAACTCCCTTGAAAAGATCCACAATTAGGAAAAAACTAGCAAAACGTGATAAAAAACAAAAGAAAAGCGCCTGCAGCTCCTAAACGACTGTTACTAGCGACCTGCGAATGACGTCAGCGTCTTCAGCGTGTTGCGTTCCATAGCAACAGAACCACAACTCCCTTGAAAAGACACATTTAGAAGAAAACGATCAAAAAGTGATAAAATACAGAAGATAAACGCCTGTAACACCTAAACGACTGTTACTAGCGACCTGCGGCTAACGTCAGCGTCTTTAGCGTGAAGCTTTTCATAGGAAGACACCAAGAACTCCCTTTATAAGACACACTTTTAGGAGAAAATAAGCAAAAAGTGAGAAAGAACAAATGAATAGCGCCTTCAGCTCCTAATAGACTGTTACTAGCGACCTGCAATTGCGGTCAGCATCTTCAAATTGAAGCCTTCTATAGGAATACACCCTCAACTACCATGAAAAGACACACATTAAGGAGAAAACGAGCAAAAAGTAATAAAAAACAAAAGATAAACGCCTGTATCTCCTAAACGTCTGTTACTAGTGACGTGCAGATGACGTCAGTGTTTTCAGCGTAAAGCCTTCCACAGGAAAAGTCCCTCAACTCTCTTGAAAAAACACACATTTAGGAGAAAACAAACAAAAAATGTTGAAAATTAAAAGATAAGAGCCTGCAGCTCCTAAAAGGCTTTTATTAGCGACTTGCAAATGACTTCAGCGTAAAACCTTTCATAGGAAGAGACCCAAAATTCCTTTGAGACGACACACATTTAGGAGAAAACGATTAAAAAGGGATAAAATAATGACGAAGAGCGTCTGTAGCTCATAAACAACTGCTACAAGCGTCTTCAGCGTGAAACCGTCCATAGGTAAAAACCCACAACTCCCTTGTATAGATACATTTATGAGGATACGATCAAAAAGTGATAAAATACAGAAGATAAACGCCTGTAACACCTAAACGACTGTTACTAGCGACCAGCGGGTAACGTCAGCGTCTTTAGCGTGAAGCGTTTCATAGAAAGACACCAAGATCTTTCTTTATAAGACACACATTTAGGAGAAAACAAGCAAAAAGTGAGAAAAAACAAAAGAATAGCGCCTTCAGCTCCTAAACGACAGTTATTAGCGACCTGTGGATGACGTCAGCGTCTTTAGCGTGAAGCCTTCCATTGGAGGAGACCCACAACTCCCTTTAAAAGACATACAATGTTCAATAAAACGAGCAAAAAGTGATAAATAAACGTCTGTATTTCTTTAACGACTGTTACTGGCGACCTGCGGATGACGTCAGCGTCTTCTGTGTGTAGCCTTTCATAGGAAAAGACCCACAACTCACTTTTAAAGACACACATTTAGGAGAAAACGAGCAAAAAGTGATAAAAAACAAAAGAAAAGGGCCTGCAGCTTCTTTACAACTAAGACTAGCGACTTGTGGATGACTTTAGGGTCTTCAGCGTGTATCCAGTCATAGGAAGAGACTCACAACTCCCTTAAAAAGATACACATTTAGGAGAAAACGTGCAAAAAGTGATAAAAAACAAAAGAAAAGAGCTTGCAGCTCTTAAACGACTGTTACTAGCGACCTGATGATGACGTCAGCGTCTTCTGCGTGTAGCCATCTATTGGAAGAAACCCACAACTCCCTTGAAAAGAAACACAATTAGGTGAAAACGAGAAAAAGTGATAAAAAAGAAAAAGAAAAACGTCTGTAGATCCTTAACGCCTGTTACTAGCGACCTGCGGATGACGTCAGCGTCTTTAGCTTAAAGCCAACCATAGGAAAAGACTCACAACTCCCTTGAAAAACACACTTATAAAAAAAACACGCAAAACGTGATAAAAAACAAAAGAAAAGCGCCTGCAGCTCGTAAACGACATGATAGCGACATGATGATGACGTCAGCGTCTTCAGCGTGATGCCTTCCATTGAAAGAGACCCACAACTCCCTTGAAAAGACAAACAATTAGGAGAAAACGAGCAAAAAGTTATAAAAAAGAAAAACGTCTGTAGCTTCTAAGCGACTGTTACTAGCGACCTGCGAATGACGTCAGCGTCTTCAGCGTGAAGCCTTCCAAAGGTAAAGACACACAACTCCATTGTAAAGACACACATTTAGGAGTTATCGAGCAAAAAAAGATAAAAAAATGAAGAAGAGCGTCTGCTGCTCCTAAACGACTGTTACCAGCGACCAGCAGATGACGTCAGCACTTTCAGCGTGAAGCCTTACATAGGTAGAGACACACAACTCCATTGTAAAGCCACATATTTACGAGTAAACGAGCAAAGCGAGATAAAAAATGACGAAGAGTGTCGGCAGCTACTAAACGACTATTACTAGCGACCTGCTTTTGAATTCACCGTCTTTAGCGTGAAGCCATCTATTGAAAGAGACCCACTACTCCCTTAAAAAGACACACACTTAGGAGTAAACGAGAAAAAGGTGATAAAAAAGAAAAAGAAAAACGTCTGTAGATCCTTAACGCCTGTTACTAGCGACCTGCGGATGACGTCAGCGTCTTTAGCTTAAAGCCAACCATAGGAAAAGACCCACACCTCCCTTGAAAAGATCCACAATTAGGAAAAAACTAGCAAAACGTGATAAAAAACAAAAGAAAAGCGCCTGCAGCTCGTAAACGACATGATAGCGACATGATGATGACGTCAGCGTCTTCAGCGTGATGCCTTCCATTGAAAGAGACCCACAACTCCCTTGAAAAGACAAACAATTAGGAGAAAACGAGCAAAAAGTTATAAAAAAGAAAAACGTCTGTAGCTCCTAAGCGACTGTTACTAGCGAACTGCGAATGACGTCAGCGTCTTCAGCGTGAAGCCTTCCAAAGGTAAAGACACACAACTCCATTGTAAAGACACACATTTAGGAGTTATCGAGCAAAAAAAGATAAAAAAATGACGAAGAGCGTCTGCTGCTCCTAAACGACTGTTACCAGCGACCAGCAGATGACGTCAGCACTTTTAGCGTGAAGCCTTACATAGGTAGAGACACACAACTCCATTGTAAAGCCACATATTTACGAGTAAACGAACAAAGCGAGATAAAAAATGACGAAGAGTGTCGGCAGCTCCTAAACGACTATTACTAGCGACCTGCTTTTGACTTCAGCGTCTTTAGCGTGAAGCCATCTATTGAAAGAGACCCACTACTCCCTTAAAAAGACACACACTTAGGAGTAAACGAGAAAAAGGTGATAAAAAAGAAAAAGAAAAACGTCTGTAGATCCTTAACGCCTGTTACTAGCGACCTGCGGATGACGTCAGCGTCTTTAGCTTAAAGCCAACCATAGGAAAAGACCCACAACTCCCTTGAAAAGATCCACAATTAGGAAAAAACTAGCAAAACGTGATAAAAAACAAAAGAAAAGCGCCTGCAGCTCGTAAACGAATGTTTATAGCGAAATGGTGATAACGTCAGCGTCATCAGCGTGAAGCCTTCCATTGAAAGAGACCCACAACTCTCTTGAAAGGACAAACAATTAGGAGAAAACGAACAAAAAGTTATAAAAAAGAAAACGTCTGTAGCTCCTAAGCGACTGTTACTAGCGACCTGCGTATGACTTCAGCGTCTTCAG
Source organism: Zhengitettix transpicula (assembly GCA_037074705.1). Classification (NCBI taxonomy): domain Eukaryota; kingdom Metazoa; phylum Arthropoda; class Insecta; order Orthoptera; family Tetrigidae; genus Zhengitettix; species Zhengitettix transpicula. Next base: position 262,983 of record JAYJMR010000011.1, on the reverse strand, counting down.
TGTGAAGCCTTATATAGGAAGAGACAAACAACTCCCTTGAGACGACACACATTTAGGAGAAAACGATTAAAAAGGGATAAAATAATGACGAAGAGCGCCTGTAGCTCATAAACAACTGCTACAAGCAACCTGCAGATGACGTCAGCGTCTTCAACGTGAAACCGTCCATAGGTAAAAACCAACAACTCCCTTGTAAAGATACAATTATGAGAATACGATCAAAAAGTGAAAAAATACAGAAGATAAACGTGTGTAACACCTAAGCGACTGTTACTAGCTACCTGCGGATAACGTCAGCGTCTTTAACGTGAAGAGTTTTATAGAAAGACACCAAGATCTTTCTTTATAAGACACACATTTAGGAGAAAACAAGCAAAAAGTGAGAAAGAACAAAAGAATAGCGCCTTCAGCTCCTAAACGACTGTTACTAGCGAACTGTGGATGACGTCAGCGTCTTTAGCGTGAAGCCTTTCTAATGTAAAGACACACAACTCCATTGTAAAGACACACATTTAGGAGTTATCGAGCATAAAGAGATAAAAAAATGACGAAGAGCGTCTGCAGCTCCTAAACGACTGTTACCAGCGACCAGCAGACGACGTCAGCATCTTCAGCGTGAAGCCTTACATAGGTAGAGACACACAACTCCATTTTAAAGCCACATATTTACGGGTAAACGAGCAAAACAATATAAAAAATGACGAAGAGCGTCGGCAGCTCGTAAACGACTATTACTAGCGACGTGCGGAGGACTTCAGCGACTTCAGCGTGAAGCCTTATATAGGAAGAGACAAACAACTCCCTTGAAAAGATACACATTTAGGAGAAAACGAGAAAAAAGTGATAAAAAACAAAAGAAAAGAACTTGCAGCTCTTAAACGACTGTTACTAGCGACCTGATTATGACGTCAGCGTCTTCAGCCTTAAGTCATCTATTGGAAGAGACCCGCAACTCCCTTAAAAAGACACAATTAAGGAGAAAACGAGAAAAAGTGATAAAGAAGAAAAAGAAAAACGTCTGTAGATCCTTAATGAGCTTGCAGCTCTTAAACGACTGTTACTAGCGACCTGCGGATGACGTCAGCGTCTTTAGCTTAAAGCCAACAATAGGAAAAGACCCACAACTCCCTTGAAAAGACACACAATTAGGAAAAAACAAGCAAAACGTGATAAAAAAACAAAAGAAAAGCGCCTGCAGCTCGTAAACGACTGTTGATAGCGACATGATGATGACGTCAGCAATTTCAGCGTGAAGCCTTCCATTGAAAGACACCCACAACTCCCTTGAAAAAGACAAACAATTAGGAGACTAACCGTTGACGTCAGCTTCATCAGCGATAAGCTTTCCATAGGAAGAGACCAAAATCTCCCTTGAAAAGACACACAATTATGAGAAAACGAGTAAAAAGAGATAAAAAATGAGGACGAGCGCCATCTGCTCCTAAACGACTGTTACTAGCGAATTGCAGATAACGTCAGCGTCTTCAGCGTTAAGCCTTCCATAGGTAGAAACCCACGACTCCCTTGTAAAGACACAAATTTAGGAGAAAACGATCAGAAAGTGCTAAAAACAGAAGAAAAGCGCCTGCAGCTCGTAAACGACTGTCACTAGCGACCTGCGAATGACGTCAGCGTCTTCAGCGTGGGCCCTTCCATAGGAACAGAACCACAACTCTCTTGAAAAACACATTTAGTAGAAAACGATCAAAAAGTGATAAAATACAGAAGATAAACGCCTGTAACACCTAAACGACAGTTACTAGCGACCTGCGGATAACGTCAGCGTCTTTAGCGTGAAGCTTTTCATAGGAAGACACCAAGAACTCCCTTTATAAGGCACACATTTAGGAGAAAACAAGCAAAAAGTGAGAAAGAACAAAAGAATAGCGCCTTCAGCTCCTAAACGACTCTTACTAGAGACCTGCAATTGCGGTCAGCATCTTCAGCGTGAAGCCTTCTATAGGATGACACCCACAACTACCTTGAAAAGACACACAATAAGGAGAAAACGAGCAAAAAGTTATAAAAAACAAAAGTTAATCGCCTGTATCTCCTATACGTCTGTTACTAGTGATGTGCAGATGACGTCAGTGTTTTCAGCGTAAAGCCTTCCACAGGAAAAATGCCTCCACTCTCTTGAAAAAACACACATTTAGGAGAAAACGAGCAAAAAGTGTTGAAAATTAAAAGATAAGAGCCTGCAGCTCCTAAAAGGCTTTTACTAGCGATCTGCAAATGACGTCAGCGTCTTCAGCGTAAAACCTTTCATAGGAAGAGACCCAAAACTCCCTTGAGACGACACACACTTAGGAGAAAAGGATCAAAAAGAGATAAAAAATGACGAAGAGCGCCTGTAGCTCATAAATAACTGTTACTAGCGAATTGCAGATAACGTCAGCGTTTTCAGCGTTAAGCCTTCCATAGGTAAAAACCCACAACTCCCTTGAATAGATACATTTATGAGAATACCATCAAAAAGTAATAAAATACAAAAGATTAACGCCTGTACCACCTAAACGACTGTTACTAACAACCTGCGGATGACGTCAACGTCTTCAGAGTGAAGCCTTCCATAGCAAGTGCCCACACCACTACCTTGAAAAGACACACATTTAGGAGAAAACGAGCAAAAAGTGATAAAAAACAAAAGAAAAGCGCTTGCAGCTCGAAAACGACTGTTACTAGCGACCTGATGATGATGTCAGCGTCTTCAGCGTGAAGCCTTCAATTGGAAGAGACCCACAACTCCCTTGAAAAGACACACATTTTGGAGAAAATGAGCAAAAAGTGTTAAAAAACAAACGAAAAGCGTCTGCGGCAACTAAACTTATGTTACTAGCGACCAGCGGATGATGTCAGCTTCATCAGCTTGAAGCCTTTCTTAGGAAGAGACCAACAACTCCCTTGAAAAAACACACATTTAGGAGAAAACGAGCAAAAAGAGATAAAAAATGACGAAGAGCGCCAGCAGCTCCTAAACGACTGTTACGAGCGACCTGCAGATGACGTCAGCGTCTTCAACGTTAGGCCTGCCATAGGTAGGGACCCACAACTACCTTGTAAAGACACACATTTAGGAGAAAACTAGCTAAAAGTGATAAACACAAAAGAAAAACGCCTGTAGCTCGTAAACGACTGTTACTAGCGACCTGCAAATGACGTTAGCGTCTTCAGCGTGATGCCTTCCATAGAAACAGAACCACATTTCCCTTGAAAAGACACTCATTTAGGAGAAAACGAGCAAAAAGTGATAAAAAAAAATGACGAAGAGCGTATGTAGCTCCTAAACGACTGTTACTAGCGACCTGCGGATAACGTCAGCGTCTTTAGCGTGAAGCTTTTCATAGGAAGAAACCAAGAACTCCCTTGATAAGACAAACATTTAAGAGAAAACAAGCAAAAAGTGATACAGAACTAAAGAATAGCTCCTTCAGCTCCTAAATGACTGTTACTACCGACCTGCAATAGACGTCAGCGTCTTCAGCGTGAAGCTTTCATTATGAAGAGACCCACAACTCCCTTAAAAAGACACACATTCAGAAGAAAACGAGCAAAAACTGTTGAAAATTAAAAGAAATGCACCTGCAGCTCCTAAAAAGATTTTACTAGCGACCTGCAAATGACGTCAGCGTCTTCAGCGTAAAACCTGTCATAGGAAGAGACCCAAAACTTCCTTGAGAAGAAACACATTTAGGAGAATACGATTAAAAAGTGATAATAAACAAAAGAAAAACGCCTGTATCTCCTAAACGACTGTTACTAGCGACCAGTGGATGACGTCAGCGTCTTCAGCGTGAAGACTTATATAGGAAGAGAGAAACAACTCCCTTGAAAAGAAACACACAATTAGGAGAAAACGAGGAAAAGTGATAAACAAGAAAAATAAAAACGTGTGTAGCTCCTAAAAGACTGTTACTAGCGACCTGCGAATGACGTCCGCGTCTTCAGCGTGAAGCCTTCCAAAGGTAAAAACACACAACTCCATTGTAAAGACACACGTTTAGGAGTTATCGACAAAAAAAGATAAAAAAATGACGAAGAGCGTCTGCTGCTCCAAAACGACTGTTACCAGCGACCTGCAGATGACGTCAGCACTTTCAGCGTGAAGCTTTACATAGGTAGAGACACACAACTCCATTGTAAAGCCACATATTTACGAGTAAACGAGCAAAACTGGATAAAAAATGACGAAGATTGTCGGCAGCTCCTACACGACTATTACTAGCGACCTGCGTATGACTTCAGCGTCTTTAGCATGAAGCCATCTATTGAAAGAGACCCACAACTCCCTTGAAAAAAAACACACAATTAGGAGAAAACGAGAAAAAGTTATAAAAAAGAAAAAGAAAAACGTCTGTAGATCCTTAACGCCTGTTACTAGCGACCTGCGGATGACGTCAGCGTCTTTAGCTTAAAGCCAACAATAGGAAAAGACCCACAACTCCCTTGAAAAGATCCACAATTAGGAAAAAACTAGCAAAACGTGATAAAAAACAAAAGAATAGCGCCTGCAGCTCGTAAACGACTGTTTATAGCGACATGATGGTGACGTCAGCGTCATCAGCGTGAAGCCTTCCATTGAAAGAGACCCACAACTCCCTTGAAAAGACAAACAATTAGGAGAAAATGAGCAAAAAGTAATAAAAATGAAAAAGAAAAACGTCTGTAGCTCCTAAACGGTTGCTACTAGCGACCTGCGTATGACTTCAGCGTCTTCAGCGTGTAGTTTTTCATAGTAAAAGTCCTACAACTTCCTTGAAAAGACACACATCTAGGAGAAAACGAGCAAAAAGTGTTAAAAATACAAAAGAAAAGCGTCTGCAGCTCCTAACGTATGTTACTAGCGACTAAGCGTTGACATCTGCTTCATCAGCGTTAAGCCTTCCATAGGAAGAGACAAAAAAATTCTTTTAGACGACACCTATTTAGTGGAAAACGAGCAAGAAGTGTTAAAAAAAATTAAAGAAAAACGCCAGTAGCTCCCAAACGTCTGTTACTACCGACTTGCGGATGACGTCAACGTCTTCGGAGTGAAGCCTTCCATAGCAAGTGCCCACACCACTACCTTGAAAATAAAAACATTTAGGAGAAAACGAGCAAAAAGTGATAAAAAACAAAAGAAACACGCTTGCAGCTCGAAAACGACTGTTACTAGCGATCTGCGAATCACGTCAGCGTCTTCAGCGTGAAGCCTTCTATAGGAAGACACCCACAATTACCTTGAAAAGACACATATTAAGGAGAAAACGAGCAAAAAGAGTTGAAAATTAAAAGATAAGAGCCTGCAGCTCCTAAAAGGCTTTTACTAGCGACCTGCAAATGACGTCAGCGTCTTTAGCGTGAAGCCTTCCATTAGAAGAGACCCACAACTCCCTTTAAAAGACATACAATGTTTAATAAAACGAGCAAAAAGTGATAAAAAAAACGACTGTATTTCCTTAACGACTGTTACTAGCGACCTGCGGATGACGTCAGCGTCTTCTGCGTGTAGCCTTTCATAGGAAAAGAACCACAACTCACTTTTAAAGACAAACATTTAGGAGAAAACGAGCAAAAAGTGATAAAAAACAAAAGAGAAAGGCCTGCAGATTCTTTACAACTAAGACTAGCGACTTGTGGATGACTTTAGGGTCTTCAGCGTGTATCCAGTCATAGGTAGAGACCCACAACTCCCTTAAAAAGACACACATTTAGGAGTAAACGAGCAAATAGTGATAAAAAACAAAACAAAAACGCTTTTATTTTTTAAACGACTGTTACTAGCGACCTACGGATAACGTCAGCGTCTTCAGCGTGAAGCCATCTATTGAAAGAGACCCACAACTCCCTTGAAAAGACACACAATTAGGAGAAAACGAGAAAAAGTGATAAAAAAGAAAAAGAAAAACGTCTGTACATCCTTAACGCCTGTTACTAGCGACCTGCGGATGACGTCAGCGTCTTTAGCTTAAAGCCAACCATAGGAAAAGACCCACAACTCCCTTGAAAAGATCCACAATTAGGAAAAAACTAGCAAAACGTGATAAAAAAACAAAAGAAAAGCGCCTGCAGCTCGTAAACGACTGTTTAAAGCGACATGATGGTGACGTCAGCGTCATCAGCGTGAAGCCTTCCATTGAAAGAGACCCACAACTCCCTTGAAAAGACAAACAATTAGGAGAAAATGAGCAAAAAGTAATAAAAATAAAAAAGAAAAACGTCTGTAGCTCCTAAACGGTTGTTACTAGCGACCTGCGTATGACTTCAGCGTCTTCAACGTGTAGCCTTTCATAGTAAAAATCCTACAACTTCCTTGAAAAGATACACATCTAGGAGAAAACGAGCAAAAAGTGTTAAAAATACAAAAGAAAAGCGTCTGCAGCTCCTAACGTATGTTACTAGCGACTAACCGTTGACGTCAGCTTCATCAGCGTTAAGCCTTCCATAGGAAGAGACTAAAAACTCCTTTTAGAAGACACCTATTTAGTAGAAAACGAGCAAAAAGTGATAAAAAAAATAAATTAAAAACGCCTGTAGCTCCCAAACGTCTGTTACTAGCGACTTGCGAATGACGTCAACGTCTTCGGAGTGAAGCCTTCCATAGCAAGTGCCCACACCACTACCTTGAAAATAAAAACATTTAGGAGAAAACGAGCAAAAAGTGATAAAAAACAAAAGAAAAACGCTTGCAGCTCGAAAACGACTGTTACTAGCGACCTGCGAATGACGTCAGCGTCTTCAGCGTGAAGCCTTCTATAGGAAGACACCCACAATTACCTTGAAAAGACAAACATTAAGGAGAAAACGAACAAAAAGTTGTAAAAAACAAAAGATAAACGCCTGTATCTCCTAAACGTCTGTTACTAGTGACGTGCAGATGACGTCAGTGTTTTCAGCGTAAAGCCTTCCACAGGAAAAATCCCTCAACTCTCTTGAAAAAACACACATTTAGGAGAAAACGAGCAAAAAGTGTTGAAAATTAAAAGATAAGAGCCTGCAGCTCCTAAAAGGCTTTTACTAGCGACCTGCAAATGACGTCAGCGTCTTCACCGTAAAACCTTTCATAGGAAGAGACCCAAAACTCCCTTGAGACGACACATTTAGGAGAAAACGATCAAAAAGGGATAAAAAAATGACGAAGAGCGCCTGTATCTCATAAACAACTGCTACAAGCGATCTGCAGATGACGTCAGCGTCTTTAGCGTGAAACCGTCCGTAGGTAAAAATACACAACTCCCTTGAAAAGATACATTTATGAGGATACGATCAAAAAGTGATAAAATACAGAAGATAAACGCCTGTAGGACCTAATTGACTGTTACTAGCGACCTGCGGATAACGTCAGCGTCTTCAGCGTAATCCCTTCCATAGGGAGAGATACATTACTCTTTTAAAAAGATACGCATTTAGGAGAAAACGATCACAAAGTGATAAAATACAGAAGATAAACGCCTGTAACACCTAAACGATTGTCACTAGCGACCTGCGGATAACGTCAGCGTCTTTAGCGTGAAGCTTTTTAAAGGAAGGCACCAAGAACTTTCTTTATAAGACACACATTTAGGAGAAAACAAGCAAAAAGTGATAAAAAAATAAAGAAAAGGGGCTGCAGCTTCTTTACAACTAAGACTAGCGACTTGTGGATGACTTTAGGGTCTTAAGCGTGTAACCAGTCATAGGAAGAGACCCACAACTCCCTTGAAAAGACACACATTTAGGAGAAAACGAGAAAAAGGTGATAAAAATAAAAATAAAAAATCGTCTGTAGATCCTTAACGCCTGTTACTAGCGACATGCGGATGACGTCAGCGTCTTTAGCTTAAAGCCAACCATAGGAAAAGACCCACAACTCCCTTGAAAAGACACACATCTAGGAGAAAACGAGCAAAAAGTGTTAAAAAATCAAATGAAAAGCGTCTGCAGCACATAACTTATGTTACTAGCGACTAACTGTTGACGTCAGCTTCATCCGCGTTAAGCCTTCCATAGGAAGAGACTAAAAACTCCTTTTAGAAGACAACTATTTAGTAGAAAACGAGCAAAAAGTGATAAAAAAAAATAAAAGAAAAGCGCCTGTAGCTCCCAAACGTCTGTTACTAGCGACTTGCGGATGACGTCAACGTCTTCGGAGTGAAGCCTTCCATAGCAAGTGCCCACAACACTACCTTGAAAATAAAAACATTTAGGAGAAAACGAGCAAAAAGTGATAAAAAACAAAAGAAAAACGCTTGCAGCTCGAAAACGACTGTTACTAGCGACCTGCGAATGACGTCAGCGTCTTCAGCGTGAAGCCTTCTAAAGGAAGACACCCACAACTACCTTGAAAAGACACATATTAAGGAGAAAACGAGCAAAAACTTATAAAAAACAAAAGATAAACGCCTGTATCTCCTAAACGTCTGTTACTAGTGACGTGCAGATGACGTCAGTGTTTTCAGCGTAAAGCCTTCCACAGGAAAAATCCCTCAACTCTCTTGAAAAAACACACATTTAGGAGAAAACGAGCAAAATGTGTTGAAAATTAAAAGATAAGAGCCTGCAGCTCCTAAAAGGCTTTTACTAGCGACCTGCAAATGACGTCAGCGTCTTCAGCGTAAAACCTTTCATAGGAAGAGACGTAAACCTCCATTGAGACGACACACATTTAGGAGAAAACGATCAAAAAGGGATAAAAAAATGACGAAGAGCGCCTGTAGCTCATAAACAACTGCTACAAGCGATCTGCAGATGACGTCAGCGTCTTTAGCGTGAAACCGTCCGTAGGTAAAAACCCACAACTCCCTTGAAAAGATACATTAATGAGAATACGATCAAAAAGTGATATAATACAGAAGACAAACGCCTGTAGCACCTAAACGACTGTTACTAGCGACCTGCGGATAACGTCAGCGTCTTTAGCGTGAAGCTTTTTATATGAAGACACCAAGAACCTTCTTTATAAGACACACATTTAGGAGAAAACAAGCAAAAAGTGAGAAAGAACAAAAGAATAGCGCCTTCAGCTCCTAAACGACTGTTACTAGCGACCTGTGGTTGACGTCAGCGTCTTTTGCGTGAAGCCTTCCATTGGAAGAGACCCACAACTCCCTTTAAAAGACATACAATGTTTAATAAAACGAGCAAAAAGTGATAAGAAAAAGATAAACGTCTGTATTTCCTTAACGACTGTTACTAGCGACCTGCGGATGACGTCAGCGTCTTCTGCGTGTAGCCATTTATTGGAAGAGACCCACAACTCCCTTGAAAAGACACACATTTAGGAGTAAACGAGCAAAAAGTGATAAAAAACAAAATAAAAACGCTTTTATTTTTTAAACGACTGTTACTAGCGACCTACGGATAACGTCAGCGTCTTCAGCGTGAAGCCTACTATAGGTAGAGACACACAACTCCAATGTAAAGACACACATTTAGGAGTCAACGAACAAAAAGAGATAAAAAAATGACGAAGAGCGTCTGCAGCTCATAAACGAATGTTACTAGCGACCAGCAGATGACTTCAGCATGAAGCTTTACATAGGTAGAGACACACAACTCCATTTTAAAGCCACATATTTACGAGTAAACGAGCAAAACGAGATAAAAAATGACGAAGAGCGTCGGCAGCTCCTAAACGACTATTACTAGCGACCTGCGGATGACTTCAGCGTCTTCAACGTGAAGCCTTATATAGGAAAAGACAAACAACCCCCTTGAAAAGACACACAATTAGGAGAAAACGAGAAAAAGTGATAAAAAACAAAAGAAAAGAGCTTGCAGCTCTTAAACGACTGTTACTAGCGACCTGATTATGACGTCAGCGTCTTCAGCGTGAAGCCATCTTTTGGAAGAGACCCACAACTTCCTTGAAAAGACACACATCTAGGAGAAAACGAGCAAAAACTGTAAAAAATCAAAAGAAAAGCGTTTGCAGCACCTAACTTAAGTTACTAGCTACTAACCATTGACGTCAGCTTCTTTCAGCGTTAAGCCTTTCATAGGAAGAGACCAAAAACTCCTTTTAGAAGACATCTATTCAGTACAAAACGAGCAAAAAGTGATAAAAAAAAATAAAAGAAAAACGCATGAAGCTCCCAAACGTCCGTTACTAGCGACTTGCGGATGACGTCAATGTCTGCGGAGTGAAGCCTTCCATAGCAAGTGCCCACACCACTACCTTACAATACAAACATTTAGGAGAAAACGAGCAAAAAGTAATAAAAAACAAAAGAAAAACGCTTGCAGCTCGTAAACGACTGTTACTAGCGACCTGCGAATTACGTCAGCGTCTTTAGCGTGATGCCTTCCATAGGAACAGAACCACACCTCCCTTGAAAAGACACATTTAGGAGAAAACGATCAAAAAGTGATAAAATACAGAAGATAAACGCCTGTAACACCTAAACGACTGTTACTAGCGACCTGCGGCTAACGTCAGCGTCTTTAGCGTGAAGCTTTTCATAGGAAGACACCAAGAACTCCCTTTATAAGACACACTTTTAGGAGAAAACAAGCAAAAAGTGAGAAAGAACAAAAGAATAGCGCCTTCAGCTCCTAAACGACTGTTACTAGCGACCTGCAATTACGGTTTGCATCTTCAGATTGAAGCCTTCTATAGGAAGACACCCACAACTACCTTGAAAAGGCACACATTAAGGAGAAAACGAGCAAAAACTTATAAAAAACAAAAGATAAACGCCTGTATCTCCTAAATGTCTGTTACTAGTGTCGTGCAGATGACGTCAGTGTTTTCAGCGTAAAGCCTTCCACAGGAAAAATCCCTCAACTCTCTTGAAAAAACACACATTTAGGAGAAAACGAGCAAAAAGTGTTGAAAATTAAAAGATAAGAGTCTGCAGCTCCTAAAAGGCTTTTACTAGCGACTTGCAAATGACTTCAGCGTCTTCAGCGTAAAACTTTTCATAGGAAGAGACCAAAAACTCCCTTGAGACGACACACATTTAGGAGAAAACGATTAAAAAGGGATAAAATAATGACGAAGAGCGCCTGTAGCTCATAAACAACTGCTACAAGCTACCTGCAGATGACGTCAGCGTCTTCATCGTGAAACCGTCCATAGGTAAAAACCCACAACTCCCTTGTAAAGATACATTTATGAGGATACGATCAAAAAGTGATAAAATACAGAAGATAAACCTGTGTAACACCTAAACGACTGTTACTAGCGACCTGCGGATAACGTCAGCGTCTTTAGCGTGAAGCGTTTCATAGAAAGACACCAAGATCTTTCTTTATAAGACACACATTTAGGAGAAAACAAGCAAAAACTGAGAAAGAAAAAAAGAATAGCGCCTTCAGCTCCTAAACGACTGTTACTGGCGACCTGTGGATGACGTCAGCGTCTTTAGCGTGAAGCCTTCCATTGGAAGAGACCCACAACTCACTTTTAAAGACACACATTTAGGCAAAAACGAGCAAAAAGTGATAAAAAACAAAAGAAAAGGGCCTGCAGCTTCTTTACAACTAAGACTAGCGACTTGTGGATGACTTTAGGGTCTTCAGCGTGTATCCAGTCATAGGAAGAGACCCACAACTCCCTTGAAAAGACACACATTTAGGAGTAAACGAGCAAAAAGTGATAAAAAACAAAATAAAAACGCTTTTATTTTCTAAACGACTGTTACTAGCGACCTGCGGATGACGTCAGCGTCTTCAGCGTGAAGCCTACCATAGGTAGAGACACACGACTCCTTTGTAAAGACACACATTTAGGAGTAAACGAGCAAAAAGAGAGAAAAAAAAGACGAAGAGCGTCGGCAGCTCCTAAACGTCTATTACTAGCGCCCTGCGGATGACTTCAGAGTCTTCAACGTGAAGCGTTCCATTGAAAGTGACCCACAACTCCCTTGATAAGACAAACAATTAGGAGAAAACGAGCAAAAAGTGATAAAAAAAAAAGAAAAACGTCTGTAGCTCCTAAACGACTGTTACTAGCGACCTGCGGATAACGTCACCGTCTTCAGCGTGAAGCCTTATATGGGAAGAGACAAACAACTCCCTTAAAAAGATACACATTTAGGAGAAAACGTTCAAAAAGTGATAAAAAACAAAAGAAAAGAGCTTGCAGCTCTTAAACGACTGTTACTAGCGACCTGATGATGACGTCAGCGTCTTCAGCGTGAATCATTCTATTGGAAGAGACCCATAACTCCCTTGAAAAGAAACACAATTAGGTGAAAACGAGATAAAGTGATAAATAAGAAAAGAAAAACGTCTGTAGATCCTTAACGCCTGTAACTAGCGACCTGCGGATGACGTCAGCGTCTTAAGCGTGACGCCTTCCAAATGTAAAGACACACAACTCCATTGTAAAGACACACATTTAGGAGTTATCGAGCAAAAAGAGATAAAAAAATGACGAAGACCGTCTGCAGCTCCTAAACGACTGTTACCAGCGACCAGCAGACGACGTCAGCATCTTCAGCGTGAAGCCTTACATAGGTAGAGACACACAACTCCATTTTAAAGCCACATATTTACGGTTAAACGAGCAAAACGATATAAAAAATGACGAAGAGCGTCGGCAGCTCGTAAACGACTATTACTAGCGACCTGCGGACGACATCATTTTTTCTTTTTTTCACAATTTTAGAAAATACAGAAAAATGCCTTAACTCCTAAACCGCAAGCGAAAGAGGGCTAAAAACACCGGATTCGTGTTCAGCAAGGTAGCTTCCTTAAGAAAAGTAACATCATTTTTTCTTTTTTTCACAATTTTAGAAAATACAGAAAAATGCCTGTAACTCCTAAACCATAAGAGATAGAGGGCTAAAAACACCAGATTCGTGTTCAGCAAGGTCGCTTCCTTAAGAAAAGTTACATTATTTTTCTTTTTTTCACAATTTTAGAAAATACAGAAAAATGCCTGTAACTCCTAAACCGTAAGCGATAGAGGGCTAAAAACACCGGATTCGTGTTCAGCATGGTCGCTTCCTTAAGTAAAGTCACATCATTTTTTCTTTTTTTCACAATTTTAAAAAATACAGAAAAATGCCTGTAACTCTTGTAAAGACTTTGTACATGCTGCTTCGCAGCACGCAAGGTTATCATCTCCAAGTCGTGTCGTCGTTGTCGCTCCCTTTGGCGGCAAGCTCCCAGTGCTATTTGGAATCACTGTTGCGCAACACTGCGTGTATATAAGAGAGCCGTGTTTGTGATAAAGTCGTGTCCGTATGCCTAGACGCTGCTGTCCGCACAGTCTGTTGGAAATTTGCGCGTAAGTGTTTAACATGTCGGGTGTAATTGACAACGATTACGACGTACACGGTCAGGTGGAAGAAAGAGAAGAAGAAGACGGAGACGTAATTCAGGAGTACGGCTTTAACTTCAAAGACGGTGAATTTTCGGAACAAGATTTCACCTCAGCTTACAAGTGTCATATTTTGTCTGACACTTTGGATATAATGTCGGATTCATTAAGTTTTCAGTTACAATTTCTCGGAGGAACAAACAAAGACTTGAAGCTTCGATTTAATGTAATGAGAAACGAAAATTTAACCCAAGACAGAATATTATGTTGTAGGTGTTTTCAGAAATTGTGTTTTACTGGCTGCCCGTACAACAGACGTTCGATATCTGAATATAAATATTATGACGAGAGGACAGAGTCTACCGGCAGAGGACTTCTAAGTTACATTTACGACAATCGTCACAGAATTTTTTGTGATTCTTGTCGAGTATTTGGAGCGGTATTTTTCTGACTATGTAAGTTAGTAATTTTTTCTTTTGTTGCAGTTGCAGAAATAAGTTCTACTTTCGACCTCTTCAATCTGATATTAATTCATATTTTGATATCATGGACAGATCGTCTTCGGGTAAAGACAAGACTTCCAAAACAGAAGAAGAAGTCATTTCCGACAGCGATGCGAGTTACTCCAGCGGTGAAGAAGATAAAAAGAAAGAAGAATTGTACGAACCGCCAGATACTTGTCCGAGCGATCCAGAATTTCACGAAGAAAGAAAAAGGAAATTTGCCGAAGCTGAAAATATTTCTAGGAAACGAAAATCTTCACCTTGTAAACGTGTTGTCGGTAATAGTTATATTTCAATTCCGGATAAGAAAAGAATTAAACGATCTGCAAATTCAAAAAAATATTTAATAAATTTGTTTGTAAATTTCTTTGGCGGTATAGAAATATTTTTAAACGTTTCTGAATATTCGTTCGAAAAATGTCTGAAAAATTTATCGAGTACTTTATTAAGGAGACTGGGCGAAAATTTAACTTCAACGGGAATAGAAGTTTTAAAAGTCCTGAGGAAATTAAAATTTGCGTATCCGATTACGGCAACCTAATTGACCAATCAAATGAAAGACGAGCTGTCATCGCTGATGTCATTCCCTATGGAGCTTATAGAGGAAACCGTATCGGCTTTTACAAACTCTTTAAAAAGTTGTTGCAATCCGGACGCGGTGGATTCTTCTTGTTTCATATCGAACACGGGGGAACCGAAAGCGAGCACATCCACATGTGGCACGATTTCTCCTATTCAAACAGATCTTGTAGATGCAACTGGAGATCAGACTTTCTTTTTAGAAATGGGCGGTATGACAGCAGAGGCAGAGCACAACCTTATTCGCGAAAATATGTCGAAAATGTCATGCAATATATATACACGAATCAGGAAGGGTGTTTTGGAATCGTCTTACCAACGCACACCAAAAGAATACTATATGATTTCAACGTTCTACAAAGTAGACGAAATCATGAAATTACCCCGTCAGGATTGGTGGAAGACCAAAGTAACGGAAATACGTTATCAATTCGACGGTTCGGAGGCTTGCACGAATCCGGCCGTTCGTCTCATTCCAGAGATGGTAACACAGATTCATGGGGCGGAAAAACTGGAAGAAGCAAATGGTACCAAAGTGAATCGCAAACAAAACTTTCGGTTACGGACGTAATTTTGTACCACGCTTGTTTACCGTTGACGTCCGTCATTTATTTGCGGGAATGGCTAGACGATAATCGTTTAGCTTACACCAACAAACAAATTATGGAAAAACATTTTCATATCGCTAAAAGTAAAATTTCGTTAATGTCTTTCTTTGAACTTGAAAATTGGTTAAAGTTTTCTGCTGAACCAAAATTTGCTTCTTTAAATACACATTTTGATAAATATTATTATACGTTAAACGAAACGAAAGAAATTGTGACAAATTTGTTAAAACATCAATTTGAAGATTCTTACGATTTGATAAAAGAATTTTTGGGTAACGTTTTTCGAGTTTTAAATAAATGCAACGGGAAATTAAATACTATAGAAATATACGGACCTCCCAATTCCTTCAAGACAACTTTTGCAAATTGGATAGCGTCGGCGATGGTTAACGTCGGTTTTTGTAATACAGTTAACAGATACGCAAATTTTAATTTTCAAGAATTGGTAAACTGTCGAATGATTGTAATTGATGATCCAAACTTTGAAAGTTCTGCTTTGGAAAATTTAAAATGTATTATTGCTGGTACACCTCTTGCTGTAAAAGTAAAATTTGAACGTGATGCTGTAATTCACAAAACTCCTGTATTTGTTTGTACAAATTATAAATATTTTATCGGGAAAGCATGGGATATGCGTATGTGCAGATATACATGGGGATATTATAATTATAAGTTGGAAAAAGAATTAAATCCATTTTATGTATTTGATGTATTTAGAGATTTTGACATTGTGGAATAAATAAAAAATATAATTTTATGTTTGTACTTCTTCATTATTTCTTATTGCCTGTTACATGAAACATTCAAATAACCTACATTTCCCGCCTACCTCAATTCATCGTGACCTCTGTTGGACTGTTTCGGCTTGGAAGGAGGTTTAGAAGGATTTGTTAATGTTTCAGGGTGAAGCTTGTTTATCTGTGCTTCTATATCGTCTACCCTTCTTTTTAAATTATAACTTTCTCTACGTAAACCGTTTACCAAGCCGTCATTGGTGTCCAATCTGGGTCCGGATACCCCTCTTTCGAAAGGAGCCATAGCTGTGTGAAAATTTTGATCGCTCATGAAAGCGGCACCCGAATCGTAACTGAGACCGTTGTAAAAGTTTCCAGCGTTATATATACCCGTTAAACCGAAAAATTCTCTTTCGTGACTCTGCATAACACTGTACGTATTGTGACTGTCACGTCCAATTTCTAACACTATATTAAAGGTAATATTCTAGTGCCCTTTACAATTTACAAATGTATTTTGACAATTTATACAATTATTCGGAACAGGATACAATCCTATAGACAAAGTATCCAAAATGGCATTCTTCGAAATTGTATTATTCACGGGTCCCATGAAACCAGCCTTTTCTATAATTTGATCGTATCCCCCGAAATTTATTCTGCTCGAAGGATACAGATTATCTGTCACGTCTGGAGAAAGTAATTTATCAGATCCGTAAACGTTTTCCTGTCCCGGTGCTCCTGCGTTGTAACCGTAATATTTATCTTTTTTAGAAATTATACCGTGAGTCTTTGGTGGAACTTTTAAGTATCCACATTGAACTTTATGTGACCAATTAAAACTTTTACCTTCTGCGTCTTTAGCCTTAAACTTTTTTATAAATTTTGTCAAGTCGGGACATCCCGAATCTTTGTTACCGTACAAATTTAAACTGTCGTTGTCACAATAGTTTGTAACAATTGTAGTATACGCAGGGTAATTACGCGGTAACGATAGTGCCGCGGGGTATTCGTTTTGACAATCGGTTCCACGAGGTGCCATTCCGTAAAGCATCATTTTATATTTTTCGTAATCTACGTTACTCGTAGAGTTGAGATACATCGACGCCTGTTTGTATTGACACTGACGAGGTATCACGTTAAACTCTCTGTTTAAGCCCTGACAGTATCCTCCGTATATTATGTGATTGAGAGACGCGTTACTCGTCAAAGTAGAACCAGTTTCAAAGGAGGGTTCAGCTCCAATAAATTTAACGAAACAACTCAAATTGAGAGCTCTCGCGTATTGAGGTAAACTAGAATATTCTGCTGGACTCATGTAAGAACACAGCGTATTATTAAATACGTACATGAAAGAAGTAGTAAGATTACGAAAAATGCCTGTAACTCCTAAACCGTAAGCGATAGAGGGCTAAAAACACCGGATTCGTGTTCAGCAAGGTCGCTTCCTTAAGAAAAGTCACATCATTTTTTCTATTTTTCACAATTTTAGAAAATACAGAAAAATGCCTGTAACTCCTAAACCGTAAGCGATAGAGGGCTAAAAACACCGGATTCGTGTTCAGCAAGGTCGCTTCCTTAAGAAAGGTCACATCATTTTTTTCTTTTTTTCACAATTTTAGAAAATACATAAAAATGCCTGTAACTCCTAAACCGTAAGAGATAGAGCGCTAAAAACACCGGATTCGTGTTCAGCAAGGTCGCTTCCTTAAGAAAAGTTACATCATTTTTTCTTTTTTCCACAATTTTAGAAAATACAGAAAAATGCCTGTAACTCCTAAACCGTAAGAGATAGAGGGCTAAAAACACCGGATTCGTGTTCAGCAAGGTATCTTTTCAAGGGAGTTGTTTTACTTTCCTATATAAGGCTTCACGCTGAAGACGCTGACGTCATTCGCAGGTCGCTAGTAACAGTCGTTTAGGAGCTACAGACGTTTTTCTATTTTTTATCACTTTTTGCTCGTTTTCTCCTAATTGTTTGTCTTTTCAAGGAAGTTGTGGGTCTCTTTCAATGGAAGGCTTTACGCTGAAGACGCTGACGTCATCATCATGTCGCTATCAACAGTCGTTTACGAGCTGCAGGCAATTTTCTTTTGTTTTTTATCACGTTATGCTCGTTTTTTCTAAATTGTGTTTCTATTCAAGGGAGTTGTGGGTCTTTTCCTATGGTTGGCTTTAAACTAAAGACGCTGAAGGCATCCGCAGGTCGCTATTAATAGTCGTTTATGAGCTGCCGACTCTCTTCGTCATTTTTTATCTCGTTTTGCACGTTTACTCGTAAATATGTGGCTTTAAAATGGAGTTGTGTGTCTCTACCTATGTAAGGCATCACGCTGAAGATGCTGACGTCAACTGCTGTTCGCTGTTAACAGTCGTTTAGGAGCTGCAGACGCTCATCGTCATTTTTTTATCTCTTTTTGCTCGATAACTCCTAAATGTGTGTCTTTACAATGGAGTTGTGTGATATTACTTTTGGAAAGCTTCACGCTGAAGACGCTGACGTCATTCGCAGGTCGCTAGTAACAGGAGTTAAGGATCTACAGACGTTTTTCTTTGTCTTTTTTTTCACTTTTTCTCGTTTTCTCCTAATTGTGTGTCTTTTCAAGGGAATTGTGGGTCTCTTTCAATAGATGACTTCTCGCTGAAGACGCTGACGTCATCATCAGGTCGCTGGTAACAGTCGTTTAAGAACTGCAAGCTCTTTTCTTTGGTTTTTTATAACTTTTTGCTCGTTTTCTCCTAAATGTGTATCTTTTCAAGGGAGTTGTTTGTCTTTTCCTATATAAAGCTTCACGCTGAAGACGCTAAAGTCATACGCAGGTCGCTAGTAATAGTTGTTTAGGAGCTGCCGACGCTCTTCGTCATTTTTTATCTTTTTTGGTCGATAACTCCTAAATGTGTGTCTTTACAATAGGGTTGTGTGTCTTTACTTTTGGAAGGCTTCACGCGGAAGACGCTGACGTCATCATCATGTCGCTATCAACAGTCGTTTAGGAGCTGCAGGCGCTTCTCTTTTGTTTTTTATCACGTTTTGCTTGTTTTTTCCTAATTGTGTGTCTTTTCAAGGGAGTTGTGGGCCTTTTCCAATGGTTGGCTTTAAGCTAAAGTCGCTGACGTCATCCGCAGGTCGCTAGCAACAGGCGTTAAGGATCTACAGACGTTTTTCTTTGTCTTTTTTATCACTTTTTCTCGTTTTCTCCTAATTGTGTGTCTTTTCAAGGGAGTTGTGGGTCTCTTTTAATAGATGGCTTCACGCTGAAGACGCTGACGTCATCATCTGGTCGCTGGTAACAGTCGTTTAAGAGCTGCAAGCACTTTTCTTTGGTTTTTTATCACTTTTTGCTCGTCTTCTCCTAAATGTGTATCTTTTCAAGGGAGTTGTTTGACTCTTCCTATATAAAGCTTCACGCTGAAGACGCTGAAGTCATACGCAGGTCGCTAGTAATAGTCGTTTAGGAGCTGTCGACGCTCTTCGTCATTTTTTATCTCGTTTTGCTCGTTTACTCGTAAATATGTGGCTTTACAATGGAGTTGTGTGTCTCTACCTATGTAAGGTTTCACGCTGAAAGTGCTGACGTCATCTGCTGGTCGCTATCAACAGTCTTTTACGAGCTGCAGGCGCCTGTCTTTTTTTTTGATCACGTTTTGCTCGAATTCTCCTAAATGTGTGTTTTTTCAAAAGAGTTGAGGGTTATTTCCTGTGGAAGGCTCCACGCTGAAAACACAGACGTCATCCGGAGGTCATAAGTAACAGACGTTTAGGAGATACAGGCGTTTTTCTATTGTTTATTATCACTTTTTGATCGTTTTCTTCTAAATGTGTGTCTTCTCAAGGGAGTTTTAGGTATCTTCCTGTGAAAGGTTTTACGCTGAAGACGCTGTCGTCATTTGCAACTCGCTAGTAAGAGCCTTTAAGGATCTGCAGGCACTTTTCTTTTAATTTTCAACACTTTTTGCTCGTTTTCTCCTAAATGTGTGTTTTTTCAAAAGAGTTGAGTGTTATTTCCTGTGGAAGGCTCCACGCTGAAAACACTGACGTCATCTGCAGGTCACTAGTTACAGACGTTTAGGAGATACAGGCGTGTACCCCTTTGTTTTTTATAACATTTTCTCGTTTTCTCCTAAATGTGTGTCTTTTCAAGGGAGTTGTGGGTCTCTGCCTAAAGAAGGCTTCACGCTGAAGTAGCTGACGTCAATTGCAGGTCGCTAGTAACAGTCGTTTAGGAGCTGCTGGCGCTCTTCGTCATTTTTTATCTCTTTTTGCTCATTTACTTATAAATGTGTGTCTTTACAATGGAGTTGTGTGTCTTTACTTTTGAAAGGCTTCACGCTGAAGAAGCTGTCGTCATCTGCTGGTCGTAATATCAGTCGTTTAGGAGCTGCAGGCGCTTTTCTTTTGTTTTTTATCACTTTTAGCTCGTTTTCTTTTAAATGTGTCTATTCAAGGGAGTTGTGGGTCTCTTCCTATGGAAGGTTTCACGCTAAAGACGCTGACGTCAACCGCAGGTCGCTAGTAACAGTCGTTTAGGAGCTACAGGCTTTTTCTTTTATTTTTTATCACTATTTCCTCGTTTTCTCCAAAATGTGTGTCTTTTCAAGATAGTGGTGTGGGTACTTCCTATGAAAGACTTCACTCTGAAGACGTTGCCGTCATCCGCAGGTCGCTAGTAAAAGTCGTTTAGGAGCTACAGACCTTTATATTTTGTTTTTTATCGGTTTTTGCTCGTTTTCTCCTAAATGTGTTTCTGTCCAAGGTATTTTTGGTTCTCTTCCTATGGAAAGCTTCAGTCTGAAGACATTGACGACATCCGCAGGTCGCTAGTAACAGTCGTTTATGTGCTACAGGCGTTTATCTTCTGTATTTTATCACTTTTTTTTCGTTTTCTCTTAAATGTGTGTCCTTTTAAACGAGTTATGTGTCGCTAACTATGGAAGGGATCACGCTGAAGACGCTGACGTTATTCGCAGGTCGCTAGTAACAGTCGTTTAGGTCCTACAAGCGTTTATCTTTTGTATTTTCTCACTTTTTGATCGTTTTCTACTAAATGTGTCTTTTCAAGGGATTTGCGGGTTTTTACCTATGAACGGATTCACGCTGAAGACGCTGACGTCATCCGGAGGTCGCTAGTAACAGTCATTTAGGAGCTGCATGCGCTCTTCGTCATTTTTTTATCTCTTTTTGCATGTTTTCAACTAAATGTGTGTCATCTCAAGAGTGTTTTTGGTCTCTTTCAATGGAAGGCTTCACGCTGAAGACGCTGACGCCATCTACAGGTCGCTAGTAACAGTCGTTTAGGAGCTGCAGGCGTTCTTCGCCATTTTTTATCTCTTTTTTCTCGATTTCTCCTAAATGTGTCTTTTCAAGGGAGTTGTGGGTCTCTTCCTATGGAAGACTTCACGCTGATGAAGCTGACGTTATCCGCTGGTCGCTAGTAACATACGTTTAGGTGCTGTAGACGCTTTTCTTTTGTTTTTTAACACTTTTTGCCCGTTTTCTCCTAAATGTGTGTCTTTTCAAGAAAATTGTGGGTCTCTTCCTATGAAAGGCATCACGCTGAAGACGCTGACGTTAACTGCAGGTCGCTAGCAACAGTCGTTTACGAGCTGCAGGCGCTTTTCTTTTAAATTTTATCACTTTTAGCTCGTTTTCTCCTAAATGTGTGTCTTTACAAGGGACTTGTGGGTCCCTACCTATAGCATACTTCACGCTAAAGACGCTGAGAACATCTGCATGTCGCTAGTAACAGTCGTTACGAGCTGCAGGCGTTCTTCGTCATTTTTTATCTCTTTTTTCTCGTTTTCTCCTAAATGTGTCTTTTAAAGGGAGTTGTGGGTCTCTTCCTATGGAAGTCTTCACGATGATGAAGCTGACGTCATCCGCTGGTCGCTAGTAACATATGTTCAGTTGCTGCAGGCGCTTTTCTTTTGTTATTTATCACTATTTGCTCGTTTTCTCCTAAATGCTTGTCTTATCAAGAAAGTTGTGGGTCTCCTCTTATAGAACGGTTCACGCTGAAGACGCTGACGTCATCCGCAGGTCGCTAGTAACAGTCATTTAGAATCTGCAGGCGCTTATATTTTGTTTTTTATCACTTTTATCTCGTTTTTTCTTCATTGTGTGTCTATTCAAGGTAGTGTTGGGGGCTCTTCCTATGGAAGGCTTTACTCTGAAGACGCTGACGTCATACGCAGGTCGTTAGGAACAGTCGTTTAGGAGCTACAGGCGTTTATATTATGTTTTTAATCGTTTTTAGCTCGGTTCCGTCGGCAATGTGTATCATTTCAAGGTATTTGTGGGTCTCTTTCTTTAGAAGGATTCACGCTGAAGACGCTGCGTCATCAGCAGGTCGCTAGTAACAGTCATTTAGAATCTGCGAGCCCTTTTATTTTGTTTTTTATCAATTTTAACTCGTTTTTTCCTGAATGTGAGTCTTTTCAAGGTAGTGATGTGGGCACTTCCTATGGAAAGCTTCACTCTGATGACGTTGACGTCATCCGCAGGTTGCTAGTAACAGTCGTTTAGGAGCTACAGACGTTTATATTTGTTTTTTTATCGGTTTTTGCTCGTTTTCTCCTAATTGTGTTTCTGTCCAAGGTATTTTTGGGTCTCTTCCTATGTAAATCTTTACGTTGAAGACGCTGACGTCAACCGCAGGTCGCTAGTATCAGACTTTTAGGAGCTACAGGCGTACAAAGAGCGTATGTAGCTCCTAAACGTCTGTTACTCGCGACCTGCTGATAACGTCAGCGTCTTTAACGTGAAGCTTTTCATAGGAAGACACCAAGAACTCCCTTGATAAGACACACATTTAGGAGAAAACAAGCAAAAAGTGATACTGAACAAAAGAATAGCGCCTTCTGCTCCTAAACGACTGTTACTAGTGACCTGCAATTGACGTGAGCGTCTTCAACGTGAAGCCTTCTTTAGGCAGAGACCCACAACTCCCTTGAAAAGACACACATTTAGGAGAAAACGTGAAAAAGTGATAAAAAGCAAAAGATAAACGCCTGTAACTCCTAAACGTCAGTTACTTATGACCTGCGGATGACGTCAGTGTTTTTAGCGTGGAGCCTTCCACAGGAAATAACCCTCAACTCTTTTGAAAAAACACACATTTAGGAGAAAACGATCCATAAGTGATAATAAACCAAAGAAAAACGCCTGTATCTCCTTAACGACTGTTACTAGCGACCTGTGGATGACGTCAGCGTCTTCAGAGTTACGCGTTGCATAGGAAGAGACCCACAACTTTCTTTAGAAGACACACATTTTGGAGAAAACGAGCAAAAAGAGATAAAAAAATGACGAAGAGCGCCTGCTGCCCATAAACAACTGCTACAAGCGACCTGCAGATGACGTCAGCGTCTTCAGCGTGAAACCTTCCATAGGAAGAGACCCACAACTCCCTTGAAAAGTTACATTTAAAAGAAAACGAGCTAAAAGTGATAAAAAACAAAGGAAAGCGCCTGCAGCTCCTAAACGACTGTTATTAGCGACCAGCAGATGACGACAGCTTCTTAAGCGTGAAGCCTTCCAAAAGTAAAGACACACAACTCCATTGTAAAGACACACATTTAGGAGTAAACGAGCAAAAAGAGATAAAAAATGACGAAGAGCGCCAGCAGCTCCTAAACGACTGTTACTAGTGACCTGCGGATAACGTCAGCGTCTTTAACGTGAAGCTTTTCATAGGAAGACACCAAGAACTCCCTTGATAAGACACGCATTTAGGAGAAAACAAGCAAAAAATGATACTAAACAAAAGAATAGCGCCTTCAGCTCCTAAACGACTGTTACTAGCGACCTACAATTGACGTCAGCGTCTTCAGCGTGAAGCCTTCTTTAGGCAGAGTGTTACTAGTGACCTGCGGATGACGTCAGCGTCTTCAGCGTGAAGCCTTATATAGGAAGAGACAAACAACTCCCTTGAAAAGATACACATTTAGGAGAAACGAGCAAAAAGTGATAAAAAACAAAAGAAAAAAGCTTGCAGCTCTTAAACGACTGTTACTAGCGACCTGCGGATAACATCAGCGTCTTTAGCTTAAAGCCAACCATGGGAAAAGACACACAACTCCCTTGAAAAGACACACAATAAGAAAAAACAAGCAAAACGTGATAAAAAACAAAAGAAAAGCGCGTTTTCATTGCTGTCCGTGGTAATGGTACCAATAGGGGTAGATTTTATACTAAAATTTTATACTAAAATTTTTTTATTATTTTTCGACTATTATTCACATCGGTATACGTCTTAATCCTAGAAGTACACCTTACAAAGGAAAATTTTAATATTTAAAATAAAATTAATGCTTGCTAGAATATGTTTAAATAAAGTGGCATTTTCATACGCGTTCATGGTTATGGCACCAATAAGTAATGATTTTATACTGAAATTAATTATTTTTATTTTCGATTATTTTGACAATGGTATACGTTTTGATGCCAGAAGAAAACCTTTCGAGTGTAAATTTTAATAAATAAAAAAAAATTAAATGCGTGCTAAAATATGTTTAAAAAAAGTAGCGTTTTCATTGCTGTCCGTGGTAATGGTACCAATAGGGGTAGATTTTATACTAAAATTTTATACTAAAATTTTATTATTATTTTTCGACTATTATTCACATCGGTGTACGTCTTAATTCTAAAAGTACACCTTACAAAGGAAAATTTTACCATTTAAAAAAAATTTAATGCTTGCTAGAATATGTTTAAATAAAGTGGCATTTTCATACGCGTTCATGGTTATGGCACCAATAAGTGATGATTTTATACTGAAATTAATTATTTTTATTTTCGATTTTTTTGACAATGGTGTACGTCTTGATGCCAGAAGAAAACCTTCGAGTGTAAATTTTAATATTTAAAAAAAAAAAATGCGTGCTAAAATATGTTTAAAAAAAGTAGCGTTTTCATTGCTGTCCAAGGTAATGGTACCAATAGGAGTAGATTTTATACTAAAATTTTATTATTAATTTTCGACTATTATTCACATCGGTATATCGCTTAATCCAAGAAGTAAACCTTACAAAGAAAAATTTAAATATTTAAAAAAAAATTTAATGCTTGCTAAAATATTTTTAAATAAAGTGGCATTTTCATACGCGTTCATGGTTATGGCACCAATAAGTAATGATTTTATACTTAAATTTATTATTTTTATTTTCGATTATTTTGACAATGGTATACGTCTTGATAAAAGTAGAAAACCTATCGAGTGTAAATTTTAATATTTTAAAAAAAATTAAGTGCGTGCTATAATATGTTTAAAAAAAGTAGCGTTTTCATTGCTGTCCGTGGTAATGGTACCAATAGCGTTAGATTTTATACTAAAATTTTGTACTTAAATTTTATTATTATTTTTCGACTATTATTCATATCGGTATACGTCTTAATCCTAGAAGTAAACCTTACAAAGGAAAAGTTAAATATTTAAAAAAAAATTAATGCTTGCTAAAATATGTTTAAACAAAGTGGTATTTTCATACGCGTTCATGTTAATGGCACTAATAAGAAATGATTTTATACTGAAATTCATTATTTTTATTTTCGATTATTTTGACAATGGTATACGTCTTGATGCCAGAAGAAAACCTTTCGAGTGTAAATTTTAATATTTTAAAAAAAATTAAATGCGTGCTAAAATATGTTTAAAAAAAGTAGCGTTTTCATTGCTGTCCGTGGTAATGGTACCAATAGGGGTAGATTTTATACTAAAATTTTATTATTATATTTCGACTATTATTCACATCGGTATACGTCTTAATCCTAGAAGTAAACCTTAAAAAGCAAAATTTAAATATTTAAAAAAAATTTAATGCTTTCTAAAATATGTTTAATAAAGTGGTATTTTCATACGCGTTCATGGTTATGGCACCAATAAGTAATGATTTTTTACTAAAAATCATTATTTTTATTTTCGATTATTTTTACAATGGTATACGTTTTGATTCCAGAAGAAAACATTTCGAATGTAAATTTTAATATTTTAAAAAAAAATTAAATGCGTGCAAAAATATGTTTAAAAAAAGTAGCGTTTTAATTGCTATCCGCGGTAATGGTACCAATAGGGGTAGGTTTTTTACTAAAATTTCATAATAAAATTTTATTATTATTTTTCGACTATTATTCACTTCGATATACGTCTTAATTCTTAAAGTACACCTTATAAAGGAAAATTTTAATATTTAAAAAAAATTTAATGCTTGCTAGAATATGTTTAATTAAAGTGGCATTTTCATACGCGTTCATGGTTATGGCACCAAGGGTAGTGATTTTATACTGAAATTAATTATTTTTATTTTCGATTATTTAGGCAATGGTGTACGTCTTGATGCCAGGAGAAAACCTTTCGAGTGTAATTTTTAATGTTTTTAAAAAAATTAAATGCGAGCTAAAATATGTTTAAAAAAAGTAGCGTTTTCATTCCTGTCCGTGGTAATGGTACCAATAGGGGTAGATTTTATACTAAAATTTTGTACTTAAATTTTATTATTATTTTTCGACTATTATTCATATCGGTATACGTCTTAATCCTAGAAATAAACCTTGCAAAGGAAAAGTTAAATATTTAAAAAAAAATTATTGCTTGCTAAAATATGTTTAAATAAAGTGGTATTTTCATACGCGTTCATGTTTATGGCACTAATAAGTAATGATTTTATACTGAAATTCATTATTTTTATTTTCGATTATTTTGACAATGGTATACGTCTTGATGCCACGAGAAAACCTTTCGAGTGTAAATTTTAATATTTTAAAAAAAATTAAATGCGTATTAAAATATGTTTAAAAGAAGTAGCGTTTTCATTGCTGTCCGTAGTAATGGTACCAATAGGGGTAGATTTTATACTAAAATTTTATTATTATTTTTCGACTATTATTCACATCGGTATACGTCTTAATCCTAGAAGTACACCTTACAAAGGAAATTTTTAATATTTAAAAAAAAATTAATGCTTGCTAGAATATGTTTAAATATAGTGGCATTTTCATACGCGTTCATGGTTATGGCACCAATAAGTAATGATTTTATACTGAAATTAATATTTTTATTTTCGATTATTTTGACAATGGTATAAGTCTTGATGCCAGAAGAAAACCTTTCGAGTGAAAATTTTAATATTTTAAAAAAAATTAAATGCGTGCTAAAATATGTTTAAAAAAAGTAGCGTTTTCATTGCTGTCCAAGGTAATGGTACCAATAGGGGTAGATTTTATACTAAAATTTTATACTAAAATTTTATTATTATTTTTCGTCTCTTATTCACATCGGTATACGTCTTAATCCTAGAAGTAAACCTTACAAAGCAAAATTTAAATATTTAAAATAAATTTAATGCTTGCTAAAATATGTTTAAATAAAGTGGTATTTTCATACGCGTTTATGGTTATGGCACCAATAAGTAATGAAAACGCTACTTTTTTTAAACATATTTAAGCACGCATTTAATTTTTTTTTAAATATTAAAATTTACACTCGAAAGGTTTTCTTCTGGCATCAAGACGTATACAATTGTCAAAATAATCGAAAATAAAAATAATGAATTTCAGTATAAAATCATTACTTATTGGAGCCATAACTATGAACGCGTATGAAAATGCCACTTTATTTAAAAATATTTTTGCAAGCATAAAATTTTTTTCAAATATTTAAATTTTCCTTTGTAAGGTTTACTTCTAGGATTAAGACGTATACCGATGTGAATAATAGTCGAAAAATAGTAATAAAATTTTAGTATAAAATTTTAGTATAAAATCTACCCCTATTGGTACCATTACCACGGATAGCTATGAAAACGCTACTTTTTTTAAACATATTTTAGCACGCATTTAATTTTTTTTTAAATATTAAAATTTACAATCGAAGGGTTTTCTTCTGGCATCAAGATGTATACCATTGTCAAAATAATCGAAAATAAAAATAATGAATTTCAGTATAAAATCATTACTTATTGGTGCCATAACCATGAACGCATATGAAAATGCCGCTTTATTTAAAAATATTTTTGCAAGCATAAAATTTTTTTAAAATATTTAAATTTTCCTTTGTAAGGTTTACTTCTAGGATTAAGACGTATACCGATGTGAATAATATTCGAAAAATAAAAATAAAATTTTAGTATAAAATTTTAGTATAAAATCTTCCCCTATTGGTACCATTACCACAGATAGCAATGAAAACGCTACTTTTTTTAAACATATTTTAGCACGCATTTAATTTTTTTTTAAATATTAAAATTTACACTCGAAAGGTTTTCTTTTGGCATCAAGACGTATACCATTGTCAAAATAATCGATAATAAAAATAATGAATTTCAGTATAAAATCATTACTTATTGGTGCCATAACCATGAACGCGTATGAAAATGCCACTTTATTTAAAAATATTTTTGCAAGCATAAAATTTTTTTAAAATATTTAAATTTTCCTTTGTAAGGTTTACTTCTAGGATTAAGACGTATACCGATGTGAATAATAGTCGAAAAATAATAATAAAATTTTAGTATAAAATTTTAGTATAAAATCTACCCCTATTGGTACCATTACCACGGATAGCAATGAAAACGCTACTTTTTTTAAACATATTTTAGCACGCATTTAATTTTTTTTAAAATATTAAAATTTACACTCGAAAGGTTTTCTTCTGGCATCAAGACGTATACCATTGTCAAAATAATCGAAAATAAAAATAATGAATTTCAGTATAAAATCATTACTTATTGGTGCCATAACCATGAACGCATATGAAAATGCCGCTTTATTTAAAAATATTTTTGCAAGCATAAAATTTTTTTAAAATATTTAAATTTTCCTTTGTAAGGTTTACTTCTAGGATTAAGACGTATACCGATGTGAATAATATTCGAAAAATAAAAATAAAATTTTAGTATAAAATTTTAGTATAAAATCTTCCCCTATTGGTACCATTACCACAGATAGCAATGAAAACGCTACTTTTTTTAAACATATTTTAGCACGCATTTAATTTTTTTTTAAATATTAAAATTTACACTCGAAAGGTTTTCTTTTGGCATCAAGACGTATACCATTGTCAAAATAATCGATAATAAAAATAATGAATTTCAGTATAAAATCATTACTTATTGGTGCCATAACCATGAACGCGTATGAAAATGCCACTTTATTTAAAAATATTTTTGCAAGCATAAAATTTTTTTAAAATATTTAAATTTTCCTTTGTAAGGTTTACTTCTAGGTTTAAGACGTATACCGATGTGAATAATAGTCGAAAAATAATAATAAAATTTTAGTATAAAATTTTAGTAAAAAATCTACCCCTATTGGTACCATTACCACGGATAGCAATGAAAACGCTACTTTTTTAAACATATTTTAGCACGCATTTAATTTTTTTTAAAATATTAAAATTTACACTCGAAAGGTTTTCTTCTGGCATTAAGACGTATACCGTTGTCAAAATAAATGAAAATAAAAATAATGAATTTCAGTATAAAATCATTACTTATTGGTGCCATAACCATGAACGAGTATGAAAATGCCACTTTATTTAAAAATATTTTTGCAAGCATAAAATTTTTTTAAAATATTTAAATTTTCCTTTGTAAGGTTTACTTCTAGGATTAAGACGTATACCAAAGTGAATAATAGTCGAAAAATAATAATAAAATTTTAGTATAAAATTTTAGTATAAAATCTACCCCTATTGGTACCATTACCACGGATAGCAATGAAAACGCTACTTTTTTTAAACATATTTTAGCACGCATTTAATTTTTTTTTAAATATTAAAATTTACACTCGAAAGGTTTTCTTCTGGCATCAAGACGTATACCATTGTCAAAATAATCGAAAATAAAAATAATGAATTTCAGTATAAAATCATTACTTATTGGTGCCATAACCATGAACGCGTATGAAAATGCCACTTTATTTAAAAATATTTTTGCAAGCATAAAATTTTTTTAAAATATTTAAATTTTCCTTTTTAAGGTTTACTTCTAGGATTAAGACGTATACCGATGTGAATAATAGTCGAAAAATAATAATAAAATTTTAGTATAAAATTTTAGTATAAAATCTACCCCTATTGGTACCATTACCACGGATAGCTATGAAAACGCTACTTTTTTTAAACATATTTTAGCACGCATTTAATTTTTTTTTAAATATTAAAATTTACACTCGAAAGGTTTTCTTCTGTCATCAAGATGTATACCATTGTCAAAATAATCGAAAATAAAAATAATGAATTTCAGTATAAAATCATTACTTATTGGTGCCATAACCATGAACGCGTATGAAAATGCCGCTTTATTTAAAAATATTTTTGCAAGCATAAAATTTTTTTAAAATATTTAAATTTTCCTTTGTAAGGTTTACTTCTAGGATTAAGACGTATACCGATGTGAATAATAGTCGAAAAATAATAATAAAATTTTAGTATAAAATTTTAGTATAAAATCTACCCCTATTGGTACCATTACTACGGATAGCAATAAAACGCTACTTTTTTAAAACATATTTTAGCACGCATTTAATTTTTTTTTTAAATATTAAAATTTACACTCGAAAGGTTTTCTTCTGGCATCAAGACGTATACCATTGTCAAAATAATCGAAAATAAAAATAATGAATTTCAGTATAAAATCATTACTTATTGGTGCCATAACCATGAACGCGTATGAAAATGCCACTTTATTTAAAAATATTTTTGCAAGCATAAAATTTTTTTAAAATATTTAAATTTTCCTTTGTATGGTTTACTTCTAGGATTAAGACGTGTACCGATGTGAATAATATTCGAAAAATAAAAATAAAATTTTAGTATAAAATTTTAGTATAAAATCTTCCCCTATTGGTACCATTACCACAGATAGAAATGAAAACGCTACTTTTTTTAAACATATTTTAGCACGCATGTAATTTTTTTTTAAATATTAAAATTTAAACTCGAAAGGTTTTCTTCTGGCATCAAGATGTATACCATTGTCAAAATAATCGAAAATAAAAATAATGAATTTCAGTATAAAATCATTACTTATTGGTGCCATAACCATGAACGCGTATGAAAATGCCACTTTATTTAAAAATATTTTTGCAAGCATAAAATTTTTTTAAAATATTTAAATTTTCCTTTGTAAGGTTTACTTCTAGGATTAAGACGTATACCGATGTGAATAATAGTCGAAAAATAATAATAAAATTTTAGTATAAAATTTTAGTATAAAATCTTCCCCTATTGGTACCATTACCACAGATAGCAATGAAAACGCTACTTTTTTTAAACATATTTTAGCACACATTTAATTTTTTTTTAAATATTAAAAATTACACTCGAAAGGTTTTCTTTTGGCATCAAGACGTATACCATTGTCAAAATAATCGATAATAAAAATAATGAATTTCAGTATAAAATCATTACTTATTGGTGCCATAACCATGAACGCGTATGAAAATGCCACTTTATTTAAAAATATTTTTGCAAGAATATATTTTTTTTAAAATATTTAAATTTTCCTTTGTAAGGTTTACTTCTAGGATTAAGACGTATACCGATGTGAATAATAGTCGAAAAATAATAATAAAATTTTAGTATAAAATCTACCCCTATTGGTACCATTACCACGGATAGCAATGAAAACGCTACTTTTTTTAAACATATTTTAGCACGCATTTAATTTTTTTTAAATATTAAAATTTACACTCGAAAGAGTTTTTCTGGCATCAAGACGTATACCATTGTCAAAATAATCGAAAATAAAAATAATGAATTTCAGTATAAAATCATTACTTATTGGTGCCATAACCATGAACGCGTATGAAAATGCCACTTTATTTAAAAATATTTTTGCAAGCATAAAATTTTTTTAAAATATTTAAATTTTCCTTTGTAAGGTTTACTTCTAGGATTAAGACGTATACCGATGTGAATAATAGTCGAAAAATAATAATAAAATTTTAGTATAAAATCTACCCCTATTGGTACCATTACCACGGATAGCAATGAAAACACTACTTTTTTTAAACATATTTTAGCACGCATTTAATTTTTTTTTAAATATTTAAATTTACACTCGAAAGGTTTTCTTCTAGCATCAAGACGTATACCATTGTCAAAATAATCGAAAATAAAAATAATGAATTTCAGTATAAAATCATTACTTATTGGTGCCATAACCATGAACGCGTATGAAAATGCCACTTTATTTAAAAATATATTTGCAAGCATTAAATTTTTTTAAAATATTTAAATTTTCCTTTGTAAGGTTTACTTCTAGGAATAAGACGTATACCGATGTGAATAATAGTCGAAAAATAATAATAAAATTTTAGTATAAAATTTTAGTATAAAATCTACCCCTATTGGTACCATTACCACGGATAGCAATGAAAACGCTACTTTTTTTAAACATATTTTAGCACGCATTTAATTTTTTTTTAAATATTAAAATTTACACTCGAAAGGTTTTCTTCTATGATCAAGACGTATACCATTGTCAAAATAATCGAAAATAAAAATAATGAATTTCAGTATAAAATCATTACTTATTGGTGCCATAACCATGAACGCATATGAAAATGCCACTTTATTTAAAAATATTTTTGCAAGCATAAAATTTTTTTAAAATATTTAAATTTTCCTTTGTAAGGTTTACTTCTAGGATTAAGACGTATACAGATGTGAATAATAGTCGAAAAATAATAATAAAATTTTATTATAAAATCTACCTCTATTGGTACCATTACCACGGATAGCAATGAAAACGCTACTTTTTTTAAACATATTTTAGCAAGCATTAAATTTTTTTTTAAATATTAAAATTTACACTCAAAAGGTTTTCTTCTGGCATCAAGACGTATACCATTGTCAAAATAATCGAAAATAAAAATAATGAATTTCAGTATAAAATCATTACTTATTGGTGCCATAACCATGAACGCGTATGAAAATGCCACTTTATTTAAAAATATTTTTGCAAGCATTAAATTTTATTAGAAATATTTAAATTTTTCTTTGTAAGGTTTACTTCTAGGATTAAGACGTATACCGATGTGAATAATAGTCGAAAAATAATAATAAAATTTTAGTATAAAATTTTAGTATAAAATCTACCCCTACTGGTACCATTACCACGGATAGCAATGAAAACGCTACTTTTTTAAACATATTTTAGCACGCATTTAATTTTTTTTAAAATATTAAAATTTACACTCGAAAGGTTTTCTTCTGGCATTAAGACGTATACCGTTATCAAAATAATCGAAAATAAAAATAATGAATTTCATTATAAAATCATTACTTATTGGTGCCATAACCATGAACGCGTATGAAAATGCCACTTTAATTAAAAATATTTTTGCAAGCATAAAATTTTTTTAAAATATTTAAATTTTCCTTTGTAAGGTTTACTTCTAGGAATAAGACGTATACCGATGTGAATAATAGTCGAAAAATAATAATAAAATTTTTGTATTAAATTTTAGTATAAAATCTACCCCTATTGGTACCATTACCACGGATAGCAATGAAAACGCTACTTTTTTAAACATATTTTAGCAAGCATTAAATTTTTTTTTAAATATTAAAATTAACACTCAAAAGGTTTTCTTCTGGCATCAAGACGTATACCATTGTCAAAATAATCGAAAATAAAAATAATGAATTTCAGTATAAAATCATTACTTATTGGTGCCATAACCATGAACGCGTATGAAAATGCCACTTTATTTAAAAATATTTTTGCAAGCATTAAATTTTATTAGAAATATTTAAATTTATCTTTGTAAGGTTTACTTCTAGGATTAAGACGTATACCGATGTGAATAATAGTCGAAAAATAATAATAAAATTTTAGTTTAAAATTTTAGTATAAAATCTACCCCTACTGGTACCATTACCACGGATAGCAATGAAAACGCTACTTTTTTAAACATATTTTAGCACGCATTTAATTTTTTTTAAAATATTAAAATTTACACTCGAAAGGTTTTCTTCTGGCATTAAGACGTATACCGTTGTCAAAATAATCGAAAATAAAAATAATGAATTTCAGTATAAAATCATTACTTATTGGTGCCATAACCATGAACGCGTATGAAAATGCCACTTTATTTAAAAATATTTTTGCAAGCATAAAATTTTTTTAAAAAATTTAAATTTTCCTTTGTAAGGTTTACTTCTAGGATTAAAACGTATACCGATGTGAATAATAGTCGAAAAATAATAATAAAATTTTAGTATAAATTTTTGGTATAAAATCTACCCCTATTGGTACCATTACCCCGGATAGCAATGAAAACACTATTTTTTTTCAACATATTTTAGCACGCATTTAATTTTTTTTTAAATATTAAAATTTACACTCGAAATGTTTTCTTCTGGCATCAAGACGTATACCATTGTCAAAATAATCGAAAATAAAAATAATGAATTTCAGTATAAAATCATTTTTTATTGGTGCCATAACCATGAACGCGTATGAAAATGCCACTTTATTTAAAAATATTTTTGCAAGCATAAAATTTTTTTAAAATATTTAAATTTTCCTTTGTAAGGTTTACTTCTAGGATAAGACGTATACCGATGTGAATAATAGTCGAAAAATAATAATAAAATTTTAGTATAAAATTTTAGTATAAAATCTACCCTTATCGGTACCATTACCACGGATAGCAATGAAAACGCTACTTTTTTTAAACATATTTTAGCACGCATTTAATTTTTTTTAAATATTAAAATTTATACTCGAAAGGCTTTCTTCTGGCATCAAGACGTATACCATTGTCAAAATAATCGAAAATTAAAAATAATAAATTTCAGTATAAAATCATTACTTATTGGTGTTATAACCATGAACGCGTATGAAAATGCCACTTTATTTAAAAATATTTTTGCAAGCATTAAATTTTATTAAAAATATTTAAATTTTCCTTTGTAAGGTTTACTTCTAGGATTAAGACGTATACCGATGTGAATAATAGTCGAAAAATAATAATAAAATTTTAGTATAAAATTTTAGTATAAAATCTACCCCTATTGGTACCATTACCACGGATAGCAATGAAAACGCTACTTTTTTTAAACATATTTTAGCACGCATTTAATTTTTTTTTTAATATTAAAATTTACACTCGAAAGGTTTTCTTCTGGCATCAAGACGTATACCATTGTCAAAATAATCGAAAATAAAAATAATGAATTTCAGTATAAAATCATTACTTATTGGTGCCATAACCATGAACGCGTATGAAAATGCCACTTTATTTAAAAATATTTTTGCAAGCATAAAATTTTTTAAAAATATTTAAATTTTCCTTTGTAAGGTTTACTTCTAGGATTAAGACGTATACCGATGTGAATAATAGTCGAAAAATAATAATAAAATTTTAGTATAAAATTTTAGTATAAAATCTACCCCTATTGGTACCATTACCACGGATAGCAATGAAAACGCTACTTTTTTTAAACATATTTTAGCACGCATTTAATTTTTTTTTAAATATTAAAATTTACACTCGAAAGGTTTTCTTCTGGCATCAAGACGTATACCATTGTCCAAATAATCGAAAATAAAAATAATGAATTTCAGTATAAAATCATTACTTATTGGTGCCATAACCATGAACGCGTATGAAAATGCCACTTTATTTAAAATTTTTTTTTGCTAGCATAAAATTTTTTTAAAATATTTGAATTTTCCTTTGTAAGGTTTACTTCTAGGATGTGAATAATAGTCGAAAAATAATAATAAAATTTTTGTATTAAATTTTAGTATAAAATCTACCCCTATTGGTACCATTACCACGGATAGCAATGAAAACGCTACTTTTTTGAACATATTTTAGCACGAATTTAATTTTTTTTAAAATATTAAAATTTACACTCGAAAGGTTTTCTTCTGGCATCAAGACGTATACCATTGTCAAAATAATCATTACTTATTGGTGCCATAACCATGAACGCGTATGAAAATGCCACTTTATTTAAAAATATTTTTGCAAGCATAAAATTTTTTTAAAATATTTAAATTTTCCTTTGAAATTTTACTTCTAGGATTAAGACGTATACCGATGTGAATAATAGTCGAAAAATAATAATAAAATTTTTGTATAAAATTTTAGTATAAAATCTACCCCTATTGGTACCATTACCACGGATAGCAATGAAAACGCTACTTTTTTAAACATATTTTGGCACGCATTTAATTTTTTTTAAAATATTAAAATTTACACTCGAAAGGTTTTCTTCTGGCATCAAGACGTATACCATTGTCAAAATAATCAAAAATAAAAATAATGAATTTCAGTATAAAATCATTACTTATTGGTGCCATAACCATGAAACGCGTATGAAAAAGCCACTTTATTTAAAAATATTTTTGCAAGCATAAATTTTTTTTTAAAATATTTAAATTTTCCTTTGTAAGGTTTACTTCTAGGATTAAGACGTATACCGATGTGAATAATAGTCGAAAAATAATAATAAAATTTTAGTATAAAATTTTAGTATAAAATCTACCCCTATTGGTACCATTACCACGGATAGCAATGAAAACGCTACTTTTTTTAAACATATTTTAGCACGCATTTAATTTTTTTTTAAATATTAAAATTTACATTCGAAAGGTTTTCTTCTGGCATCAAGACGTTTACCATTGTCAAAATAATCGAAAATAAAAATAATAAATTTCAGTATAAAATCATTACTTATTGGTGCCATAACCATGAACGCGTATGAAAATGCCGCTTTGTTTAAAAATTATTTTGCAAGCATAAAATTTTTTTAAAATATTTAAATTTTCCTTTGTAAGGTTTACTTCTAGGATTAAGACGTATACCGATGTGAATAATAGTCGAAAAATAATAATAAAATTTTAGTATAAAATTTTAGTATAAAATCTACCCCTATTGGTACCATTACCACGGATAGCAATGAAAACGCTACTTTTTTTAAACATATTTTAGCACGCATTTAATTTTTTTTTAAATATTAAAATTTACACTCGAAAGGTTTTCTTCTGGCATCAAGACGTATACCATTGTCCAAATAATCGAAAATAAAAATAATGCATGTCAGTATAAAATCATTACTTATTGGTGCCATAACCATGAACGCGTATGAAAATGCCACTTTATTTAAAAATATTTTTGCAAGCATAAAATTTTTTTAAAATATTTAAATTTCCCTTTGTAAGGTTTACTTCTAGGATTAAGACGTATACCGACGTGAATAATAGTCGAAAAATAATAATAAAATTTTAGTATAAAATTTTAGTATAAAATCTACCCCTATTGGTACCATTACCACGGATAGCAATGAAAACGCTACTTTTTATAAACATATTTTAGCACGCATTTAATTTTTTTTTAAATATTAAAATTTACACTCGAAAGGTTTTCTTCTGGCATCAAGACGTTTACCATTGTCAAAATAATCGAAAATAAAAATAATGAATTTCAGTATAAAATCATTACTTATTGGTGCCATAACCATGAAAGCGTATGATAATGCCACTTTATTTAAAAATATTTTTGCAAGCATAAAATTTTTTTAAAATATTTAAATTTTCCTTTGTAAGGTTTACTTCTAGGATTAAGACGTATACCGATGTGAATAATAGTCGAAAAATAATAATAAAATAATAATAAAATTTTAGTATAAAATTTTAGTATAAAATCTACCCCTATTGGTACCATTACCACGGATAGCAATGAAAACGCTACTTTTTTTAAACATATTTCAGCACGCATTTAATTTTTTTTTAAATATTAAAATTTACACTCGAAAGGTTTTCTTCTATCATCAAGACGTATACCATTGTCAAAATAATCGAAAATAAAAATAATGAATTTCAGTATAAAATCATTACTTATTAGTGTTATAACCATGAACGCGTATGAAAATGCCACTTTATTTAAAAATATTTTTGCAAGCATAAAATTTTTTTAAAATATTTAAATTTTCATTTGTAAGATTTACTTCTAGGATTAAGACGTATACCGATGTGAATAATAGTCGAAAAATAATAATAAAATTTTAGTATAAAATTTTAGTATAAAATCTACCCCTATTGGTACCATTACCACGGATAGCAATAAAACGCTACTTTTTTTAAACATATTTTAGCACGCATTTAATTTTTTTTTAAATATTAAAATTTACACTCGAAAGGTTTTCTTCTGGCATCAAGACGTTTACCATTGTAAAAATAATCGAAAATAAAAATAATGAATTTCAGTATAAAATCATTACTTATTGGTGCCATAACCATGAACGCGTATGAAAATGCCACTTTATTTAAAAATATTTTTGCATGCATAAAATTTTTTTAAAATATTTAAATTTTCCTTAGTAAGGTTTACTTCTAGGATTAAGACGTATACCGATGTGAATAATAGTCGAAAAATAATAATAAATTTTAGTATAAAATTTTAGTATAAAATCTACCCCTATTGGTACCATTACCACGGATAGCAATGAAAACGCTACTTTTTTTAAACATATTTTAGCACGCATTGAATTATTTTTTAAATATTAAAATTTACACTCGAAAGGTTTTCTTCTGGCATCAAGACGTATACCATTGTCAAAATAATCGAAAATAAAAATAATGAATTTCAGTATAAAATCATTACTTATTAGTGTTATAACCATGAACGCGTATGAAAATGCCACTTTATTTAAAAATATTTTTGCAAGCATAAAATTTTTTTAAAATATTTAAATTTTCCTTTGTAAGATTTACTTCTAGGATTAAGACGTATACCGATGTGAATAATAGTCGAAAAATAATAATTAAATTTTAGTATAAAATTTTAGTATAAAATCTACCCCTATTGGTACCATTACCACGGATAGCAATAAAAACGCTACTTTTTTTAAACATATTTTAGCACGCATTTAATTTTTTTTAAATATTAAAATTTACACTCGAAAGGTTTTCTTCTGGCATCAAGACGTATACCATTGTCAAAATAATCGAAAATAAAAATAATGAATTTCAGTATAAAATCATTACTTATTGGTGTTATAACCATGAACGCGTATGAAAATGCCACTTTATTTAAAAATATTTTTGCAAGCATAAAATTTTTTAAAATATTTAAATTTTCCCCCTGTAAGGTTTACTTCTAGGATTAAGACGTATACCGATGTGAATAATAGTCGAAAAATAATAATAAAATAATAATAAAATTTTAGTATAAAATTTTAGTATAAAATCTACCCCTATTGGTACCATTACCATTGATAGCAATGAAAACGCTACTTTTTTTAAACATATTTTTACACGCATTTAAATTTTTTTCAAATATTAAAATTTACACTCGAAAGGTTTTCTTCTGGCATCAAGACGTATACCGTTGTCAAAATAATCGAAAATAAAAATAATGAATTTCAGTATAAAATCATTACTTATTGGTGCCATAACCATGAACGCGTATGAAAATGCCACTTTATTTAAAAATATTTTTGCAAGCATAAAATTTTTTTAAAATATTTAAATTTTCCTTTGTAAGGTTTACTTCTAGGATTAAGACGTATACCGATGTGAATAATAGTCGAAAAATAATAATAAAATTTTAGTATAAAATTTTAGTATAAAATCTACCCCTATTGGTACCATTACCACGGATAGCAATGAAAACGCTACTTTTTTTAAACATATTTTAGCACGCATTTAATTTTTTTTTAAATATTATAATTTACACTCGAAAGGTTTTCTTCTGGCATCAAGACGTATACCATTGTCAAAATAATCGAAAATAAAAATAATGAATTTCAGTATAAAATCATTACTTATTGGTGCCATAACCATGAACGCGTATGAAAATGCCACTTTATTTAAAAATATTTTTGCAAGCATAAAATTTTTTTAAAATATTTAAATTTTCCTTTGTAAGGTTTACTTCTAGGATTAAGACGTATACCGATGTGAATAATAGTCGAAAAATAATAATAAAATTTTAGTTTAAAAATTTTAGTATAAAATCTACCCCTATTGGTACCATTACCACGGATAGCAATGAAAACGCTACTTTTTTTAAACATATTTTAGGACGCATTTAATTTTTTTTTAAATATTAAAATTTAAACTCGAAAGGTTTTGTTCTGGCTTTAAGACGTATACCATTGTCAAAATAATCGAAAATAAAAATAATGAATTTCAGTATAAAATCATTACTTATTGGTGCCATAACCATGAACGCGTATGAAAATGCCACTTTATTTAAAAATATTTTTGCTAGCATAAAATTTTTTTAAAATATTTAAATTTTCCTTTGTAAGATTTACTTCTAGGATTAAGACGTATACCGATGTGAATAATAGTCGAAAAATAATAATAAATTTTAGTATAAAATTTTAGTATAAAATCTACCCCTATTGGTACCATTACCACGGATAGCAATGAAAACGCTACTTTTTTTAAACATATTTTAGCACGCATTGAATTATTTTTGAAATATTAAAATTTACACTCGAAAGGTTTTCTTCTGGCATCAAGACGTATACCATTGTCAAAATAATCGAAAATAAAAATAATGAATTACAGTATAAAATCATTACTTATTGGTGGCATAACCATGAACGCGTATGAAAATGCCACTTTATTTAAAAATATTTTTGCATGCATTAAATTTTATTAGAAATATTTAAATTTTCCTTTGTAAGGTTTACTTCTAGGATTAGTCGAAAAATAATAATAAAATTTGAGTATAAAATTTTAGTATAAAATCTACCCCTATTGGTACCATTACCACGGATAGCAATGAAAACGCTACTTTTTTAAACATATTTTAGCACGCATTTAATTTTTTTTAAAATATTAAAATTTACACTCGAAAGGTTTTCTTCTGGCATCAAGACGTATACCATTGTCCAAATAATCGAAAATAAAAATAATGAATTTCAGTATAAAATCATTACTTATTGGTGCCATAACCATGAACGCGTATGAAAATGCCACTTTATTTAAAATTTTTTTTTGCTAGCATAAAATTTTTTTTAAATATTTGAATTTTCCTTTGTAAGGTTTACTTCTAGGATGTGAATAATAGTCGAAAAATAATAATAAAATTTTTGTATTAAATTTTAGTATAAAATCTACCCCTATTGGTACCATTACCACGGATAGCAATGAAAACGCTACTTTTTTGAACATATTTTAGCACGAATTTAATTTTTTTTAAAATATTAAAATTTACACTCGAAAGGTTTTCTTCTGGCATCAAGACGTATACCATTGTCAAAATAATCATTACTTATTGGTGCCATAACCATGAACGCGTATGAAAATGCCACTTTATTTAAAAATATTTTTGCAAGCATAAAATTTTTTTAAAATATTTAAATTTTCCTTTGAAATTTTACTTCTAGGATTAAGACGTATACCGAT
Organism: Zhengitettix transpicula; assembly: GCA_037074705.1. Lineage (NCBI taxonomy): Eukaryota > Metazoa > Arthropoda > Insecta > Orthoptera > Tetrigidae > Zhengitettix > Zhengitettix transpicula. Next base: position 221,954 of record JAYJMR010000011.1, on the reverse strand, counting down.
GTGAATAATAGTCGAAAAATAATAATAAAATTTTTGTATAAAATTTTAGTATAAAATATACCCCTATTGGTACCATTACCACGGATAGCAATGAAAACGCTACTTTTTTAAACATATTTTGGCACGCATTTAATTTTTTTTAAAATATTAAAATTTACACTCGAAAGGTTTTCTTCTGGCATCAAGACGTATACCATTGTCAAAATAATCGAAAATAAAAATAATGAATTTCAGTATAAAATCATTACTTATTGGTGCCATAACCATGAAACGCGTATGAAAAAGCCACTTTATTTAAAAATATTTTTCCAAGCATAAATTTTTTTTTAAAATATTTAAATTTTCCTTTGTAAGGTTTACTTCTAGGATTAAGACGTATACCGATGTGAATAATAGTCGAAAAATAATAATAAAATTTTAGTATAAAATTTTAGTATAAAATCTACCCCTATTGGTACCATTACCACGGATAGCAATGAAAACGCTACTTTTTTTAAACATATTTTAGCACGCATTTAATTTTTTTTTAAATATTAAAATTTACATTCGAAAGGTTTTCTTCTGGCATCAAGACGTTTACCATTGTCAAAATAATCGAAAATAAAAATAATAAATTTCAGTATAAAATCATTACTTATTGGTGCCATAACCATGAACGCGTATGAAAATGCCGCTTTGTTTAAAAATTATTTTGCAAGCATAAAATTTTTTTAAAATATTTAAATTTTCCTTTGTAAGGTTTACTTCTAGGATTAAGACGTATACCGATGTGAATAATAGTCGAAAAATAATAATAAAATTTTAGTATAAAATTTTAGTATAAAATCTACCCCTATTGGTACCATTACCACGGATAGCAATGAAAACGCTACTTTTTTTAAACATATTTTAGCACGCATTTAATTTTTTTTAAATATTAAAATTTACACTCGAAAGGTTTTCTTCTGGCATCAAGACGTATACCATTGTCCAAATAATCGAAAATAAAAATAATGCATGTCAGTATAAAATCATTACTTATTGGTGCCATAACCATGAACGCGTATGAAAATGCCACTTTATTTAAAAATATTTTTGCAAGCATAAAATTTTTTTAAAATATTTAAATTTTCCTTTGTAAGGTTTACTTCTAGGATTAAGACGTATACCGATGTGAATAATAGTCGAAAAATAATAATAAAATTTTAGTATAAAATTTTAGTATAAAATCTACACCTATTGGTACCATTACCACGGATAGCAATGAAAACGCTACTTTTTTTAAACATATTTTAGCACGCATTTAATTTTTTTAAATATTAAAATTTACACTCGAAAGGTTTTCTTCTGGCATCAAGACGTATACCATTGTCAAAATAATCGAAAATAAAAATAATGAATTTCAGTATAAAATCATTACTTATTGGTGTTATAACCATGAACGCGTATGAAAATGCCACTTTATTTAAAAATATTTTTGCAAACATAAAATTTTTTTAAAATATTTAAATTTTCCTTTGTAAGATTTACTTCTAGGATTAAGACGTATACCGATGTGAATAATAGTCGAAAAATAATAATAAAATTTTAGTATAAAATTTTAGTATAAAATCTACCCCTATTGGTACCATTACCACGGATAGCAATGAAAACGCTACTTTTTTTAAACATATTTTAGCACGCATTTAATTTTTTTTTAAATATTAAAATTTACACTCGAAAGGTTTTCTTCTGGCATCAAGACGTATACCATTGTCAAAATAATCGAAAATAAAAATAATGAATTTCAGTATAAAATCATTACTTATTGGTGCCATAACCATGAACGCGTATGAAAATGCCACTTTATTTAAAAATATTTTTGCAAGCATAAAATTTTTTTAAAATATTTAAATTTCCCTTTGTAAGGTTTACTTCTAGGATTAAGACGTATACCGATGTGAATAATAGTCGAAAAATAATAATAAAATTTTAGTATAAAATTTTAGTATAAAATCTACCCCTATTGGTACCATTACCACGGATAGCAATGAAAACGCTACTTTTTTTAAACATATTTTAGCACGCATTTAATTTTTTTTTAAATATTAAAATTTACACTCGAAAGGTTTTCTTCTGGCATCAAGACGTATACCATTGTCCAAATAATCGAAAATAAAAATAATGCATGTCAGTATAAAATCATTACTTATTGGTGCCATAACCATGAACGCGTATGAAAATGCCACTTTATTTAAAAATATTTTTGCAAGCATAAAATTTTTTTAAAATATTTAAATTTTCCTTTGTAAGGTTTACTTCTAGGATTAAGACGTATACCGATGTGAATAATAGTCGAAAAATAATAATAAAATTTTAGTATAAAATTTTAGTATAAAATCTACCCCTATTTGTACCATTACCACGGATAGCAATGAAAACGCTACTTTATTTAAACATATTTTAGCACGCATTTAATTTTTTTTTAAATATTAAAATTTACACTCGAAAGGTTTTCTTCTGGCATCAAGACGTATACCATTGTCCAAATAATCGAAAATAAAAATAATGCATGTCAGTATAAAATCATTACTTATTGGTGCCATAACCATGAACGCGTATGAAAATGCCACTTTATTTAAAAATATTTTTGCAAGCATAAAATTTTTTTAAAATATTTAAATTTTCCTTTGTAAGGTTTACTTCTAGGATTAAGACGTATACCGATGTGAATAATAGTCGAAAAATAATAATAAAATTTTAGTATAAAATTTTAGTATAAAATCTACCCCTATTGGTACCATTACCACGGATAGCAATGAAAACGCTACTTTTTTTAAACATATTTTAGCACGCATTTAATTTTTTTTTAAATATTAAAATTTACACTCGAAAGGTTTTCTTCTGGCATCAAGACGTATACCATTGTCAAAATAATCGAAAATAAAAATAATGAATTTCAGTATAAAATCATTACTTATTGGTGTTATAACCATGAACGCGTATGAAAATCCCACTTTATTTAAAAATATTTTTGCAAACATAAAATTTTTTTAAAATATTTAAATTTTCCTTTGTAAGATTTACTCCTAGGATTAAGACGTATACCGATGTGAATAATAGTCGAAAAATAATAATAAAATTTTAGTATAAAATTTTAGTATAAAATCTACCCCTATTGGTACCATTACCACGGATAGCAATGAAAACGCTACTTTTTTTAAACATATTTTAGCACGCATTTAATTTTTTTTTAAATATTAAAATTTACACTCGAAAGGTTTTCTTCTGGCATCAAGACGTATACCATTGTCAAAATAATCGAAAATAAAAATAATGAATTTCAGTATAAAATCATTACTTATTGGTGCCATAACCATGAACGCGTATGAAAATGCCACTTTATTTAAAAATATTTTTGCAAGCATAAAATTTTTTTAAAATATTTAAATTTCCCTTTGTAAGGTTTACTTCTAGGATTAAGACGTATACCGATGTGAATAATAGTCGAAAAATAATAATAAAATTTTAGTATAAAATTTTAGTATAAAATCTACCCCTATTGGTACCATTACCACGGATAGCAATGAAAACGCTACTTTTTTTAAACATATTTTAGCACGCATTTAATTTTTTTTTAAATATTAAAATTTACACTCGAAAGGTTTTCTTCTGGCATCAAGACGTATACCATTGTCAAAATAATCGAAAATAAAAATAATGAATTTCAGTATAAAATCATTACTTATTGGTGCCATAACCATGAACGCGTATGAAAATGCCACTTTATTTAAAAATATTTTTGCAAGCATAAAATTTTTTTAAAATATTTAAATTTTCCTTTGAAAGGTTTACTTCTAGGATTAAGACGTATACCGATGTGAATAATAGTCGAAAAATAATAATAAAATTTTAGTATAAAATTTTAGTATAAAATCTACCCCTATTGGTACCATTACCACGGATAGCAATGAAAACGCTACTTTTTTTAAACATATTTCAGCACGCATTTAATTTTTTTTTAAATATTAAAATTTACACTCGAAAGGTTTTCTTCTGGCATCAAGACGTATACCATTGTCAAAATAATCGAAAATAAAAATAATGAATTTCAGTATAAAATCATTACTTATTGGTGTTATAACCATGAACGCGTATGAAAATGCCACTTTATTTAAAAATATTTTTGCAAGCATAAAATTTTTTTAAAATATTTAAATTTTCCTTTGTAAGGTTTACTTTTAGGATTAAGACGTATACCGATGTGACTAATAGTTGAAAAATAATAATAAAATTTTTGTATAAAATTTTAGTATAAAATATACCCCTATTGGTACCATTACCACGGATAGCAATGAAAACGCTACTTTTTTAAACATATTTTAGCACGAATTTAATTTTTTTTAAAATATTAAAATTTACACTCGAAAGGTTTTCTTCTGGCATCAAGACGTATACCATTGTCAAAATAATCGGAAATAAAAATAATGAATTTCAGTATAAAATCATTACTTATTGGTGCCATAACCATGAACGCGTATGAAAATGCCACTTTATTTAAAAATATTTTTGCAAGCATAAAATTTTTTTAAAATATTTAAATTTTCCTTTGAAAGGTTTACTTCTAGGATTAAGACGTATACCGATGTGAATAATAGTCGAAAAATAATAATAAAATTTTAGTATAAAATTTTAGTTTAAAATCTACCCCTATTGGTACCATTACCACGGATAGCAATGAAAACGCTACTTTTTTTAAACATATTTCAGCACGCATTTAATTTTTTTTTAAATATTAAAATTTACACTCGAAAGGTTTTCTTCTGGCATCAAGACGTATACCATTGTCAAAATAATCGAAAATAAAAATAATGAATTTCAGTATAAAATCATTACTTATTGGTGTTATAACCATGAACGCGTATGAAAATGCCACTTTATTTAAAAATATTTTTGCAAGCATAAAATTTTTTTAAAATATTTAAATTTTCCTTTGTAAGGTTTACTTCTAGGATTAAGACGTATACCGATGTGAATAATAGTCGAAAAATAATAATAAAATAATAATAAAATTTTAGTATAAAATTTTAGTATAAAATCTACCCCTATTGGTACCATTACCACGGATAGCAATGAAAACGCTACTTTTTTTAAACATATTTCAGCACGCATTTAATTTTTTTTTAAATATTAAAATTTACACTCGAAAGGTTTTCTTCTGGCATCAAGACGTATACCATTGTCAAAATAATCGAAAATAAAAATAATGAATTTCAGTATAAAATCATTACTTATTAGTGTTATAACCATGAACGCGTATGAAAATGCCACTTTATTTAAAAATATTTTTGCAAGCATAAAATTTTTTTAAAATATTTAAATTTTCATTTGTAAGATTTACTTCTAGGATTAAGACGTATACCGATGTGAATAATAGTCGAAAAATAATAATAAAATTTTAGTATAAAATTTTAGTATAAAATCTACCCCTATTGGTACCATTACCACGGATAGCAATAAAAACGCTACTTTTTTTAAACATATTTTAGCACGCATTTAATTTTTTTTTAAATATTAAAATTTACACTCGAAAGGTTTTCTTCTGGCATCAAGACGTATACCATTGTCAAAATAATCGAAAATAAAAATAATGAATTTCAGTATAAAATCATTACTTATTGGTGTTATAACCATGAACGCGTATGAAAATGCCACTTTATTTAAAAATATTTTTGCAAGCATAAAATTTTTTTAAAATATTTAAATTTTCCTTTGTAAGATTTACTTCTAGGATTAGGACGTATACCGATGTGAATAATAGTCGAAAAATAATAATAAAATTTTAGTATAAAATTTTAGTATAAAATCTACCCGTATTGGTACCATTACCACGGATAGCAATGAAAACGCTACTTTTTTTAAACATATTTTAGCACGCATTTAATTTTTTTTTAAATATTAAAATTTACACTCGATAGGTTTTCTTCTGGCATCAAGACGTTTACCATTGTCAAAATAATCGAAAATAAAAATAATGAATTTCAGTATAAAATCATTACTTATTGGTGCCATAACCATGAACGCGTATGAAAATGCCACTTTATTTAAAAATATTTTTGCAAGCATAAAATTTTTTTAAAATATTTAAATTTTCCTTTGTGAGGTTTACTTTTAGGATTAAGAAGTATAACGATGTGAATAATAGTTGAAAAATAATAATAAAATTTTTGTATAAAATTTTAGTATAAAATATACCCCTATTGGTACCATTACCACGGATAGCAATGAAAACGCTACTTTTTTAAACATATTTTAGCACGAATTTAATTTTTTTTAAAATATTAAAATTTACACTCGAAAGGTTTTCTTCTGGCATCAAGACGTATACCGTTGTCAAAATAATCGAAAATAAAAATAATGAATTTCAGTATAAAATCATTACTTATTGGTGCCATAACCATGAACGCGTATGAAAATGCCACTTTATTTAAAAATATTTTTGCAAGCATAAAATTTTTTTAAAATATTTAAATTTTCCCCCTGTAAGGTTTACTTCTAGGATTAAGACGTATACCGATGTGAATAATAGTCGAAAACTAATAATAAAATAATAATAAAATTTTAGTATAAAATTTTAGTATAAAATCTACCCCTATTGGTACCATTACCACGGATAGCAATGAAAACGCTACTTTTTTTAAACATATTTCAGCACGCATTTAATTTTTTTTTAAATATTAAAATTTACACTCGAAAGGTTTTCTTCTGGCATCAAGACGTATACCATTGTCAAAATAATCGAAAATAAAAATAATGAATTTCAGTATAAAATCATTACTTATTAGTGTTATAACCATGAACGCGTATGAAAATGCCACTTTATTTAAAAATATTTTTGCAAGCATAAAATTTTTTTAAAATATTTAAATTTTCATTTGTAAGATTTACTTCTAGGATTAAGACGTATACCGATGTGAATAATAGTCGAAAAATAATAATAAAATTTTAGTATAAAATTTTAGTATAAAATCTACCCCTATTGGTACCATTACCACGGATAGAAATGAAAACGCTACTTTTTTTAAACATATTTTAGCACGCATTTAATTTTTTTTTAAATATTAAAATTTACACTCGAAAGGTTTTCTTCTGGCATCAAGACGTATACCATTGTAAAAATAATCGAAAATAAAAATAATGAATTTCAGTATAAAATCATTACTTATTGGTGCCATAACCATGAACGCGTATGAAAATGCCACTTTATTTAAAAATATTTTTGCAAGCATAAAATTTTTTTAAAATATTTAAATTTTCCTTAGTAAGGTTTACTTCTAGGATTAAGACGTATACCGATGTGAATAATAGTCGAAAAATAATAATAAATTTTAGTATAAAATTTTAGTATAAAATCTACCCCTATTGGTACCATTACCACGGATAGCAATGAAAACGCTACTTTTTTTAAACATATTTTAGCACGCATTTAATTTTTTTTTAAATATTAAAATTTACACTCGAAAGGTTTTCTTCTGGCATCAAGACGTATACCATTGTCAAAATAATCGAAAATAAAAATAATGAATTTCAGTATAAAATCATTACTTATTGGTGCCATAACCATGAACGCGTATGAAAATGCCACTTTATTTAAAAATATTTTTGCAAGCATAAAATTTTTTTAAAATATTTAAGTTTTCCTTTGTAAGATTTACTTCTAGGATTAAGACGTATACCGATGTGAATAATAGTCGAAAAATAATAATAAATTTTTAGTATAAAATTTTAGTATAAAATCTACCCCTATTGGTACCATTACCACGGATAGCAATGAAAACGCTACTTTTTTTAAACATATTTTATCACGCATTTAATTTTTTTTTAAATATTAAAATTTACACTCGAAAGGTTTTCTTCTGGCATCAAGACGTATACCATAGTCAAAATAATCTAAAATAAAAATAATGAATTTCAGTATAAAATCATTACTTATTGGTGCCATAATCATGAACGCGTATGAAAATGCCACTTTATTTAAAAATATTTTTGCAAGCATAAATTTTTTTTTTAAATATTTAAATTTTCCTTTGTAAGATTTACTTCTAGGATTAAGACGTATACCGATATGAATAATAGTCGAAAAATAATAATAAAATTTTAGTATAAAATCTACCCCTATTGGTACCATTACCATTGATAGCAATGAAAACGCTACTTTTTTTAAACATATTTTTACACGCATTTAAATTTTTTTCAAATATTAAAATTTACACTCGAAAGGTTTTCTTCTGGCATCAAGACGTATACCGTTGTCAAAATAATCGAAAATAAAAATAATGAATTTCAGTATAAAATCATTACTTATTGGTGCCATAACCATGAACGCGTATGAAAATGCCACTTTATTTAAAAATATTTTTGCAAGCATAAAATTTTTTTAAAATATTTAAATTTTCCTTTGTAAGGTTTACTTCTAGGATTAAGACGTATACCGATGTGAATAATAGTCGAAAAATAATAATAAAATTTTAGTATAAAATTTTAGTATAAAATCTACCCCTATTGGTACCATTACCATGGATAGCAATGAAAACGCTACTTTTTTTAAACATATTTTAGCACGCATTTAATTTTTTTTTAAATATTAAAATTTAAACTCGAAAGGTTTTGTTCTGGCTTTAAGACGTATACCATTGTCAAAATAATCGAAAATAAAAATAATGAATTTCAGTATAAAATCATTACTTATTGGTGCCATAACCATGAACGCGTATGAAAATGCCACTTTATTTAAAAATATTTTTGCAAGCATAAAATTTTTTTAAAATATTTAAGTTTTCCTTTGTAAGATTTACTTCTAGGATTAAGACGTATACCGATGTGAATAATAGTCGAAAAATAATAATAAATTTTTAGTATAAATTTTTAGTATAAAATCTACCCCTATTGGTACCATTACCACGGATAGCAATGAAAACGCTACTTTTTTTAAACATATTTTATCACGCATTTAATTTTTTTTTAAATATTAAAATTTACACTCGAAAGGTTTTCTTCTGGCATCAAGACGTATACCATTGTCAAAATAATCTAAAATAAAAATAATGAATTTCAGTATAAAATCATTACTTATTGGTGCCATAATCATGAACGCGTATGAAAATGCCACTTTATTTAAAAATATTTTTGCAAGCATAAATTTTTTTTTTAAATATTTAAATTTTCCTTTGTAAAATTTACTTCTAGGATTAAGACGTATACCGATGTGAATAATAGTCGAAAAATAATAATAAAATTTTAGTATAAAATTTTAGTATAAAATCTACCCCTATTGGTACCATTACCACGGATAGCAATGAAAACGCTACTTTTTTTAAACATATTTTAGCACGCATTTAATTTTTTTTTAAATATTATAATTTACACTCGAAAGGTTTTCTTCTGGCATCAAGACGTATACCATTGTCAAAATAATCGAAAATAAAAATAATGAATTTCAGTATAAAATCATTACTTATTGGTGCCATAACCATGAACGCGTATGAAAATGCCACTTTATTTAAAAATATTTTTGCAAGCATTAAATTTTATTAGAAATATTTAAATTTTCCTTTGTAAGGTTTACTTCTAGGATTAGTCGAAAAATAATAATAAAATTTGAGTATAAAATTTTAGTATAAAATCTACCCCTATTGGTACCATTACCACGGATAGCAATGAAAACGCTACTTTTTTAAACATATTTTAGCACGCATTTAATTTTTTTTAAAATATTAAAATTTACACTCGAAAGGTTTTCTTCTGGCATCAAGACGTATACCATTGTCAAAATAATCGAAAATAAAATCATTACTTATTGGTGCCATAACCATGAACGCGTATGAAAATGCCACTTTATTTAAAAATATTTTTGCAAGAATAAAATTTTTTTAAAATATTTAAATTTTCCTTTGTAAGGTTTACTTCTAGGATTAAGACGTATACCGATGTGAATAATAGTCGAAAAACAATAATAAAATTTTAGTATAAAATTTTAGTATAAAATCTACCCCTATTGGTACCATTACCACGGATAGCAATGAAAACGCTACTTTTTTTAAACATATTTCAGCACGCATTTAATTTTTTTTTAAATATTAAAATTTACACTCGAAAGGTTTTCTTCTGGCATCAAGACGTATACCATTGTCAAAATAATCGAAAATAAAAATAATGAATTTCAGTATAAAATCATTACTTATTAGTGTTATAACCATGAACGCGTATGAAAATGCCACTTTATTTAAAAATATTTTTGCAAGCATAAAATTTTTTTAAAATATTTAAATTTTCCTTTGTAAGATTTACTTCTAGGATTAAGACGTATACCGATGTGAATAATAGTCGAAAAATAATAATAAATTTTAGTATAAAATTTTAGTATTAAATCTACCCCTATTGGTACCATTACCACGGATAGCAATGAAAACGCTACTTTTTTTAAACATATTTTAGCACGCATTTAATTTTTTTTTAAATATTAAAATTTACACTCGAAAGGTTTTCTTCTGGCATCAAGACGTATACCATTGTCAAAATAATCGAAAATAAAAATAATTAATTTCAGTATAAAATCATTACTTATTGGTGCCATAACCATGAACGCGTATGAAAATGCCACTTTATTTAAAAATATTTTTGCAAGCATAAAATTTTTTTAAAATATTTAAATTTTCCTTAGTAAGGTTTACTTCTAGGATTAAGACGTATACCGATGTGAATATTAGTCGAAAAATAATAATAAATTTAAGTATAAAATTTTAGTATAAAATCTACCCCTATTGGTACCATTACCACGGATAGCAATGAAAACGCTACTTTTTTTAAACATATTTTAGCACGCATTGAATTATTTTTTAAATATTAAAATTTACACTCGAAAGGTTTTCTTCTGGCATCAAGACGTATACCATTGTCAAAATAATCGGAAATAAAAATAATGAATTTCAGTATAAAATCATTACTTATTGGTGCCATAACCATGAACGCGTATGAAAATGCCACTTTATTTAAAAATATTTTTGCAAGCATAAAATTTTTTTAAAATATTTAAGTTTTCCTTTGTAAGATTTACTTCTAGGATTAAGACGTATACCGATGTGAATAATAGTCGAAAAATAATAATAAATTTTTAGTATAAAATTTTAGTATAAAATCTACCCCTATTGGTACCATTACCACGGATAGCAATGAAAACGCTACTTTTATTAAACATATTTTAGCACGCATTTAATTTTTTTTTAAATATTAAAATTTACACTCGAAAGGTTTTCTTCTGGCATCAAGACGTATACCATTGTAAAAATAATCTAAAATAAAAATAATGAATTTCAGTATAAAATCATTACTTATTGGTGCCATAATCATGAACGCGTATGAAAATGCCACTTTATTTAAAAATATTTTTGCAAGCATAAATTTTTTTTTAAAATATTTAAATTTTCCTTTGTAAGGTTTACTTCTAGGATTAAGACGTATACCGATGTGAATAATAGTCGAAAAATAATAATAAAATTTTAGTATAAAATCTACCCCTATTGGTACCATTACCATTGATAGCAATGAAAACGCTACTTTTTTTAAACATATTTTTACACGCATTTAAATTTTTTTAAAATATTAAAATTTACACTCGAAAGGTTTTCTTCTGGCATCAAGACGTATACCGTTGTCAAAATAATCGAAAATAAAAATAATGAATTTCAGTATAAAATCATTACTTATTGGTGCCATAACCATGAACGCGTATGAAAATGCCACTTTATTTAAAAATATTTTTGCAAGCATAAAATTTTTTTAAAATATTTAAATTTTCCTTTGTAAGGTTTACTTCTAGGATTAAGACGTATACCGATGTGAATAATAGTCGAAAAATAATAATAAAATTTTAGTATAAAATTTTAGTATAAAATCTACCCCTATTGGTACCATTACCACGGATAGCAATGAAAACGCTACTTTTTTTAAACATATTTTAGCACGCATTTAATTTTTTTTTAAATATTATAATTTACACTCGAAAGGTTTTCTTCTGGCATCAAGACGTATACCATTGTCAAAATAATCGAAAATAAAAATAATGAATTTCAGTATAAAATCATTACTTATTGGTGCCATAACCATGAACGCGTATGAAAATGCCACTTTATTTAAAAATATTTTTGCAAGCATAAAATTTTTTTAAAATATTTAAATTTTCCTTTGTAAGGTTTACTTCTAGGATTAAGACGTATACCGATGTGAATAATAGTCGAAAAATAATAATAAAATTTTAGTTTAAAAATTTTAGTATAAAATCTACCCCTATTGGTACCATTACCACGGATAGCAATGAAAACGCTACTTTTTTTAAACATATTTTAGCACGCATTTAATTTTTTTTTAAATATTAAAATTTAAACTCGAAAGGTTTTGTTCTGGCTTTAAGACGTATACCATTGTCAAAATAATCGAAAATAAAAATAATGAATTTCAGTATAAAATCATTACTTATTGGTGCCATAACCATAAACGCGTATGAAAATGCCACTTTATTTAAAAATATTTTTGCTAGCATAAAATTTTTTTAAAATATTTAAATTTTCCTTTGTAAGATTTACTTCTAGGATTAAGACGTATACCGATGTGAATAATAGTCGAAAAATAATAATAAATTTTAGTATAAAATTTTAGAATAAAATCTACCCCTATTGGTACCATTACCACGGATAGCAATGAAAACGCTACTTTTTTTAAACATATTTTAGCACGCATTTAATTTTTTTTTAAATATTAAAATTTACACTCGAAAGGTTTTCTTCTGGCATCAAGACGTATACCATTGTCAAAATAATCGAAAATAAAAATAATTAATTTCAGTATAAAATCATTACTTATTGGTGCCATAACCATGAACGCGTATGAAAATGCCACTTTATTTAAAAATATTTTTGCAAGCATAAAATTTTTTTAAAATATTTAAATTTTCATTAGTAAGGTTTACTTCTAGGATTAAGACGTATACCGATGTGAATATTAGTCGAAAAATAATAATAAATTTAAGTATAAAATTTTAGTATAAAATCTACCCCTATTGGTACCATTACCATTGACAGCAATGATAACGCTACTTTTTTTAAACATATTTTTACACGCATTTAAATTTTTTTAAAATATTAAAATTTACACTCGAAAGGTTTTCTTCTGGCATCAAGACGTATACCGTTGTCAAAATAATCGAAAATAAAAATAATGAATTTCAGTATAAAATCATTACTTATTGGTGCCATAACCATGAACGCGTATGAAAATGCCACTTTATTTAAAAATATTTTTGCAAGCATAAAATTTTTTTAAAATATTTAAATTTTCCTTTGTAAGGTTTACTTCTAGGATTAAGACGTATACCGATGTGAATAATAGTCGAAAAATAATAATAAAATTTTAGTATAAAATTTTAGTATAAAATCTACCCCTATTGGTACCATTACCACGGATAGCAATGAAAACGCTACTTTTTTTAAACATATTTTAGCACGCATTTAATTTTTTTTTAAATATTATAATTTACACTCGAAAGGTTTTCTTCTGGCATCAAGACGTATACCATTGTCAAAATAATCTAAAATAAAAATAATGAATTTCAGTATAAAATCATTACTTATTGGTGCCATAATCATGAACGCGTATGAAAATGCCACTTTATTTAAAAATATTTTTGCAAGCATAAATTTTTTTTTAAAATATTTAAATTTTCCTTTGTAAGGTTTACTTCTAGGATTAAGATGTATACCGATGTGAATAATAGTCGAAAAATAATAATAAAATTTTAGTATAAAATCTACCCCTATTGGTACCATTACCATTGATAGCAATGAAAACGCTACTTTTTTAAACATATTTTTACACGCATTTAAATTTTTTTAAAATATTAAAATTTACACTCGAAAGGTTTTCTTCTGGCATCAAGACGTATACCGTTGTCAAAATAATCGAAAATAAAAATAATGAATTTCAGTATAAAATCATTACTTATTGGTGCCATAACCATGAACGCGTATGAAAATGCCACTTTATTTAAAAATATTTTTGCAAGCATAAAATTTTTTTAAAATATTTAAATTTTCCTTTGTAAGGTTTACTTCTAGGATTAAGACGTATACCGATGTGAATAATAGTCGAAAAATAATAATAAAATTTTAGTATAAAATTTTAGTATAAAATCTACCCCTATTGGTACCATTACCACGGATAGCAATGAAAACGCTACTTTTTTTAAACATATTTTAGCACGCATTTAATTTTTTTTTAAATATTATAATTTACACTCGAAAGGTTTTCTTCTGGCATCAAGACGTATACCATTGTCAAAATAATCGAAAATAAAAATAATGAATTTCAGTATAAAATCATTACTTATTGGTGCCATAACCATGAACGCGTATGAAAATGCCACTTTATTTAAAAATATTTTTGCAAGCATAAAATTTTTTTAAAATATTTAAATTTTCCTTTGTAAGGTTTACTTCTAGGATTAAGACGTATACCGATGTGAATAATAGTCGAAAAATAATAATAAAATTTTAGTTTAAAAATTTTAGTATAAAATCTACCCCTATTGGTACCATTACCACGGATAGCAATGAAAACGCTACTTTTTTTAAACATATTTTAGCACGCATTTAATTTTTTTTTAAATATTAAAATTTAAACTCGAAAGGTTTTGTTCTGGCTTTAAGACGTATACCATTGTCAAAATAATCGAAAATAAAAATAATGAATTTCAGTATAAAATCATTACTTATTGGTGCCATAACCATGAACGCGTATGAAAATGCCACTTTATTTAAAAATATTTTTGCTAGCATAAAATTTTTTTAAAATATTTAAATTTTCCTTTGTAAGATTTACTTCTAGGATTAAGACGTATACCGATGTGAATAATAGTCGAAAAATAATAATAAATTTTAGTATAAAATTTTAGTATAAAATCTACCCCTATTGGTACCATTACCACGGATAGCAATGAAAACGCTACTTTTTTTAAACATATTTTAGCACGCATTGAATTATTTTTTAAATATTAAAATTTACACTCGAAAGGTTTTCTTCTGGCATCAAGACGTATACCATTGTCAAAATAATCGAAAATAAAAATAATGAATTACAGTATAAAATCATTACTTATTGGTGCCATAACCATGAACACGTATGAAAATGCCACTTTATTTAAAAATATTTTTGCAAGCATTAAATTTTATTAGAAATATTTAAATTTTCCTTTGTAAGGTTTACTTCTAGGATTAGTCGAAAAATAATAATAAAATTTGAGTATAAAATTTTAGTATAAAATCTACCGCTATTGGTACCATTACCACGGATAGCAATGAAAACGCTACTTTTTTAAACATATTTTAGCACGCATTTAATTTTTTTTAAAATATTAAAATTTACACTCGAAAGGTTTTCTTCTGGCATCAAGACGTATACCATTGTCAAAATAATCGAAAATAAAATCATTACTTATTGGTGCCATAACCATGAACGCGTATGAAAATGCCACTTTATTTAAAAATATTTTTGCAAGCATAAAATTTTTTTAAAATATTTAAGTTTTCCTTTGTAAGATTTACTTCTAGGATTAAGACGTATACCGATGTGAATAATAGTCGAAAAATAATAATAAATTTTTAGTATAAAATTTTAGTATAAAATCTACCCCTATTGGTACCATTACCACGGATAGCAATGAAAACGCTACTTTTTTTAAACATATTTCAGCACGCATTTAATTTTTTTTTAAATATTAAAATTTACACTCGAAAGGTTTTCTTCTGGCATCAAGACGTATACCATTGTCAAATTAATCGAAAATAAAAATAATAAATTTCAGTATAAAATCATTACTTATTAGTGTTATAACCATGAACGCGTATGAAAATGCCACTTTATTTAAAAATATTTTTGCAAGCATAAAATTTTTTTAAAATATTTAAATTTTCCTTTGTAAGATTTACTTCTAGGATTAAGACGTATACCGATGTGAATAATAGTCGAAAAATAATAATAAAATTTTAGTATAAAATTTTAGTATAAAATCTACCCCTATTGGTACCATTACCACGGATAGCAATGAAAACGCTACTTTTTTTAAACATATTTTAGCACGCATTTAATTTTTTTTTAAATATTAAAATTTACACTCGAAAGGTTTTCTTCTGGCATCAAGACGTATACCATTGTCAAAATAATCGAAAATAAAAATAATTAATTTCAGTATAAAATCATTACTTATTGGTGCCATAACCATGAACGCGTATGAAAATGCCACTTTATTTAAAAATATTTTTGCAAGCATAAAATTTTTTTAAAATATTTAAATTTTCCTTAGTAAGGTTTACTTCTAGGATTAAGACGTATACCGATGTGAATAATAGTCGAAAAATAATAATAAATTTTAGTATAAAATTTTAGTATAAAATCTACCCCTATTGGTACCATTACCACGGATAGCAATGAAAACGCTACTTTTTTTAAACATATTTTAGCACGCATTTAATTTTTTTTTAAATATTAAAATTTACACTCGAAAGGTTTTCTTCTGGCATCAAGACGTATACCATTGTCAAAATAATCTAAAATAAAAATAATGAATTTCAGTATAAAATCATTACTTATTGGTGCCATAATCATGAACGCGTATGAAAATGCCACTTTATTTAAAAATATTTTTGCAAGCATAAATTTTTTTTTTAAATATTTAAATTTTCCTTTGTAAGGTTTACTTCTAGGATTAAGACGTATACTGATGTGAATTATAGTCAAAAAATAATAATAAAATTTTAGTATAAAATCTACCCCTATTGGTACCATTACCATTGATAGCAATGAAAACGCTACTTTTTTTAAACATATTTTTACACGCATTTAAAGTTTTTTTAAAATATTAAAATTTACACTCGAAAGGTTTTCTTCTGGCATCAAGACGTATACCGTTGTCAAAATAATCGAAAATAAAAATAATGAATTTCAGTATAAAATCATTACTTATTGGTGCCATAACCATGATAGCGTATGAAAATGCCACTTTATTTAAAAATATTTTTGCAAGCATAAAATTTTTTTAAAATATTTAAATTTTCCTTTGTAAGGTTTACTTCTAGGATTAAGACGTATACCGATGTGAATAATAGTCGAAAAATAATAATAAAATTTTAGTATAAAATTTTAGTATAAAATCTACCCCTATTGGTACCATTACCACGGATAGCAATGAAAACGCTACTTTTTTTAAACATATTTTAGCACGCATTTAATTTTTTTTTAAATATTATAATTTACACTCGAAAGGTTTTCTTCTGGCATCAAGACGTATACCATTGTCAAAATAATCGAAAATAAAAATAATGAATTTCAGTATAAAATCATTACTTATTGGTGCCATAACCATGAACGCGTATGAAAATGCCACTTTATTTAAAAATATTTTTGCTAGCATAAAATTTTTTTAAAATATTTAAATTTTCCTTTGTAAGATTTACTTCTAGGATTAAGACGTATACCGATGTGAATAATAGTCGAAAAATAATAATAAATTTTTAGTATAAAATTTTAGTATAAAATCTACCCCTATTGGTAACATTACCACGGATTGCAATGAAAACGCTACTTTTTTTAAACATATTTTAGCACGCATTTAATTTTTTTTTAAATATTAAAATTTACACTCGAAAGGTTTTCTTCTGGCATCAAGACGTATACCATTGTCAAAATAATCTAAAATAAAAATAATGAATTTCAGTATAAAATCATTACTTATTGGTGCCATAATCATGAACGCGTATGAAAATGCCACTTTATTTAAAAATATTTTTGCAAGCATAAATTTTTTTTTTAAATATTTAAATTTTCCTTTGTAAGGTTTACTTCTAGGATTAAGACGTATACCGATGTGAATTATAGTCAAAAAATAATAATAAAATTTTAGTATAAAATCTACCCCTATTGGTACCATTACCATTGATAGCAATGAAAACGCTACTTTTTTTAAACATATTTTTACACGCATTTAAATTTTTTTAAAATATTAAAATTTACACTCGAAAGGTTTTCTTCTGGCATCAAGACGTATACCGTTGTCAAAATAATCGAAAATAAAAATAATGAATTTCAGTATAAAATCATTACTTATTGGTGCCATAACCATGATAGCGTATGAAAATGCCACTTTATTTAAAAATATTTTTGCAAGCATAAAATTTTTTTAAAATATTTAAATTTTCCTTTGTAAGGTTTACTTCTAGGATTAAGACGTATACCGATGTGAATAATAGTCGAAAAATAATAATAAAATTTTAGTATAAAATTTTAGTATAAAATCTACCCCTATTGGTACCATTACCACGGATAGCAATGAAAACGCTACTTTTTTTAAACATATTTTAGCACGCATTTAATTTTTTTTTAAATATTATAATTTACACTCGAAAGGTTTTCTTCTGGCATCAAGACGTATACCATTGTCAAAATAATCGAAAATAAAAATAATGAATTTCAGTATAAAATCATTACTTATTGGTGCCATAACCATGAACGCGTATGAAAATGCCACTTTATTTAAAAATATTTTTGCTAGCATAAAATTTTTTTAAAATATTTAAATTTTCCTTTGTAAGATTTACTTCTAGGATTAAGACGTATACCGATGTGAATAATAGTCGAAAAATAATAATAAATTTTAGTATAAAATTTTAGTATAAAATCTACCCCTATTGGTACCATTACCACGGATAGCAATGAAAACGCTACTTTTTTTAAACATATTTTAGCACGCATTTAATTTTTTTTTAATATTAAAATTTACACTCGAAAGGTTTTCTTCTGGCATCAAGACGTATACCATTGTCAAAATAATCGAAAATAAAAATAATTAATTTCAGTATAAAATCATTACTTATTGGTGCCATAACCATGAACGCGTATGAAAATGCCACTTTATTTAAAAATATTTTTGCAAGCATAAAATTTTTTTAAAATATTTAAATTTTCCTTAGTAAGGTTTACTTCTAGGATTAAGACGTATACCGATGTGAATATTAGTCGAAAAATAATAATAAATTTAAGTATAAAATTTTAGTATAAAATCTACCCCTATTGGTAGCATTACCACGGATAGCAATGAAAACGCTACTTTTTTTAAACATATTTTAGTACGCATTGAATTATTTTTTAAATATTAAAATTTACACTCAATAGGTTTTCTTCTGGCATCAAGACGTATACCATTGTCAAAATAATCGAAAATAAAAATAATTAATTTCAGTATAAAATCATTACTTATTGGTGCCATAACCATGAACGCGTATGAAAATGCCACTTTATTAAAAATATTTTTGCAAGCATAAAATTTTTTTAAAATATTTAAGTTTTCCTTTGTAAGATTTACTTCTAGGATTAAGACGTATACCGATGTGAATAATAGTCGAAAAATAATAATAAATTTTTAGTATAAAATTTTAGTATAAAATCTACCCCTATTGGTACCATTACCACGGATAGCAATGAAAACGCTACTTTTTTTAAACATATTTCAGCACGCATTTAATTTTTTTTTAAATATTAAAATTTACACTCGAAAGGTTTTCTTCTGGCATCAAGACGTATACCATTGTCAAAATAATCTAAAATAAAAATAATGAATTTCAGTATAAAATCATTACTTATTGGTGCCATAATCATGAACGCGTATGAAAATGCCACTTTATTTAAAAATATTTTTGCAAGCATAAATTTTTTTTTAAAATATTTAAATTTTCCTTTGTAAGGTTTACTTCTAGGATTAAGACGTATACCGATGTGAATAATAGTCGAAAAATAATAATAAAATTTTAGTATAAAATTTTAGTATAAAATCTACCCCTATTGGTACCATTACCACGGATAGCAATGAAAACGCAACTTTTTTTAAACATATTTTAGCACGCATTTAATTTTTTTT
This sequence comes from Zhengitettix transpicula, assembly GCA_037074705.1. Lineage (NCBI taxonomy): Eukaryota > Metazoa > Arthropoda > Insecta > Orthoptera > Tetrigidae > Zhengitettix > Zhengitettix transpicula. The sequence continues at coordinate 201,982 of JAYJMR010000011.1, read as the reverse complement.
TAAATATTATAATTTACACTCGAAAGGTTTTCTTCTGGCATCAAGACGTATACCATTGTCAAAATAATCGAAAATAAAAATAATGAATTTCAGTATAAAACCATTACTTATTGGTGCCATAACCATGAACGCGTATGAAAATGCCACTTTATTTAAAAATATTTTTGCAAGCATAAAATTTTTTTTAAATATTTAAATTTTCCTTTGTAAGGTTTACTTCTAGGATTAAGACGTATACCGATGTGAATAATAGTCGAAAAATAATAATAAAATTTTAGTTTAAAAATTTTAGTATAAAATCTACCCCTATTGGTACCATTACCACGGATAGCAATGAAAACGCTACTTTTTTTAAACATATTTTAGCACGCATTTAATTTTTTTTTAAATATTAAAATTTAAACTCGAAAGGTTTTGTTCTGGCTTTAAGACGTATACCATTGTCAAAATAATCGAAAATAAAAATAATGAATTTCAGTATAAAATCATTACTTATTGGTGCCATAACCATGAACGCGTATGAAAATGCCACTTTATTTAAAAATCTTTTGCTAGCATAAAATTTTTTTAAAATATTTAAATTTTCCTTTGTAAAATTTACTTCTAGGATTAAGACGTATACCGATGTGAATAATAGTCGAAAAATAATAATAAATTTTAGTATAAAATTTTAGTATAAAATCTACCCCTATTGGTACCATTACCACGGATAGCAATGAAAACGCTACTTTTTTTAAACATATTTTAGCACGCATTGAATTATTTTTTAAATATTAAAATTTACACTCGAAAGGTTTTCTTCTGGCATCAAGACGTATACCATTGTCAAAATAATCGAAAATAAAAATAATGAATTACAGTATAAAATCATTACTTATTGGTGCCATAACCATGAACGCGTATGAAAATGCCACTTTATTTAAAAATATTTTTGCAAGCATTAAATTTTATTAGAAATATTTAAATTTTCCTTTGTAAGGTTTACTTCTAGGATTAGTCGAAAAATAATAATAAAATTTGAGTATAAAATTTTAGTATAAAATCTACCCCTATTGGTACCATTACCACGGATAGCAATGAAAACGCTACTTTTTTAAACATATTTTAGCACGCATTTAATTTTTTTTAAAATATTAAAATTTACACTCGAAAGGTTTTCTTCTGGCATCAAGACGTATACCATTGTCAAAATAATCGAAAATAAAATCATTACTTATTGGTGCTATAACCATGAACGCGTATGAAAATGCCACTTTATTTAAAAATATTTTTGCAAGAATAAAATTTTTTTAAAATATTTAAATTTTCCTTTGTAAGGTTTACTTCTAGGATTAAGACGTATACCGATGTGAATAATAGTCGAAAAATAAAAATAATAAAATTTTAGTATAAAATTTTAGTATAAAATCTACCCCTATTGGTACCATTACCACGGATAGCAATGAAAACGCTACTTTTTTTAAACATATTTTAGCACGCATTTAATTTTTTTTTAAATATTAAAATTTACACTCTAAAGGTTTTCTTTGGCATCAAGACGTATACCATTGTCAAAATAATCGAAAATAAAAATAATGAATTTCAGTATAAAATCATTACTTATTGGTGCCATAACCATGAACGCGTATGAAAATGCCACTTTATTTAAAAATATTTTTGCAAGCATAAAATTTTTTTAAAATATTTAAGTTTTCCTTTTTAAGATTTGCTTCTAGGATTAAGACGTATACCGATGTGAATAATAGTCGAAAAATAATAATAAATTTTTAGTATAAAATTTTAGTATAAAATCTACCCCTATTGGTACCATTACCACGGATAGCAATGAAAACGCTACTTTTTTTAAACATATTTCAGCACGCATTTAATTTTTTTTTAAATATTAAAATTTACACTCGAAAGGTTTTCTTCTGGCATCAAGACGTATACCATTGTCAAAATAATCGAAAATAAAAATAATGAATTTCAGTATAAAATCATTACTTATAGTGTTATAACCATGAACGCGTATGAAAATGCCACTTTATTTAAAAATATTTTTGCAAGCATAAAATTTTTTTAAAATATTTAAATTTTCCTTTGTAAGATTTACTTCTAGGATTAAGACGTATACCGATGTGAATAATAGTCGAAAAATAATAATAAAATTTTAGTATAAAATCTACCCCTATTGGTACCATTACCACGGATAGCAATGAAAACGCTACTTTTTTTAAACATATTTTAGCACGCATTTAATTTTTTTTTAAATATTAAAATTTACACTCGAAAGGTTTTCTTCTGGCATCAAGACGTATACCATTGTCAAAATAATCGAAAATAAAAATAATTAATTTCAGTATAAAATCATTACTTATTGGTGCCATAACCATGAACGCGTATGAAAATGCCACTTTATTTAAAAATATTTTTGCAAGCATAAAATTTTTTTAAAATATTTAAATTTTCCTTAGTAAGGTTTACTTCTAGGATTAAGACGTATACCGATGTGAATAATAGTCGAAAAATAATAATAAATTTTAGTATAAAATTTTAGTATAAAATCTACCCCTATTGGTACCATTACCACGGATAGCAATGAAAACGCTACTTTTTTTAAACATATTTTAGCACGCATTGAATTATTTTTTAAATATTAAAATTTACACTCGAAAGGTTTTCTTCTGGCATCAAGACGTATACCATTGTCAAAATAATCGAAAATAAAAATAATGAATTTCAGTATAAAATCATTACTTATTGGTGCCATAACCATGAACGCGTATGAAAGTGCCACTTTATTTAAAAATATTTTTGCAAGCATAAAATTTTTTTAAAATATTTAAGTTTTCCTTTGTAAGATTTACTTCTAGGATTAAGACGTATACCGATGTGAATAATAGTCGAAAAATAATAATAAATTTTTAGTATAAAATTTTAGTATAAAATCTACCCCTATTGGTACCATTACCACGGATAGCAATGAAAACGCTACTTTTTTTAAACATATTTTAGCACGCATTTAATTTTTTTTTAAATATTAAAATTTACACTCGAAAGGTTTTCTTCTGGCATCAAGACGTATACCATTGTCAAAATAATCTAAAATAAAAATAATGAATTTCAGTATAAAATCATTACTTATTGGTGCCATAATCATGAACGCGTATGAAAATGCCACTTTATTTAAAAATATTTTTGCAAGCATAAATTTTTTTTTTAAATATTTAAATTTTCCTTTGTAAGGTTTACTTCTAGGATTAAGACGTATACCGATGTGAATAATAGTCGAAAAATAATAATAAAATTTTAGTATAAAATCTACCCCTATTGGTACCATTACCATTGATTGCAATGAAAACGCTACTTTTTTTAAACATATTTTTACACGCATTTAAATTTTTTTAAAATATTAAAATTTACACTCGAAAGGTTTTCTTCTGGCATCAAGACGTATACCGTTGTCAAAATAATCGAAAATAAAAATAATGAATTTCAGTATAAAATCATTACTTATTGGTGCCATAACCATGATAGCGTATGAAAATGCCACTTTATTTAAAAATATTTTTGCAAGCATAAAATTTTTTTAAAATATTTAAATTTTCCTTTGTAAGGTTTACTTCTAGGATTAAGACGTATACCGATGTGAATAATAGTCGAAAAATAATAATAAAATTTTAGTATAAAATTTTAGTATAAAATCTACCCCTATTGGTACCATTACCACGGATAGCAATGAAAACGCTACTTTTTTTAAACATATTTTAGCACGCATTTAATTTTTTTTTAAATATTAAAATTTACACTCGAAAGGTTTTCGTCTGGCATCAAGACGTATACCATTGTCAAAATAATCTAAAATAAAAATAATGAATTTCAGTATAAAATCATTACTTATTGGTGCCATAATCATGAACGCGTATGAAAATGCCACTTTATTTAAAAATATTTTTGCAAGCATAAATTTTTTTTTTAAATATTTAAATTTTCCTTTGTAAGGTTTACTTCTAGGATTAAGACGTATACCGATGTGAATTATAGTCAAAAAATAATAATAAAATTTTAGTATAAAATCTACCCCTATTGGTACCATTACCATTGATAGCAATGAAAACGCTACTTTTTTTAAACATATTTTTACACGCATTTAAATTTTTTTAAAATATTAAAATTTACACTCGAAAGGTTTTCTTCTGGCATCAAGACGTATACCGTTGTCAAAATAATCGAAAATAAAAATAATAAAATTCAGTATAAAATCATTACTTTTTGGTGCCATAACCATGATAGCGTATGAAAATGCCACTTTATTTAAAAATATTTTTGCAAGCATAAAATTTTTTTAAAATATTTAAATTTTCCTTTGTAAGGTTTACTTCTAGGATTAAGACGTATACCGATGTGAATAATAGTCGAAAAATAATAATAAAATTTTAGTATAAAATTTTAGTATAAAATCTACCCCTATTGGTACCATTACCACGGATAGCAATGAAAACGCTACTTTTTTTAAACATATTTTAGCACGCATTGAATTATTTTTTAAATATTAAAATTTACACTCGAAAGGTTTTCTTCTGGCATCAAGACGTATACCATTGTCAAAATAATCGAAAATAAAAATAATGAATTACAGTATAAAATCATTACTTATTGGTGCCATAACCATGAACGCGTATGAAAATGCCACTTTATTTAAAAATATTTTTGCAAGCATTAAATTTTATTAAAAATATTTAAATTTTCCTTTGTAAGGTTTACTACGAGGATTAGTCGAAAAATAATAATAAAATTTGAGTATAAAATTTTAGTATAAAATCTACCCCTATTGGTACCATTACCACGGATAACAATGAAAACGCTACTTTTTTAAACATATTTTAGCACGCATTTAATTTTTTTTAAAATATTAAAATTTACACTCGAAAGGTTTTCTTCTGGCATCAAGACGTATACCATTGTCAAAATATTCGAAAATAAAATCATTACTTATTGGTGCCATAACCATGAACGCGTATGAAAATGCCACTTTATTTAAAAATATTTTTGCAAGAATAAAATTTTTTTAAAATATTTAAATTTTCCTTTGTAAGGTTTACTTCTAGGATTAAGACGTATACCGATGTGAATAATAGTCGAAAAATAAAAATAATAAAATTTTAGTATAAAATTTTAGTATTAAATCTACCCCTATTGGTACCATTACCACGGATAGCAATGAAAACGCTACTTTTTTAAACATATTTTAGCACGCATTTAATTTTTTTTTAAATATTAAAATTTATACTCTAAAGGTTTTCTTCTGGCATCAAGACGTATACCATTGTCAAAATAATCGAAAATAAAAATAATGAATTTCAGTATAAAATCATTACTTATTGGTGCCATAATCATGAACGCGTATGAAAATGCCACTTTATTTAAAAATATTTTTGCAAGCATAAATTTTTTTTTTAAATATTTAAATTTTCCTTTGTAAGGTTTACTTCTAGGATTAAGACGTATACCGATGTGAATAATAGTCGAAAAATAATAATAAAATTTTAGTATAAAATCTACCCCTATTGGTACCATTACCATTGATAGCAATGAAAACGCTACTTTTTTTAAACATATTTTTACACGCATTTAAATTTTTTTAAAATATTAAAATTTACACTCGTAAGGTTTTCTTCTGGCATCAAGACGTATACCGTTGTCAAAATAATCGAAAATAAAAATAATGAATACAGTATAAAATCATTACTTATTGGTGCCATAACCATGAACGCGTATGAAAATGCCACTTTATTTAAAAATATTTTTGCAAGCATAAAATTTTTTTAAAATATTTAAATTTTCCTTTGTAAGGTTTACTTCTAGGATTAAGACGTATACCGATGTGAATAATAGTCGAAAAATAATAATAAAATTTTAGTATAAAATTTTAGTATAAAATCTACCCCTATTGGTACCATTTTCACGGATAGAAATGAAAACGCTACTTTTTTTAAACATATTTTAGCACGCATTTAATGTTTTTTTAAATATTAAAATTTACACTCGAAAGGTTTTCTTCTGGCATCAAGACGTATACCATTGTCAAAATAATCGAAAATAAAAATAATAAATTTCATTATGAAATCATTACTTATTCGTGCCATAACCATGAACGAGTATGAAAATGCCACTTTATTCAAAAATATTTTTGCAAGCATAAATTTTTTTTTGAAATGTTTAAATTTTCCTTTGTAAGGTTTACTTCTAGGATTAAGACGTATACCGATGTGAATAATAGTCGAAAAATAATAATAAAATTTTAGTATAAAATTTTAGTATAAAATCTACCCCTATTGGTACCATTACCACGGATAGCAATGAAAACGCTACTTTTTTTAAACATATTTTAGCACGCATTTAATTTTTTTTTAAATATTATAATTTACACTCGAAAGGTTTTCTTCTGGCATCAAGACGTATACCATTGTCAAAATAATCGAAAATAAAAATAATGAATTTCAGTATAAAATCATTACTTATTGGTGCCATAACCATTAACGCGTATGAAAATGCCACTTTATTTAAAAATATTTTTGCTAGCATAAAATTTTTTTAAAATAATTAAATTTTCCTTTGTAAGATTTACTTCTAGGATTAAGACGTATACCGATGTGAATAATAGTCGAAAAATAATAATAAATTTTAGTATAAAATTTTAGTATAAAATCTACCCCTATTGGTACCATTACCACGGATAGCAATGAAAACGCTACTTTTTTAAACATATTTTAGCACGCATTGAATTATTTTTTAAATATTAAAATTTACACTCGAAAGGTTTTCTTCTGGCATCAAGACGTATACCATTGTCAAAATAATCGAAAATAAAAATAATGAATTACAGTATAAAATCATTACTTATTGGTGCCATTACCACGGATAGCAATGAAAACGCTACTTTTTTAAACATATTTTAGCACGCATTATTTTTTTTAAAATATTAAAATTTACACTCGAAAGGTTTTCTTCTGGCATCAAGACGTATACCATTGTCAAAATATTCGAAAATAAAATCATTACTTATTGGTGCCATAACCATGAACGCGTATGAAAATGCCACTTTATTTAAAAATATTTTTGCAAGAATAAAATTTTTTTAAAATATTTAAATTTTCCTTTGTAAGGTTTACTTCTAGGATTAAGACGTATACCGATGTGAATAATAGTCGAAAAATAAAAATAATAAAATTTTAGTATAAAATTTTAGTATAAAATCTACCCCTATTGGTACCATTACCACGGATAGCAATGAAAACGCTACTTTTTTAAACATATTTTAGCACGCATTTAATTTTTTTTTAAATATTAAAATTTATACTCTAAAGGTTTTCTTCTGGCATCAAGACGTATACCATTGTCAAAATAATCGAAAATAAAAATAATGAATTTCAGTATAAAATCATTACTTATTGGTGCCATAATCATGAACGCGTATGAAAATGCCACTTTATTTAAAAATATTTTTGCAAGCATAAATTTTTTTTTTAAATATTTAAATTTTCCTTTGTAAGGTTTACTTCTAGGATTAAGACGTATACCGATGTGAATAATAGTCGAAAAATAATAATAAAATTTTAGTATAAAATCTACCCCTATTGGTACCATTACCATTGATAGCAATGAAAACGCTACTTTTTTTAAACATATTTTTACACGCATTTAAATTTTTTTAAAATATTAAAATTTACACTCGAAAGGTTTTCTTCTGGCATCAAGACGTATACCGTTGTCAAAATAATCGAAAATAAAAATAATGAATACAGTATAAAATCATTATTTATTGGTGCCATAACCATGAACGCGTATGAAAATGCCACTTTATTTAAAAATATTTTTGCAAGCATAAAATTTTTTTAAAATATTTAAATTTTCCTTTGTAAGGTTTACTTCTAGGATTAAGACGTATACCGATGTGAATAATAGTCGAAAAATAATAATAAAATTTTAGTATAAAATTTTAGTATAAAATCTACCCCTATTGGTACCATTACCACGGATAGCAATGAAAACGCTACTTTTTTTAAACATATTTTATCACGCATTTAATTTTTTTTTAAATATTAAAATTTACACTCGAAAGGTTTTCTTCTGGCATCAAGACGTATACCATTGTCAAAATATTATTAAATAAAAATAATGAATTTCAGTATAAAATCATTACTTATTGGTGCCATAACCATGAACGCGTATGAAAATGCCACTTTATTTAAAAATATTTTTGCAAGCTTAAAATTTTTTTAAAATATTTAAATTTTCCTTTGTAAGGTTTACTTCTAGGATTAAGACGTATACCGATGTGAATAATAGTCGAAAAATAATAATAAAATTTTAGTATAAAATTTTAGTATAAAATCTACCCCTATTGGTACCATTTTCACGGATAGAAATGAAAACGCTACTTTTTTTAAACATATTTTAGCACGCATTTAATGTTTTTTTAAATATTAAAATTTACACTCGAAAGGTTTTCTTCTGGCATCAAGACGTATACCATTGTCAAAATAATCGAAAATAAAAATAATAAATTTCAGTATGAAATCATTACTTATTCGTGCCATAACCATGAACAAGTATGAAAATGCCACTTTATTCAAAAATATTTTTGCAAGCATAAATTTTTTTTTGAAATGTTTAAATTTTCCTTTGTAAGGTTTACTTCTAGGATTAAGACGTATACCGATGCGAATAATAGTCGAAAAATAATAATAAAATTTTAGTATAAAATCTACCCCTATTGGTACCATTACTACGGATAGCAATGAAAACGCTACTTTTTTTAAACATATTTTAGAACGCATTTAATTTTTTTTAAAATATTAAAATTTACACTCGAAAGGTTTTCTTCTGGCATCAAGACGTATACCATTGTCAAAATAATCGGAAATAAAAATAATGAATTTCAGTATAAAATCATTACTTATTGGTGCCATAACCATGAACGCGTATGAAAATGCCACTTTATTTAAAAATATTTTTGCAAGCATAAAATTTTTTTAAAATATTTGAATTTTCCTTTGTAAGGTTTACTTCTAGGATTAAGACGTATACCGATGTGAATAATAGTCGAAAAATAATAATAAAATTTTAGTATAAAATTTTAGTATAAAATCTACCCCTATTGGTACCATTACCACGGATAGCAATGAAAACGCTACTTTTTTTAAACATATTTTAGCACGCATTTAATTTTTTTTTTATATTAAAATTTACACTCGAAAGGTTTTCTTCTGGCATCAAGACGTATACCATTGTCAAAATAGTCGAAAATAGAAATAATGAATTTCAGTATAAAATCATTACTTATTGGTGCCATAACCAGGAACGCGTATGAAAATGTCACTTTATTTAAAAATATTTTTGCAAGCATAAAATTTTTTTAAAATATTTAAATTTTCCTTTGTAAGATTTACTTCTAGGATTAAGACGTATACCAATGTGAATAATAGTCGAAAAATAATAATAAAATTTTAGTATAAAATTTTAGTATAAAATCTACCCCTATTGGTACCATTACCACGGATAGCAATGAAAACGCTACTTTTTTTAAACATATTTTAGCACGCATTTAATTTTTATTTAAATATTAAATTTACACTCGAAAGGTTTTTTTCTGGCATCAAGACGTATACCCATGTCAAAATAATCGAAAATAAAAATAATGAATTTCAGTATAAAATCATTACTTGTAGGTGCCATAACCATGAACGCGTATGAAAATGCCACTTTATTTAAAAATATTTTTGCAAGCTTAAAATTTTTTTAAAATATTTAAATTTTCCTTTGGAGGTTTACTTCTAGGATTAAGACGTATACCGATGTGAATAATAGTCGAAAAATAATAATAAAATTTTAGTATAAAATTTTAGTATAAAATCTACCCCTAATGGTACCATTACCACGGATAGCAATGAAAACGCTACTTTTTTTAAACATATTTTAGCACGCATTTAATTTTTTTTTAAATATTAAAATTTACACTCGAAAGGTTTTCTTCTGGCATCAAGACGTATACCATTGTCAAAATAATCGAAAATAAAAATAATGAATTTCAGTATAAAATCATTACTTATTGGTGCCAAAACCATGAACGCGTATGAAAATGCCACTTTATTTAAAAATATTTTTGCAAGCATAAAATTTTTTTAAAATATTTAAATTTTCCTTTGTAAGATTTACTTCTAGGATTAAGACGTATACCGATGTGAATAATAGTCGAAAAATAATAATAAAATTGTAGTATAAAATTTTAGTATAAAATCTACTCCTGTTGGTACCATTACCACGAATAGCAATGAAAACGCTACTTTTTTTAAACATATTTTAGCACGCATTTATTTTTTTTTTAAATATTAAAATTTACACTCGAAAGGTTTTCTTCTGGCATCAAGACGTATACCATTGTCAAAATAATCGAAAATAAAAATTATGAATTTCAGTATAAAATCATTACTTATTGGTGCCATAATCATGAACGCGTATGAAAATGCCACTTTATTTAAAAATATTTTTGCAAGCATAAATTTTTTTTTAAAATGTTTAAATTTTCCTTTGTAAGGTTTACTTCTAGGATTAAGACGTATACCGATGTGAATAATAGTCGAAAAATAATAATAAAATTTTAGTATAAAATTTTAGTATAAAATCTACCCCTATTGGTACCATTACCACGGATAGCAATGAAAACGCTAATTTTTTTAAACATATTTTAGGACTCATTTAATTTTTTTTTAAATATTAAAATTTACACTCGAGAGGTTTTCTTCTGGCATCAAGACGTATACCGTTGTCAAAATAATCGAAAATAAAAATAATGAATTTCAGTATAAAATCATTACTTATTGGTGCCATAACCATGAACGCGTATGAAAATGCCACTTTATTTAAAAATATTTTTGCAAGCATCAAATTTTTTTAAAATATTTGAATTTTCCTTTGTAAGGTTTACTTCTAGGCTTAAGACGTATACCGATGTGAATAATAGTCGAAAAATAATAATAAAATTTTAGTATAAAATTTTAGTATAAAATCTACCCCTATTGGTAGCATTACCACGGATAGCAATGAAAACGCTACTTTTTTTAAACATATTTTAGCACGCATTTAATTTTTTTTTAAATATTAAAATTTACACTCGAAAGGTTTTCTTCTGGCATCAAGACGAATACCATTGTCAAAATAATCGAAAATAAAAATAATGAATTTCAGTATAAAATCATTACTTATTGGTGCCATAACCACGAACGCGTATGAAAATGCCACTTTATTTAAAAATATTTTTTCAAACATAAAATTTTTTTAAAATATTTAAATTTTCCTTTGTAAGGTTTACTTCTAGGATTAAGACGTATACCGATGTGAATAATAGTCGAAAAATAATAATAAAATTTTATTATAAAATTTTAGTATAAAATCTACCCCTATTGGTACCATTACCACGGATAGCAATGAAAACGATACTTTTTTAAACATATTTTAGCACGCATTTAATTTTTTTTTAAATATTAAAATTTACACTCGAAAGGTTTTCTTCTGGCATCAAGACGTATACCATTGTCAAAATAATCGAAAATAAAAATAATGAATTTCAGTATAAAATCATTACTTATTGGTGCCATAACCATGAACGCGTATGAAAATGCCACTTTATTTAAAAATATTTTTGCAAGCATAAAATTTTTTTAAAATATTTTAATTTTCCTTTGTAAGGTTTACTTCTAGGATTAAGACGTATACCGATGTGAATAATAGTCGAAAAATAATAATAAAATTTTAGTATAAAATTTTAGTATAAAATCTACCCCTATTGGTACCATTACCACGGATAGCAATGAAAACGCTACTTTTTTTAAACATATTTTAGCACGCATTTAATTTTTTTTTAAATATTAAAATTTACACTCGAAAGGTTTTCTTCTAACATCAAGACGTATACCATTGTCAAAATAATCGAAAATAAAAATAATGAATTTCAGTATAAAATCATTACTTATTGGTGTTATAACCATGAACGCGTATGAAAATGCCACTTTATTTAAAAATATTTTTGCAAGCTTAAATTCTTTTAAAATATTTAAATTTTCCTTTGTAAGATTTACTTCTAGGATTAAGACGTATACCGATGTGAATAATAGTCGAAAAATAATAATAAAATTTTAGTATAAAATTTTAGTATAAAATCTACTCCTATTGGTACCATTACCACGGATAGCAATGAAAACGCTACTATTGTTAAACATATTTTAGCACGCATTTATTTTTTTTTTAAATATTAAAATTTACACTCGAAAGGTTTTCTTCTGGCATCAAGACGTATACCATTGTCAAAATAATCGAAAATAAAAATAATGAATTTCAGTATAAAATCATTCCTTATTGGTGTTATAACCATATCCGCGTATGAAAATGCCACTTTATTTAAAAATATTTTTGCAAGCATAAAATTTTTTTAAAATATTTAAATTTTCCTTTGTAAGGTTTACTTCTAGGATTAAGACGTATACCGATGTGAATAATAGTCGAAAAATAATAATAAAATTTTAGTATAAAATCTACCCATATTGGTACCATTACCACGGATAGCTATGAAAACGCTACTTTTTTTAAACATATTTTAGCACGCATTTAATTTTTTTTTAAATATTAAAATTTACACTCGAAAGGTTTTCTTCTGGCATCAAGACGTATACCATTGTCAAAATAATCGAAAATAAAAATAATGAATTTCAGTATAAAATCATTACTTATTGGTGTTATAACCATGAACGCGTATGAAAATGCCACTTTATTTAAAAATATTTTTGCAAGCTTAAATTCTTTTAAAATATTTAAATTTTCCTTTGTAAGATTTACTTCTAGGATTAAGACGTATACCGATGTGAATAATAGTCGAAAAATAATAATAAAATTTTAGTATAAAATTTTAGTATAAAATCTACTCCTATTGGTACCATTACCACGGATAGCAATGAAAACGCTACTATTGTTAAACATATTTTAGCACGCATTTATTTTTTTTTTAAATGTTAAAATTTACACTCGAAAGGTTTTCTTCTGGCATCAAGACGTATACCATTGTCAAAATAATCGAAAATAAAAATAATGAATTTCAGTATAAAATCATTACTTATTGGTGCCATAACCATGAACGCGTATGAAAATGCCACTTTATTTAAAAATATTTTTGCAAGCATAAATTTTTTTAAAATATTTGAATTTTCCTTTCTAAGGTTTACTTCTAGGATTAAGACGTATACCGATGTGAATAATAGTCGAAAAATAATAATAAAATTTTAGTATAAAATTTTAGTATAAAATCTACTCCTATTGGTACCATTACCACGGATAGCAATGAAAACGCTACTATTGTTAAACATATTTTAGCAGGCATTTATTTTTTTTTTAAATATTAAAATTTACACTCGAAAGGTTTTCTTCTGGCATCAAGACGTATACCATTGTCAAAATAATCGAAAATAAAAATAATGAATTTCAGTATAAAATCATTCCTTATTGGTGCCATAACCATGAACGCGTATTAAAATGCCACTTTATTTAAAAATATTTTTGCAAGCTTAAATTCTTTTAAAATATTTAAATTTTCCTTTGTAAGATTTACTTCTAGGATTAAGACGTATACCGATGTGAATAATAGTCGAAAAATAATAATAAAATTTTAGTATAAAATTTTAGTATAAAATCTACTCCTATTGGTACCATTACCACGGATAGCAATGAAAACGCTACTATTGTTAAACATATTTTAGCACGCATTTATTTTTTTTTTAAATATTAAAATTTACACTCGAAAGGTTTTCTTCTGGCATCAAGACGTATACCATTGTCAAAATAATCGAAAATAAAAATAATGAATTTCAGTATAAAATCATTACTTATTGGTGCCATAACCATGAACGCGTATGAAAATGCCACTTTATTTAAAAATATTTTTGCAAGCATAAAATTTTTTTAAAATATTTAAATTTTCCTTTGTAAGGTTTACTTCTAGGATTAAGACGTATACCGATGTGAATAATAGTCGAAAAATAATAATAAAATTTTAGTATAAAATTTTAGTATAAAATCTACCCCTATTGGTACCATTACCACGGATAGCAATGAAAACGCTACTTTTTTTAAACATATTTTAGCACGCATTTAATTTTTTTTTAAATATTAAAATTTACACTCGAAAGGTTTTCTTCTGGCATCAAGACGTATACCATTGTCAAAATAATCGAAAATAAAAATAATGAATTTCAGTATAAAATCATTACTTATTGGTGTTATAACCATGAACGCGTATGAAAATGCCACTTTATTTAAAAGTATTTTTGCAAGCTTAAATTCTTTTAAAATATTTAAATTTTCCTTTGTAAGATTTACTTCTAGGATTAAGACGTATACCGACGTGAATAATAGTCGAAAAATAATAATAAAATTTTAGTATAAAATTTTAGTATAAAATCTACTCCTATTGGTACCATTACCACGGATAGCAATGAAAACGCTACTATTGTTAAACATATTTTAGCACGCATTTATTTTTTTTTTAAATATTAAAATTTACACTCGAAAGGTTTTCTTCTGGCATCAAGACGTATACCATTGTCAAAATAATCGAAAATAAAAATAATGAATTTCAGTATAAAATCATTTCTTATTGGTGCCATAACCATGAACGCGTATGAAAATGCCACTTTATTTAAAAATATTTTTGCAAGCATAAATTTTTTTAAAATATTTGAATTTTCCTTTGTAAGTTTTACTTCTAGGATTAAGACGTATACCGATGTGAATAATAGTCGAAAAATAATAATAAAATTTTAGTATAAAATTTTAGTATAAAATCTACCCCTATTGGTACCATTACCACGGATAGCAATGAAAACGCTACTTTTTTTAAACATATTTTAACACGCATTTAATTTTTTTTTAAATATTAAAATTTACACTCGAAAGGTTTTCTTCTGGCATCAAGACGTATACCATTGTCAAAATAATCGAAAATAAAAATAATGAATTTCAGTATAAAATCATTACTTATTGGTGCCATAACCATGAACGCGTATGAAAATGCCACTTTATTTAAAAATATTTTTGCAAGCATAAAATTTTTTTAAAATATTTAAATTTTCCTTTGTAAGGTTTACTTCTAGGATTAAGACGTATACCGATGTGAATAATAGTCGAAAAATAATAATAAAATTTTAGTATAAAATTTTAGTATAAAATCTACCCCTATTGGTACCATTACCACGGATAGCAATGAAAACGCTACTTTTTTTAAACATATTTTAGCACGCATTTAATTTTTTTTTAAATATTATAATTTACACTCGAAAGGTTTTCTTCTGGCATCAAGACGTATACCATTGTCAAAATAATCGAAAATAAAAATAATGAATTTCAGTATAAAATCATTCCTTATTGGTGTTATAACCATATCCGCGTATGAAAATGCCACTTTATTTAAAAATATTTTTGCAAGCATAAAATTTTTTTAAAATATTTAAATTTTCCTTTGTAAGGTTTACTTCTAGGATTAAGACGTATACCGATGTGAATAATAGTCGAAAAATAATAATAAAATTTTAGTATAAAATCTACCCATATTGGTACCATTACCACGGATAGCTATGAAAACGCTACTTTTTTTAAACATATTTTAGCACGCATTTAATTTTTTTTTAAATATTAAAATTTACACTCGAAAGGTTTTCTTCTGGCATCAAGACGTATACCATTGTCAAAATAATCGAAAATAAAAATAATGAATTTCAGTATAAAATCATTACTTATTGGTGTTATAACCATGAACGCGTATGAAAATGCCACTTTATTTAAAAATATTTTTGCAAGCTTAAATTCTTTTAAAATATTTAAATTTTCCTTTGTAAGATTTACTTCTAGGATTAAGACGTATACCGATGTGAATAATAGTCGAAAAATAATAATAAAATTTTAGTATAAAATTTTAGTATAAAATCTACTCCTATTGGTACCATTACCACGGATAGCAATGAAAACGCTACTATTGTTAAACATATTTTAGCACGCATTTATTTTTTTTTTAAATGTTAAAATTTACACTCGAAAGGTTTTCTTCTGGCATCAAGACGTATACCATTGTCAAAATAATCGAAAATAAAAATAATGAATTTCAGTATAAAATCATTACTTATTGGTGCCATAACCATGAACGCGTATGAAAATGCCACTTTATTTAAAAATATTTTTGCAAGCATAAATTTTTTTAAAATATTTGAATTTTCCTTTCTAAGGTTTACTTCTAGGATTAAGACGTATACCGATGTGAATAATAGTCGAAAAATAATAATAAAATTTTAGTATAAAATTTTAGTATAAAATCTACTCCTATTGGTACCATTACCACGGATAGCAATGAAAACGCTACTATTGTTAAACATATTTTAGCAGGCATTTATTTTTTTTTTAAATATTAAAATTTACACTCGAAAGGTTTTCTTCTGGCATCAAGACGTATACCATTGTCAAAATAATCGAAAATAAAAATAATGAATTTCAGTATAAAATCATTCCTTATTGGTGCCATAACCATGAACGCGTATTAAAATGCCACTTTATTTAAAAATATTTTTGCAAGCTTAAATTCTTTTAAAATATTTAAATTTTCCTTTGTAAGATTTACTTCTAGGATTAAGACGTATACCGATGTGAATAATAGTCGAAAAATAATAATAAAATTTTAGTATAAAATTTTAGTATAAAATCTACTCCTATTGGTACCATTACCACGGATAGCAATGAAAACGCTACTATTGTTAAACATATTTTAGCACGCATTTATTTTTTTTTTAAATATTAAAATTTACACTCGAAAGGTTTTCTTCTGGCATCAAGACGTATACCATTGTCAAAATAATCGAAAATAAAAATAATGAATTTCAGTATAAAATCATTACTTATTGGTGCCATAACCATGAACGCGTATGAAAATGCCACTTTATTTAAAAATATTTTTGCAAGCATAAATTTTTTTAAAATATTTGAATTTTCCTTTGTAAGGTTTACTTCTAGGATTAAGACGTATACCGATGTGAAGAATAGTCGAAAAATAATAATAAAATTTTAGTATAAAATTTTAGTATAAAATCTACCCCTATTGGTACCATTACCACGGATAGCAATGAAAACGCTACTTTTTTTAAACATATTTTAGCACGCATTTAATTTTTTTTAAATATTAAAATTTACACTCGAAAGGTTTTCTTCTGGCATCAAGACGTATACCATTGTCAAAATAATCGAAAATAAAAATAATGAATTTCAGTATAAAATCATTACTTATTGGTGCCATAACCATGAACGCGTATGAAAATGCCACTTTATTTAAAAATATTTTTGCAAGCATAAAATTTTTTTAAAATATTTAAATTTTCCTTTGTAAGGTTTACTTCTAGGATTAAGACGTATACCGATGTGAATAATAGTCGAAAAATAATAATAAAATTTTAGTATAAATTTTTAGTATAAAATCTACCCCTATTGGTACCATTACCACGGATAGCAATGAAAACGCTACTTTTTTTAAACATATTTTAGCACGCATTTAATTTTTTTTTAAATATTAAAATTTACACTCGAAAGGTTTTCTTCTGGCATCAAGACGTATACCATTGTCAAAATAATCGAAAATAAAAATAATGAATTTCAGTATAAAATCATTACTTATTGGTGTTATAACCATGAACGCGTATGAAAATGCCACTTTATTTAAAAGTATTTTTGCAAGCTTAAATTCTTTTAAAATATTTAAATTTTCCTTTGTAAGATTTAATTCTAGGATTAAGACGTATACCGACGTGAATAATAGTCGAAAAATAATAATAAAATTTTAGTATAAAATTTTAGTATAAAATCTACTCCTATTGGTACCATTACCACGGATAGCAATGAAAACGCTACTATTGTTAAACATATTTTAGCACGCATTTATTTTTTTTTTAAATATTAAAATTTACACTCGAAAGGTTTTCTTCTGGCATCAAGACGTATACCATTGTCGAAATAATTGAAAATAAAAATAATGAATTTCAGTATAAAATCATTACTTATTGGTGCCATAACCATGAACGCGTATGAAAATGCCACTTTATTTAAAAATATTTTTGCAAGCATAAATTTTTTTAAAATATTTGAATTTTCCTTTGTAAGGTTTACTACTAGGATTAAGACGTATACCGATGTGAATAATAGTCGAAAAATAATAATAAAATTTTAGTATAAAATTTTAGTATAAAATCTACCCCTATTGGTACCATTACCACGGATAGCAATGAAAACGCTACTTTTTTTAAACATATTTTAGCACGCATTTAATTTTTTTTAAAATATTAAAATTTACACTATAAAGGTTTTCTTCTGGCATCAAGACGTATACCATTGTCAAAATAATCGAAAATAAAAATAATGAATATCAGTATAAAAGCATTACTTATTGGTGCCATAACCATGAACGCGTATGAAAATGCCACTTTATTTAAAAATATTTTTGCAAGCATAAAATTTTTTTAAAATATTTAAATTTTCCTTTGTAAGGTTTACTTCTAGGATTAAGTCGTATACCGATGTGAATATTAGTCGAAAAATAATAATAAAATTTTAGTATAAAATTTTAGTATAAAATCTACCCCTATTGGTACCATTACCACGGATAGCAATGAAAACGCTACTTTTTTTAAACATATTTTAGCACGCATTTAATTTTTTTTTAAATATTAAAATTTACACTCGAAAGGTTTTCTTCTGGCATCAAGACGTATACCATTGTCAAAATAATCGAAAATAAAAAAATGAATTTCAGTATAAAATCATTACTTATTGGTGCCATAACCATGAACGCGTATGAAAATGCCTTTTTATTTAAAAATATTTTTGCAAGCATAAAATTTTTTTAAAATATTTAAATTTTCCTTTGTAAGATTTACTTCTACGATTAAGACGTATACCGATGTGAATAATAGTCGAAAAATAATAATAATATTTTAGTATAAAATTTTAGTAAAAAATCTACCCCTATTGGTACCATTACCACGGATAGCAATGAAAACGCTACTTTTTTTAAACATATTTTAGCACGCATTTAATTTTTTTTTAAATATTAAAATTTACACTCGAAAGGTTTTCTTCTGGCATCAAGACGTATACCGTTGTCAAAATAATCGAAAATAAAAATAATGAATTTCAGTATAAAATCATTACTTATTGGTGCCATAACCATGAACGCGTTTGAAAATGCCACTTTATTTAAAAATATTTTTGTAAGCATAAAATTTTTTTAAAATATTTAAATTTTCCTTTGTAAGGTTTACTTCTAGAATTAAGACGTATACCGATGTGAATAATAGTCGAAACATAATAATAAAATTTTAGTATAAAATTTTAGTATAAAATCTACCTCTATTGGTACCATTACCACGGATAGCAATGAAAACGCTACTTTTTTTAAACATATTTTAGCACGCATTTAATTTTTTTTAAAATATTAAAATTTACACTCGAAAGGTTTTCTTCTGGCATCAAGACGTATACCATTGTCAAAATAATCGAAAATAAAAATAATGAATTTCAGTATAAAATCATTACTTATTGGTGTTATAACCATATCCGCTAATGAAAATGCCACTTTATTTAAAAATATTTTTGCAAGCATAAATTTTTTTTAAAATATTTAAATTTTCCTTTGTAAGGTTTACTTCTAGGATTAAGACGTATACCGATGTGAATAATAGTCGAAAAATAATAATAAAATTTTAGTATAAAATTTTAGTATAAAATCTACTCCTATTGGTACCATTACCACGGATAGCAATGAAAACGCTACTATTGTTAAACATATTTTAGCACGCATTTATTTTTTTTTTAAATATTAAAATTTACACTAGAAAGGTTTTCTTCTGGCATCAAGACGTATACCATTGTCAAAATAATCGAAAATAAAAATAATGAATTTCAGTATAAAATCATTACTTATTGGTGCCATAACCATGAACGCGTATGAAAATGCCACTTTATTTAAAAATATTTTTGCAAGCATAAATTTTTTATAATATTTGAATTTTCCTTTGTAAGGTTTACTTCTAGGATTAAGACGTATACCGATGTGAATAATAGTCGAAAAATAATAATAAAATTTTAGTATAAAATTTTAGTATAAAATCTACTCCTACTGGTACCATTACCACGGATAGCAATGAAAACGCTACTTTTTTTAAACATATTTTAGCACGCATTTAATTTTTTTTTAAATATTAAAATTTACACTCGAAAGGTTTTCTTCTGGCATCAAGACGTATACCATTGTCAAAATAATCGAAAATAAAAATAATGAATTTCAGTATAAAATCATTACTTATTGGTGCCATAACCACGAACGCGTATGAAAATGCCACTTTATTTAAAAATATTTTTGCAAACATAAAATTTTTTTGAAATATTTAAATTTTCCTTTGTAAGGTTTACTTCTAGGATTAAGACGTATACCGATGTGAATAATAGTCGAAAAATAATAATAAAATTTTAGTATAAAATTTTAGTATAAAATCTACCCCTATTGGTACCATTACCACGGATAGCAATGAAAACGATACTATTTTTAAACATATTTAAGCACGCATTTAATTTTTTTTTAAATATTAAAATTTACACTCGAAAGGTTTTCTTCTGGCATCAAGACGTATACCATTGTCAAAATAATCGAAAATAAAAATAATGAATTTCAGTATAAAATCATTACTTATTGGTGCAATAACCATGAACGCGTATGAAAATGCCACTTTATTTAAAAATATTTTTGCAAGCATAAAATTTTTTTAAAATATTTAAATTTTCCTTTGTAAGGTTTACTTCTAGTATTAAGACGTATACCGATGTGAATAATAGTCGAAAAATAATAATAAAATTTTAGTATAAAATCTACCCATATCGGTACCATTACCACGGATAGCAATGAAAACGCTACTTTTTTTAAACATATTTTAGCACGCATTTAATTTTTTTTTAAATATTAAAATTTACACTCGAAAGGTTTTCTTCTGGCATCAAGACGTATACCATTGTCAAAATAATCGAAAATAAAAATAATGAATTTCAGTATAAAATCATTACTTATTGGTGCCATAACCATGAACGCGTATGAAAATGCCACTTTATTTAAAAATATTTTTGCAAGCATAAATTTTTTTAAAATATTTGAATTTTCCTTTGTAAGGTTTACTACTAGGATTAAGACGTATACCGATGTGAATAATAGTCGAAAAATAATAATAAAATTTTAGTATAAAATTTTAGTATAAAATCTACCCCTATTGGTACCATTACCACGGATAGCAATGAAAACGCTACTTTTTTTAAACATATTTTAGCACGCATTTAATTTTTTTTTAAATATTAAAATTTACACTATAAAGGTTTTCTTCTGGCATCAAGACGTATACCATTGTCAAAATAATCGAAAATAAAAATAATGAATTTCAGTATAAAAGCATTACTTATTGGTGCCATAACCATGAACGCGTATGAAAATCCACTTTATTTAAAAATATTTTTGCAAGCATAAAATTTTTTTATAATATTTAAATTTTACTTTGTAAGGTTTACTTCTAGGATTAAGACGTATACCGATGTGAATAATAGTCGAAAAATAATAATAAAATTTTAGTATAAAATTTTAGTATAAAATCTACCCCTATTGGTACCATTACCACGGACAGCAATGAAAACGCTACTTTTTTTAAACATATTTTAGCACGCATTTAATTTTTTTTTAAATATTAAAATTTACACTCGAAAGGTTTTCTTCTGGCATCAAGACGTATACCGTTGTCAAAATAATCGAAAATAAAAATAATGAATTTCAGTATAAAATCATTACTTGTTGGTGCCATAACCATGAACGCGTATGAAAATGCCACTTTATTTAAAAATATTTTTGCAAGCATAAAATTTTTTTAAAATATTTAAATTTTCCTTTGTAAGTTTTACTTCTAGGATTAAGACGTATACCGATGTGAATAATAGTCGAAACATAATAATAAAATTTTAGTATGAAATTTTAGTATAAAATCTACCCCTATTGGTACCATTACCACGGATAGCAATGAAAACGCTACTTTTTTTAAACATATTTTAGCACGCATTTAATTTTTTTTAAATATTTAAATTTACACTCGAAAGGTTTTCTTCTGGCATCAAGACGTATACCATTGTCAAAATAATCGAAAATAAAAATAATGAATTTCAGTATAAAATCATTACTTATTGGTGCCATAACCACGAACGCGTATGAAAATGCCACTTTATTTAAAAATATTTTTGCAAACATAAAATTTTTTTAAAATATTTAAATTTTCCTTTGTAAGGTTTACTTCTAGGATTAAGACGTATACCGATGTGAATAATAGTCGAAAAATAATAATAAAATTTTAGTATAAAATTTTAGTATAAAATCTACCCCTATTGGTAACATTACCACGGATAGCAATGAAAACGATACTTTTTTTAAACATATTTTAGCACGCATTTAATTTTTTTTTAAATATTAAAATTTACACTCGAAAGGTTTTCTTCTGGCATCAAGACGTATACCATTGTCAAAATAATCGAAAATAAAAATAATGAATTTCAGTATAAAATCATTACTTATTGGTGCAATAACCATGAACGCGTATGAAAATGCCACTTTATTTAAAAATATTTTTGCAAGCATAAAATTTTTTTAAAATATTTAAATTTTCCTTTGTAAGGTTTACTTCTAGGATTAAGACGTATACCGATGTGAATAATAGTCGAAAAATAATAATAAAATTTTAGTATAAAATCTACCCATATCGGTACCATTACCACGGATAGCAATGAAAACGCTACTTTTTTTAAACATATTTTAGCACGCATTTAATTTTTTTTTAAATATTAAAATTTACACTCGAAAGGTTTTCTTCTGGCATCAAGACGTATACCATTGTCAAAATAATCGAAAATAAAAATAATGAATTTCAGTATAAAATCATTACTTATTGGTGCCATAACCATGAACGCGTATGAAAATGCCACTTTATTTAAAAATATTTTTGCAAGCATAAAATTTTTTTAAAATATTTAAATTTTCCTTTGTAAGATTTACTTCTACGATTAAGACGTATACCGATGTGAGAAATAGTCGAAAAATAATAATAAAATTTTAGTATAAAATTTTAATATAAAATCTACTCCTATTGGTACCATTACCACGGATAGCAATGAAAACGCTACTTTTTTAAAACATATTTTAGCACGCATTTTTTTTTTAAAATATTTAAATTTACACTCGAAAGGTTTTCTTCTGGCATCAAGACGTATACCATTGTCAAAATAATCGAAAATAAAAATAATGAATTTCAGTATAAAATCATTACTTATTGGTGCCATAATCATGAACGCGTATGAAAATGCCACTTTATTTAAAAATATTTTTGCAAGCATAAATTTTTTTTTAAAATGTTTAAATTTTCCTTTGTAAGGTTTACTTCTAGGATTAAGACGTATACCGATGTGAATAATAGTCGAAAAATAATAATAAAATTTTAGTAAAAATTTTAGTATAAAATCTACTCCTATTGGTACCATTACCACGGATAGCAATGAAAACGCTACTTTTTTTAAACATATTTTAGCACGCATTTAATTTTTTTTTAAATATTAAAATTTACACTCGAAAGGTTTTCTTCTGGCATCAAGACGTATACCATTGTCAAAATAATCGAAAATAAAAATAATGAATTTCAGTATAAAATCATTACTTATTGGTGTTATAACCATATCCGCTTATGAAAATGCCACTTTATTTAAAAATATTTTTGCAAGCATAAATTTTTTTTAAAATATTTAAATTTTCCTTTGTAAGGTTTACTTCTAGGATTAAGACGTATACCGATGTGAATAATAGTCGAAAAATAATAATAAAATTTTAGTATAAAATTTTAGTATAAAATCTACTCCTATTGGTACCATTACCACGGATAGCAATGAAAACGCTACTATTGTTAAACATATTTTAGCACGCATTTATTTTTTTTTTAAATATTAAAATTTACACTAGAAAGGTTTTCTTCTGGCATCAAGACGTATACCATTGTCAAAATAATCGAAAATAAAAATAATGAATTTCAGTATAAAATCATTACTTATTGGTGCCATAACCATGAACGCGTATGAAAATGCCACTTTATTTAAAAATATTTTTGCAAGCATAAATTTTTTATAATATTTGAATTTTCCTTTGTAAGGTTTACTTCTATAATTAAGACGTATACCGATGTGAATAATAGTCGAAAAATAATAATAAAATTTTAGTATAAAATTTTAGTATAAAATCTACTCCTATTGGTACCATTACCACGGATAGCAATGAAAACGCTACTTTTTTTAAACATATTTTAGCTCGCATTTAATTTTTTTTTAAATATTAAAATTTACACTCGAAAGGTTTTCTTCTGGCATCAAGACGTATACCATTGTCAAAATAATCGAAAATAAAAATAATGAATTTCAGTATAAAATCATTACTTATTGGTGCCATAACCACGAACGCGTATGAAAATGCCACTTTATTTAAAAATATTTTTGCAAACATAAAATTTTTTTAAAATATTTAAATTTTCCTTTGTAAGGTTTACTTCTAGGATTAAGACGTATACCGATGTGAATAATAGTCGAAAAATAATAATAAAATTTTAGTATAAAATCTACCCATATCGGTACCATTACCACGGATAGCAATGAAAACGCTACTTTTTTTAAACATATTTTAGCACGCATTTAATTTTTTTTTAAATATTAAAATTTACACTCGAAAGGTTTTCTTCTGGCATCAAGACGTATACCATTGTCAAAATAATCGAAAATAAAAATAATGAATTTCAGTATAAAATCATTACTTATTGGTGCCATAACCATGAACGCGTATGAAAATGCCACTTTATTTAAAAATATTTTTGCAAGCATAAATTTTTTTAAAATATTTGAATTTTCCTTTGTAAGGTTTACTACTAGGATTAAGACGTATACCGATGTGAATAATAGTCGAAAAATAATAATAAAATTTTAGTATAAAATTTTAGTATAAAATCTACCCCTATTGGTACCATTACCACGGATAGCAATGAAAACGCTACTTTTTTTAAACATATTTTAGCACGCATTTAATTTTTTTTTAAATATTAAAATTTACACTATAAAGGTTTTCTTCTGGCATCAAGACGTATACCATTGTCAAAATAATCGAAAATAAAAATAATGAATTTCAGTATAAAAGCATTACTTATTGGTGCCATAACCATGAACGCGTATGAAAATGCCACTTTATTTAAAAATATTTTTGCAAGCATAAAATTTTTTTAAAATATTTAAATTTTCCTTTGTAAGGTTTACTTCTAGGATTAAGACGTATACCGATGTGAATAATAGTCGAAAAATAATAATAAAATTTTAGTATAAAAGTTTAGTATAAAATCTACCCCTATTGGTACCATTACCACGGATAGCAATGAAAACGCTACTTTTTTTAAACATATTTTAGCACGCATTTAATTTTTTTTTAAATATTAAAATTTACACTCGAAAGGTTTTCTTCTGGCATCAAGACGTATACCATTGTCAAAATAATCGAAAATAAAAATAATGAATTTCAGTATAAAATCATTACTTATTGGTGCCATAACCATGAACGCGTATGAAAATGCCACTTTATTTAAAAATATTTTTGCAAGCATAAAATTTTTTTAAAATATTTAAATTTTCCTTTGTAAGATTTACTTCTACGATTAAGACGTATACCGATGTGAATAATAGTCGAAAAATAATAATAAAATTTTAGTATAAAATTTTAGTAAAAAATCTACCCCTATTGGTACCATTACCACGGATAGCAATGAAAACGCTACTTTTTTTAAACATATTTTAGCACGCATTTAATTTTTTTTTAAATATTAAAATTTACACTCGAAAGGTTTTCTTCTGGCATCAAGACGTATACCATTGTCAAAATAATCGAAAATAAAAATAATGAATTTCAGTATAAAATCATTACTTATTGGTGCCATAACCATGAACGCGTATGAAAATCCACTTTATTTAAAAATATTTTTGCAAGCATAAAATTTTTTTATAATATTTAAATTTTCCTTTGTAAGGTTTACTTCTAGGATTAAGACGTATACCGATGTGAATAATAGTCGAAAAATAATAATAAAATTTTAGTATAAAATTTTAGTATAAAATCTACCCCTATTGGTACCATTACCACGGATAGCAATGAAAACGATACTTTATTTAAATATATTTTAGCACGCATTTAATTTTTTTTTAAATATTAAAATTTACACTCGAAAAGTTTTCTTCTGGCATCAAGACGTATACCATTGTCAAAATAATCGAAAATAAAAATTATGAATTTCAGTATAAAATCATTACTTATTGGTACCATAACCATGAACGCGTATGAAAATGCCACTTTATTTAAAAATATTTTTGCAAGCATAAATTTTTTTTTAAAATGTTTAAATTTTCTTTTGTAAGGTTTACTTCTAGGATTAAGACGTATACCGATGTGAATAATAGTCGAAAAATAACAATAAAATTTTAGTATAAAATTTTAGTATAAAATCTACCCTTATTGGTACCATTACCACGGATAGCAATGAAAACGCTACTTTTTTTAAACATATTTTAGCACGCATTTAATTTTTTTTTAAATATTAAAATTTACACTCGAAAGGTTTTCTTCTGGCATCAAGACGTATACCGTTGTCAAAATAATCGAAAATAAAAATAATGAATTTCAGTATAAAATCATTACTTATTGGTGCCATAACCATGATGCGTATGAAAATGCCACTTTATTTAAAAATATTTTTGCAAGCATAAAATTTTTTTAAAATATTTAAATTTTCCTTTGTAAGGTTTACTTCTAGGATTAAGACGTATACCGATGTGAATAATAGTCGAAACATAATAATAAAATTTTAGTATGAAATTTTAGTATAAAATCTACCCCTATTGGTACCATTACCACGGATAGCAATGAAAACGCTACTTTTTTTAAACATATTTTAGCACGCATTTAATTTTTTTTTAAATATTTAAATTTACACTCGAAAGGTTTTCTTCTGGCATCAAGACGTATACCATTGTCAAAATAATCGAAAATAAATATAATGAATTTCAGTATAAAATCATTACTTATTGGTGTTATAACCATGAACGCGTATGAAAATGCCACTTTATTTAAAAATATTTTTGCAAGCTTAAATTCTTTTAAAATATTTAAATTTTCCTTTGTAAGGTTTACTTCTAGGATTAAGACGTATACCGATGTGAATAATAGTCGAAAAATAATAATAAAATTTTAGTATAAAATTTTAGTATAAAATCTACCCCTATTGGTACCATTACCACGGATAGCAATGAAAACGCTACTTTTTTTAAACATATTTTAGCACGCATTTAATTTTTTTTAAAATATTAAAATTTACACTCGAAAGGTTTTCTTCTGGCATCAAGACGTATACCATTGTCAAAATAATAGAAAATAAAAATAATGAATTTCAGTATAAAATCATTACTTATTGGTGCCATAACCATGAACGCGTATGAAAATGCCACTTTATTTAAAAATATTTTTGCAAGCATAAAATTTTTTTAAAATATTTAAATTTTCCTTTGTAAGGTTTACTTCTAGGATTAAGACGTATACCGATGTGAATAATAGTCGAAAAATAATAATAAAATTTTAGTATAAAATTTTAGTATAAAATCTACCCCTATTGGTACCATTACCACGGATAGAATAAAAACGCTACTTTTTTTAAACATATTTTAGCACGCATTTAATTTTTTTTAAATATTAAAATTTACACTCGAAAGGTTTTCTTCTGGCATCAAGACGTATACCGTTGTCAAAATAATCGAAAATAAAAATAATGAATTTCAGTATAAAATCATTACTTATTGGTGCCATAACCATGATGCGTATGAAAATGCCACTTTATTTAAAAATATTTTTGCAAGCATAAAATTTTTTTAAAATATTTAAATTTTCCTTTGTAAGGTTTACTTCTAGGATTAAGACGTATACCGATGTGAATAATAGTCGAAACATAATAATAAAATTTTAGTATGAAATTTTAGTATAAAATCTACCCCTATTGGTACCATTACCACGGATAGCAATGAAAACGCTACTTTTTTTAAACATATTTTAGCACGCATTTAATTTTTTTTTAAATATTTAAATTTACACTCGAAAGGTTTTCTTCTGGCATCAAGACGTATACCATTGTCAAAATAATCGAAAATAAATATAATGAATTTCAGTATAAAATCATTACTTATTGGTGTTATAACCATGAACGCGTATGAAAATGCCACTTTATTTAAAAATATTTTTGCAAGCTTAAATTCTTTTAAAATATTTAAATTTTCCTTTGTAAGGTTTACTTCTAGGATTAAGACGTATACCGATGTGAATAATAGTCGAAAAATAATAATAAAATTTTAGTATAAAATTTTAGTATAAAATCTACCCCTATTGGTACCAGTACCACGGATAGCAATGAAAACGCTACTTTTTTTAAACATATTTTAGCACGCATTTAATTTTTTTTAAAATATTAAAATTTACACTCGAAAGGTTTTCTTCTGGCATCAAGACGTATACCATTGTCAAAATAATAGAAAATAAAAATAATGAATTTCAGTATAAAATCATTACTTATTGGTGCCATAACCATGAACGCGTATGAAAATGCCACTTTATTTAAAAATATTTTTGCAAGCATAAAATTTTTTTAAAATATTTAAATTTTCCTTTGTAAGGTTTACTTCTAGGATTAAGACGTATACCGATGTGAATAATAGTCGAAAAATAATAATAAAATTTTAGTATAAAATTTTAGTATAAAATCTACCCCTATTGGTACCATTACCACGGATAGAATAAAAACGCTACTTTTTTTAAACATATTTTTGCACGCATTTAATTTTTTTTTAAATATTAAAATTTACACTCGAAAGGTTTTCTTCTGGCATCAAGACGTATACCATTGTCAAAATAATCGAAAATAAAAATAATGAATTTCAGTATAAAATCATTAGTTATTGGTGTTATAAACATGAACGCGTATGAAAATGCCACTTTATTTAAAAATATTTTTGCAAGCTTAAATTCTTTTAAAATATTTAAATTTTCCTTTGTAAGGTTTACTTCTAGGATTAAGACGTATACCGATGTGAATAATAGTCGAAAAATAATAATAAAATTTTAGTATAAAATCTACCCCTATTGGTACCATTACCACGGATAGCAATGAAAACGCTCCTTTTTTTAAACATATTTTAGCACGCATTTAATTTTTTTAAAATATTAAAATTTACATTTGAAAGGTTTTCTTCTGGCATCAAGACGTATACCATTGTCAAAATAATAGAAAATAAAAATAATGAATTTCAGTATAAAATCATTACTTATTGGTGCCATAACCATGAACGCGTATGAAAATGCCACTTTATTTAAAAATATTTTTGCAAGCATAAAATTTTTTTAAAATATTTAAATTTTCCTTTGTAAGGTTTACTTCTAGGATTAAGACGTATACCGATGTGAATAATAGTCGAAAAATAATAATTAAATTTTAGTATAAAATTTTAGTATAAAATCTACCCCTATTGGTACCATTACCACGGATAGCAATGAAAACGCTACTTTTTTTAAACATATTTTAGCACGCATTTAATTTTTTTTAAAATATTAAAATTTACACTCGAAAGGTTTTCTTCTGGCATCAAGACGTATACCATTGTCAAAATAATCGAAAATAAAAATAATGAATTTCAGTATCAAATCATTACTTATTGGTGCCATAACCATGAACGCCTATGAAAATGCCACTTTATTTAAAAATATTTTTGCAAGCATAAAATTTTTTTAAAATATTTAAATTTTCCTTTGTAAGGTTTACTTCTAGGATTAAGACGTATACCGATGTGAATAATAGTCGAAAAATAATAATAAAATTTTAGTATAAAATCTACCCATATCGGTACCATTACCACGGATAGCAATGAAAACGCTACTTTTTTTAAACATATTTTAGCACGCATTTAATTTTTTTTTAAATATTAAAATTTACACTCGAAAGGTTTTCTTCTGGCATCAAGACGTATACCATTGTCAAAATAATCGAAAATAAAAATAATGAATTTCAGTATAAAATCATTACTTATTGGTGCCATAACCATGAACGCGTATGAAAATGCCACTTTATTTAAAAATATTTTTGCAAGCATAAATTTTTTTAAAATATTTGAATTTTCCTTTGTAAGGTTTACTACTAGGATTAAGACGTATACCGATGTGAATAATAGTCGAAAAATAATAATAAAATTTTAGTATAAAATTTTAGTATAAAATCTACCCCTATTGGTACCATTACCACGGATAGCAATGAAAACGCTACTTTTTTTAAACATATTTTAGCACGCATTTAATTTTTTTTTAAATATTAAAATTTACACTATAAAGGTTTTCTTCTGGCATCAAGACGTATACCATTGTCAAAATAATCGAAAATAAAAATAATGAATTTCAGTATAAAAGCATTACTTATTGGTGCCATAACCATGAACGCGTATGAAAATGCCACTTTATTTAAAAATATTTTTGCAAGCATAAAATTTTTTTAAAATATTTAAATTTTCCTTTGTAAGGTTTACTTCTAGGATTAAGACGTATACCGATGTGAATAATAGTCGAAAAATAATAATAAAATTTTAGTATAAAAGTTTAGTATAAAATCTACCCCTATTGGTACCATTACCACGGATAGCAATGAAAACGCTACTTTTTTTAAACATATTTTAGCACGCATTTAATTTTTTTTTAAATATTAAAATTTACACTCGAAAGGTTTTCTTCTGGCATCAAGACGTATACCATTGTCAAAATAATCGAAAATAAAAATAATGAATTTCAGTATAAAATCATTACTTATTGGTGCCATAACCATGAACGCGTATGAAAATGCCACTTTATTTAAAAATATTTTTGCAAGCATAAAATTTTTTTAAAATATTTAAATTTTCCTTTGTAAGATTTACTTCTACGATTAAGACGTATACCGATGTGAATAATAGTCGAAAAATAATAATAAAATTTTAGTATAAAATTTTAGTAAAAAATCTACCCCTATTGGTACCATTACCACGGATAGCAATGAAAACGCTACTTTTTTTAAACATATTTTAGCACGCATTTAATTTTTTTTTAAATATTAAAATTTACACTCGAAAGGTTTTCTTCTGGCATCAAGACGTATACCATTGTCAAAATAATCGAAAATAAAAATAATGAATTTCAGTATAAAATCATTACTTATTGGTGCCATAACCATGAACGCGTATGAAAATCCACTTTATTTAAAAATATTTTTGCAAGCATAAAATTTTTTTATAATATTTAAATTTTCCTTTGTAAGGTTTACTTCTAGGATTAAGACGTATACCGATGTGAATAATAGTCGAAAAATAATAATAAAATTTTAGTATAAAATTTTAGTATAAAATCTACCCCTATTGGTACCATTACCACGGATAGCAATGAAAACGATACTTTATTTAAATATATTTTAGCACGCATTTAATTTTTTTTTAAATATTAAAATTTACACTCGAAAAGTTTTCTTCTGGCATCAAGACGTATACCATTGTCAAAATAATCGAAAATAAAAATTATGAATTTCAGTATAAAATCATTACTTATTGGTACCATAACCATGAACGCGTATGAAAATGCCACTTTATTTAAAAATATTTTTGCAAGCATAAATTTTTTTTTAAAATGTTTAAATTTTCTTTTGTAAGGTTTACTTCTAGGATTAAGACGTATACCGATGTGAATAATAGTCGAAAAATAACAATAAAATTTTAGTATAAAATTTTAGTATAAAATCTACCCTTATTGGTACCATTACCACGGATAGCAATGAAAACGCTACTTTTTTTAAACATATTTTAGCACGCATTTAATTTTTTTTTAAATATTAAAATTTACACTCGAAAGGTTTTCTTCTGGCATCAAGACGTATACCGTTGTCAAAATAATCGAAAATAAAAATAATGAATTTCAGTATAAAATCATTACTTATTGGTGCCATAACCATGATGCGTATGAAAATGCCACTTTATTTAAAAATATTTTTGCAAGCATAAAATTTTTTTAAAATATTTAAATTTTCCTTTGTAAGGTTTACTTCTAGGATTAAGACGTATACCGATGTGAATAATAGTCGAAACATAATAATAAAATTTTAGTATGAAATTTTAGTATAAAATCTACCCCTATTGGTACCATTACCACGGATAGCAATGAAAACGCTACTTTTTTTAAACATATTTTAGCACGCATTTAATTTTTTTTTAAATATTTAAATTAACACTCGAAAGGTTTTCTTCTGGCATCAAGACGTATACCATTGTCAAAATAATCGAAAATAAATATAATGAATTTCAGTATAAAATCATTACTTATTGGTGTTATAACCATGAACGCGTATGAAAATGCCACTTTATTTAAAAATATTTTTGCAAGCTTAAATTCTTTTAAAATATTTAAATTTTCCTTTGTAAGGTTTACTTCTAGGATTAAGACGTATACCGATGTGAATAATAGTCGAAAAATAATAATAAAATTTTAGTATAAAATTTTAGTATAAAATCTACCCCTATTGGTACCATTACCACGGATAGCAATGAAAACGCTACTTTTTTTAAACATATTTTAGCACGCATTTAATTTTTTTTAAAATATTAAAATTTACACTCGAAAGGTTTTCTTCTGGCATCAAGACGTATACCATTGTCAAAATAATAGAAAATAAAAATAATGAATTTCAGTATAAAATCATTACTTATTGGTGCCATAACCATGAACGCGTATGAAAATGCCACTTTATTTAAAAATATTTTTGCAAGCATAAAATTTTTTTAAAATATTTAAATTTTCCTTTGTAAGGTTTACTTCTAGGATTAAGACGTATACCGATGTGAATAATAGTCGAAAAATAATAATAAAATTTTAGTATAAAATTTTAGTATAAAATCTACCCCTATTGGTACCATTACCACGGATAGAATAAAAACGCTACTTTTTTTAAACATATTTTAGCACGCATTTAATTTTTTTTAAATATTAAAATTTACACTCGAAAGGTTTTCTTCTGGCATCAAGACGTATACCGTTGTCAAAATAATCGAAAATAAAAATAATGAATTTCAGTATAAAATCATTACTTATTGGTGCCATAACCATGATGCGTATGAAAATGCCACTTTATTTAAAAATATTTTTGCAAGCATAAAATTTTTTTAAAATATTTAAATTTTCCTTTGTAAGGTTTACTTCTAGGATTAAGACGTATACCGATGTGAATAATAGTCGAAACATAATAATAAAATTTTAGTATGAAATTTTAGTATAAAATCTACCCCTATTGGTACCATTACCACGGATAGCAATGAAAACGCTACTTTTTTTAAACATATTTTAGCACGCATTTAATTTTTTTTTAAATATTTAAATTTACACTCGAAAGGTTTTCTTCTGGCATCAAGACGTATACCATTGTCAAAATAATCGAAAATAAATATAATGAATTTCAGTATAAAATCATTACTTATTGGTGTTATAACCATGAACGCGTATGAAAATGCCACTTTATTTAAAAATATTTTTGCAAGCTTAAATTCTTTTAAAATATTTAAATTTTCCTTTGTAAGGTTTACTTCTAGGATTAAGACGTATACCGATGTGAATAATAGTCGAAAAATAATAATAAAATTTTAGTATAAAATTTTAGTATAAAATCTACCCCTATTGGTACCAGTACCACGGATAGCAATGAAAACGCTACTTTTTTTAAACATATTTTAGCACGCATTTAATTTTTTTTAAAATATTAAAATTTACACTCGAAAGGTTTTCTTCTGGCATCAAGACGTATACCATTGTCAAAATAATAGAAAATAAAAATAATGAATTTCAGTATAAAATCATTACTTATTGGTGCCATAACCATGAACGCGTATGAAAATGCCACTTTATTTAAAAATATTTTTGCAAGCATAAAATTTTTTTAAAATATTTAAATTTTCCTTTGTAAGGTTTACTTCTAGGATTAAGACGTATACCGATGTGAATAATAGTCGAAAAATAATAATAAAATTTTAGTATAAAATTTTAGTATAAAATCTACCCCTATTGGTACCATTACCACGGATAGAATAAAAACGCTACTTTTTTTAAACATATTTTTGCACGCATTTAATTTTTTTTTAAATATTAAAATTTACACTCGAAAGGTTTTCTTCTGGCATCAAGACGTATACCATTGTCAAAATAATCGAAAATAAAAATAATGAATTTCAGTATAAAATCATTAGTTATTGGTGTTATAAACATGAACGCGTATGAAAATGCCACTTTATTTAAAAATATTTTTGCAAGCTTAAATTCTTTTAAAATATTTAAATTTTCCTTTGTAAGGTTTACTTCTAGGATTAAGACGTATACCGATGTGAATAATAGTCGAAAAATAATAATAAAATTTTAGTATAAAATCTACCCCTATTGGTACCATTACCACGGATAGCAATGAAAACGCTCCTTTTTTTAAACATATTTTAGCACGCATTTAATTTTTTTAAAATATTAAAATTTACATTTGAAAGGTTTTCTTCTGGCATCAAGACGTATACCATTGTCAAAATAATAGAAAATAAAAATAATGAATTTCAGTATAAAATCATTACTTATTGGTGCCATAACCATGAACGCGTATGAAAATGCCACTTTATTTAAAAATATTTTTGCAAGCATAAAATTTTTTTAAAATATTTAAATTTTCCTTTGTAAGGTTTACTTCTAGGATTAAGACGTATACCGATGTGAATAATAGTCGAAAAATAATAATTAAATTTTAGTATAAAATTTTAGTATAAAATCTACCCCTATTGGTACCATTACCACGGATAGCAATGAAAACGCTACTTTTTTTAAACATATTTTAGCACGCATTTAATTTTTTTTAAAATATTAAAATTTACACTCGAAAGGTTTTCTTCTGGCATCAAGACGTATACCATTGTCAAAATAATCGAAAATAAAAATAATGAATTTCAGTATCAAATCATTACTTATTGGTGCCATAACCATGAACGCCTATGAAAATGCCACTTTATTTAAAAATATTTTTGCAAGCATAAAATTTTTTTAAAATATTTAAATTTTCCTTTGTAAGGTTTACTTCTAGGATTAAGACGTATACCGATGTGAATAATAGTCGAAAAATAATAATAAAATTTTAGTATAAAATTTTAGTATAAAATCTACCCCTATTGGTACCATTACCACGGATAGCAATGAAAACGCTACTTTTTTTAAACTTATTTTAGCACGCATTTAATTTTTTTTTAAATATTAAAATTTACACTCGAAAGGTTTTCTTCTGGCATCAAGACGTATACCATTGTGAAAATAATCGAAAATAAAAATAATGAATTTCAGTATAAAATCATTACTTATTGGTGCCATAACCATGAACGCGTATGAAAATGCCACTTTATTTAAAAGTATTTTTGCAAACATAAAATTTTTTTAAAATATTTAAATTTTCCTTTGTAAGGTTTACTTCTAGGATTAAGACGTATACCGATGTGAATAATAGTCGAAAAATAATAATAAAATTTTAGTATAAAATTTTAGTATAAAATCTACCCCTATTGGTACCATTACCACGGATAGCAATGAAAACGCTACTTTTTTTAAACATATTTTACCACGCATTTAATTTTTTTTTAAATATTAAAATTTACACTCGAAAGGTTTTCTTCTGGCATCAAGACGTATACCATTGTCAAAATAATCGAAAATAAAACTAATGAATTTCAGTATAAAATCATTACTTATTGGTACCATAACCATGAACGAGTATGAAAATGCCACTTTATTTAAAAATATTTTTGCAAGCATAAAATTTTTTCAAAATATTTAAATTTTCCTTTGTAAGGTTTACTTCTAGGATTAAGACGTATACCGATGTGAATAATAGTCGAAAAATAATAATAAAATTTTAGTATAAAATTTTAGTATAAAATCTACCCCTATTGGTACCATAACCACGGATAGCAATGAAAACGCTACTTTTTTTAAACATATTTTAGCACGCATTTAATTTTTTTTTAAATATTAAAATTTACACTCGAAAGGTTTTCTTCTGGCATCAAGACGTATACCATTGTCAAAATAATCGAAAATAAAAATAATGAATTTCAGTATAAAATCATTACTTATTGGTGTTATAACCATGAACGCGTATGAAAATGCCACTTTATTTAAAAATATTTTTGCAAGCTTAAATTCTTTTAAAATATTTAAATTTTCCTTTGTAAGGTTTCTTTCTAGGATTAAGACGTATACCGATGTGAATAATAGTCGAAAAATAATAACAAAATTTTAGTATAAAATTTTAGTATAAAATCTACCCCTATTGGTACCATTACCACGGATAGCAATGAAAACGCTACTTTTTTTAAACATATTTTAGCACGCATTTAATTTTTTTAAAATATTAAAATTTACACTCGAAAGGTTTTCTTCTGGCATCAAGATGTATACCATTGTCAAAATAATAGAAAATAAAAATAATGAATTTCAGTATAAAATCATTACTTATTGGTGCCATAACCATGAACGCGTATGAAAATGCCACTTTATTTAAAAATATTTTTGCAAGCATAAAATTTTTTTAAAATATTTAAATTTTCCTTTGTAAGGTTTACTTCTAGGATTAAGACGTATACCGATGTGAATAATAGTCGAAAAATAATAATTAAATTTTAGTATAAAATTTTAGTATAAAATCTACCCCTATTGGTACCATTACCACGGATAGCAATGAAAACGCTACTTTTTTTAAACATATTTTAGCACGCATTTAATTTTTTTTAAAATATTAAAATTTACACTCGAAAGGTTTTCTTCTGGCATCAAGACGTATACCATTGTCAAAATAATCGAAAATAAAAATAATGAATTTCAGTATAAAATCATTACTTATTGGTGCCATAACCATGAACGCCTATGAAAATGCCACTTTATTTAAAAATATTTTTGCAAGCATAAAATTTTTTTAAAATATTTAAATTTTCCTTTGTAAGGTTTACTTCTAGGATTAAGACGTATACCGATGTGAATAATAGTCGAAAAATAATAATAAAATTTTAGTATAAAATTTTAGTATAAAATCTACCCCTATTGGTACCATTACCACGGATAGCAATGAAAACGCTACTTTTTTTAAACTTATTTTAGCACGCATTTAATTTTTTTTAAAATATTAAAATTTACACTCGAAAGGTTTTCTTCTGGCATCAAGACGTATACCATTGTCAAAATAATCGAAAATAAAAATAATGAATTTCAGTATAAAATCATTACTTATAGGTGCCATAACCATGAACGCGTATGAAAATGCCACTTTATTTAAAAGTATTTTTGCAAGCATAAAATTTTTTTAAAATATTTAAATTTTCCTTTGTAAGGTTTACTTCTAGGATTAAGACGTATACCGATGTGAATAATAGTCGAAAAATAATAATAAAATTTTAGTATAAAATTTTAGTATAAAATCTACCCCTATTGGTACCATTACCACGGATAGCAATGAAAACGCTACTTTTTTTAAACATATTTTACCACGCATTTAATTTTTTTTTAAATATTAAAATTTACACTCGAAAGGTTTTCTTCTGGCATCAAGACGTATACCATTGTCAAAATAATCGAAAATAAAACTAATGAATTTCAGTATAAAATCATTACTTATTGGTGCCATAACCATGAACGAGTATGAAAATGCCACTTTATTTAAAAATATTTTTGCAAGCATAAAATTTTTTCAAAATATTTAAATTTTCCTTTGTAAGGTTTACTTCTATGATTAGGACGTATACCGATGTGAATAATAGTCGAAAAATAATAATAAAATTTTAGTATAAAATCTACCCCTATTGGTACCATTACCACGGATAGCAATGAAAACACTACTTTTTTTAAACATATTTTAGCACGCATTTAATTTTTTTTTAAATATTAAAATTTACACTCGAAAGGTTTTCTTCTGGCATCAAGACGTATACCATTGTCAAAATAATCGAAAATAAAAATAATGAATTTCAGTATCAAATCATTACTTATTGGTGCCATAACCATGAACGCCTATGAAAATGCTACTTTATTTAAAAATATTTTTGCAAGCATAAAATTTTTTTAAAATATTTAAATTTTACTTTGTAAGGTTTACTTCTAGGATTAAGACGTATACCGATGTGAATAATAGTCGAAAAATAATAATAAAATTTTAGTATAAAATTTTAGTATAAAATCTACCCCTATTGGTACCATTACCACGGATAGCAATGAAAACGCTACTTTTTTTAAACATATTTTAGCACGCATTTAATTTTTTTTTAAATATTAAAATTTACACTCGAAAGGTTTTCTTCTGGCATCGAGACGTATACCATTGTCAAAATAATCGAAAATAAAAATAATGAATTTCTGTATAAAATCATTACTTATTGGTGCTATAACCATGAACGCGTATGAAAATGCCACTTTATTTAAAAATATTTTTGCAAGCATAAAATTTTTTTAAAATATTTAAATTTTCCTTTGTAAGGTTTACTTCTAGGATTAAGACGTATACCGATGTGAATAATAGTCGAAAAATAATAATAAAATTTTAGTATAAAATTTTAGTATAAAATCTACCCCTATTGGTACCATTACCACGGATAGCAATGAAAACGCTACTTTTTTTAAACATATTTTAGCACGCATTTAATTTTTTTTTAAATATTAATATTTACACTCGAAAGGTTTTCTTCTGGCATCAAGACGTATACCATTGTCAAAATAATCGAAAATAAAAATAATGAATTTCAGTATAAAATCATTACTTATTGGTGCCATAACCATGAACGCGTATGAAAATGCCACTTTATTTAAAAATATTTTTGCGAGCATAAAATTTTTTTAAAATATTTAAATTTTACTTTGTAAGGTTTACTTCTAGGATTAAGACGTATACCGATGTGAATAATAGTCGAAAAATAATAATAAAATTTTAGTATAAAATTTTAGTATAAAATCTACCCCTATTGGTACCATTACCACGGATAGCAATGAAAACGCTACTTTTTTTAAACATATTTTAGCACGCATTTAATTTTTTTTTAAATATTAAAATTTACACTCGAAAGGTTTTCTTCTGGCATCAAGACGTATACCATTGTCAAAATAATCGAAAATAAAAATAATGAATTTCAGTATCAAATCATTTCTTATTGGTGCCATCACCATGAACGCGTATGAAAATGCCACTTTATTTAAAAATATTTTTGCAAGCATAAAATTTTTTTAAAATATTTAAATTTTCCTTTGTAAGGTTTACTTCTAGGAATATACCGATGTGAATAATAGTCGAAAAATAATAATAAAATTTTAGTATAAAATTTTAGTATAAAATCTACCCCTATTGGTACCATTACCACGGATAGCAATGAAAACGCTACTTTTTTTAAACATATTTTAGCACGCATTTAATTTTTTTTTAAATTTTAAAATTTACACTCAAAAGGTTTTCTTCTGGCATCAAGACGTATACCATTGTCAAAATAATCGAAAATAAAAAAAATGAATTTCAGTATAAAATCATTACTTATTGGTGCCATAACCATGAACGCGTATGAAAATGCCACTTTATTTAAAAATATTTTTGCAAGCATAAAATTTTTTTAAAATATTTAAATTTTCCTTTGTAAGGTTTACTTCTAGGATTAAGACGTATACCGATGTGAATAATAGTCGAAAAATAATAATTAAATTTTAGTATAAAATTTTAGTATAAAATCTACCCCTATTGGTACCATTACCACGGATAGCAATGAAAACGCTACTTTTTTTAAACATATTTTAGCACGCATTTAATTTTTTTTAAAATATTAAAATTTACACTCGATAGGTTTTCTTCTGGCATCAAGACGTATACCATTGTCAAAATAAACGAAAATAAAAATAATGAATTTCAGTATAAAATCATTACTTATTGGTGCCATAACCATGAACGCCTATGAAAATGCCACTTTATTTAAAAATATTTTTGCAAGCATAAAATTTTTTTAAAATATTTTAATTTTCCTTTGTAAGGTTTACTTCCAGGATTAAGACGTATACCGATGTGAATAATAGTCGAAAAATAATAATAAAATTTTAGTATAAAATTTTAGTATAAAATCTACCCCTATTGGTACCATTACCACGGATAGCAATGAAAACGCTACTTTTTTTAAACTTATTTTAGCACGCATTTAATTTTTTTTAAAATATTAAAATTTACACTCGAAAGGTTTTCTTCTTTTTTTCGAGTGTAAATATTAATATTTAAAAAAAAATTAAATGCGTGCTAAAATATGTTTAAAAAAAGTAGCGTTTTCATTGCTATCCGTGGTAATGGTACCAATAGGGGTAGATTTTATACTAAAATTTTATACTAAAATTTTATTATTATTTTTCGACTATTATTCACATCGGTATACGTCTTAATCCTAGAAGTAAACCTTACAAAGGAAAATTTAAATATTTTAAAAAAATTTTATGCTTGCTAAAATATTTTTAAATAAAGTGGCATTTTCATACGCGTTCATGGTTATGGCACCAATAAGTAATGATTTTATACTGAAATTCATTATTTTTATTTTCGATTATTTTGACAATGGTATACGTCTCGATGCCAGAAGAAAACCTTTCGAGTGTAAATTTTAATATTTAAAAAAAAATTAAATGCGTGCTAAAATATGTTTAAAAAAAGTAGTGTTTTCATTGCTATCCGTGGTAATGGTACCAATAGGGGTAGATTTTATACTAAAATTTTATTATTATTTTTCGACTATTATTCACATCGGTATACGTCCTAATCCTAGAAGTAAACCTTACAAAGGAAAATTTAAATATTTTGAAAAAATTTTATGCTTGCAAAAATATTTTTAAATAAAGTGGCATTTTCATACTCGTTCATGGTTATGGCACCAATAAGTAATGATTTTATACTGAAATTCATTATTTTTATTTTCGATTATTTTGACAATGGTATACGTCTTGATGCCAGAAGAAAACCTTTCGAGTGTAAATTTAAATATTTTAAAAAAAATTAAATGCGTGCTAAAATAAGTTTAAAAAAAGTAGCGTTTTCATTGCTATCCGTGGTAATGGTACCAATAGGGGTAGATTTTATACTAAAATTTTATACTAAAATTTAATTATTATTTTTCGACTATTATTCACATCGGTATACGTCTTAATCCTAGAAGTAAACCTTACAAAGGAAAATTTATATATTTTAAAAAAATTTTATGCTTGCAAAAATATTTTTAAATAAAGTGGCATTTTCATACGCGTTCATGGTTATGGCACCAATAAGTAATGATTTTATATTGAAATTCATTATTTTTATTTTCTATTATTTTGACAATGGTATACGTCTTGATGCCAGAAGAAAACCTTTCGAGTGTAAATTTTAATATTTTAAAAAAATTAAATGCGTGCTAAAATATGTTTAAAAAAAGTAGCGTTTTCATTGCTATCCGTGGTAATGGTACCAATAGGGGTAGATTTTATACTAAAATTTTATACTAAAATTTTATTATTATTTTTCGACTATTATTCACATCGGTATACGTCTTAATCCTAGAAGTAAACCTTACAAAGGAAAATTTAAATATTTTAAAAGAATTTAAGCTTGCAAAAATATTTTTAAATAAAGTGGCATTTTCATACGCGTTCATGGTTATAACACCAATAAGTAATGATTTTATACTGAAATTCATTATTTTTATTTTCTATTATTTTGACAATGGTATACGTCTTGATGCCAGTAGAAAACCTTTCGAGTGTAAATTTTAATATTTAAAAAAAAATTAAATGCGTGCTAAAATATGTTTAATAAAAGTAGCGTTTTCATTGCTATCCGTGGTAATGGTACCAATAGGGGTAGATTTTATACAAAAATTTTATACTAAAATTTTATTATTATGTTTCGACTATTATTCACATCGGTATACGTCTTAATCCTAGAAGTAAACCTTACAAAGGAAAATTTAAATATTTTAAAAAAATTTTATGCTTGCAAAAATATTTTTAAATAAAGTGGCATTTTCATACGCGTTCATGGTTATGGCACCAATAAGTAATGATTTTATACTGAAATTCATTATTTTTATTTTCGATTATTTTGACAACGGTATACGTCTTGATGCCAGAAGAAAACCTTTCGAGTGTAAATTTTAATATTTAAAAAAAAATTAAATGCGTGCTAAAATATGTTTAAAAAAAGTAGCGTTTTCATTGCTATCCGTGGTAATGGTACCAATAAGGGTAGATTTTATACTAAAATTTTATACTAAAATTTTTTTATTATTTTTCGACTATTATTCACATCGGTATACGTCTTAATCCTAGAAGTAAACCTTACAAAGGAAAATTTAAATATTTTGAAAAACTTTTTATGCTTGCAAAAATATTTTTAAATAAAGTGGCATTTTCATACTCGTTCATGGTTATGGCACCAATAAGTAATGATTTTATACTGAAATTCATTAGTTTTATTTTCGATTATTTTGACAATGGTATACGTCTTGATGCCAGAAGAAAACCTTTCGAGTGTAAATTTTAATATTTAAAAAAAAATTAAATGCGTGCTAAAATAAGTTTAAAAAAAGTAGCGTTTTCATTGCTATCCGTGGTAATGGTACCAATAGGGGTAGATTTTATACTAAAATTTTATACTAAAATTTTATTATTATTTTTCGACTATTATTCACATCGGTATACGTCTTAATCCTAGAAGTAAACCTTACAAAGGAAAATTTAAATATTTTAAAAAAATTTTATGCTTGCAAAAATATTTTTAAATAAAGTGGCATTTTCATAGGCGTTCATGGTTATGGCACCAATAAGTAATGATTTGATACTGAAATTCATTATTTTTATTTTCGATTATTTTGACAATGGTATACGTCTTGATGCCAGAAGAAAACCTTTCGAGTGTAAATTTTAATATTTTAAAAAAAATTAAATGCGTGCTAAAATATGTTTAAAAAAAGTAGCGTTTTCATTGCTATCCGTGGTAATGGTACCAATAGGGGTAGATTTAATACAAAAATTTTATACTAAAATTTAATTATTATTTTTCGACTATTATTCACATCGGTATACGTCTTAATCCTAGAAGTAAACCTTACAAAGGAAAATTAAAATATTTTAAAAAAATTTTATGCTTGCAAAAATATTTTTAAATAAAGTGGCATTTTCATACGCGTTCATGGTTATGGCACCAATAAGTAATGATTTTATACTGAAATTCATTATTTTTATTTTCTATTATTTTGACAATGGTATACGTCTTGATGCCAGAAGAAAACCTTTCAAATGTAAATTTTAATATTTTAAAAAAATTAAATGCGTGCTAAAATATGTTTAAAAAAAGTAGCGTTTTCATTGCTTTCCGTGGTAATGATCCAATAGGGGTAGATTTTATACTAAAATTTTATACTAAAATTTTATTATTATTTTTCGACTATTGTTCACATCGGTATACGTCTTAATCCTAGAAGTAAACCTTACAAAAGAAAATATAAATATTTTAAAAGAATTTAAGCTTGCAAAAATATTTTTAAATAAAGTGGCATTTTCATACGCGTTCATGGTTATAACACCAATAAGTAATGATTTTATACTGAAATTCATTATTTTTATTTTCGATTATTTTGACAATGGTATACGTGTTGATGCCAGAAGAAAACCTTTCGAGTGTAAATTTTAATATTTAAAAAAAAATTAAATGCGTGCTAAAATATGTTTAAAAAAAGTAGCGTTTTCATTGCTATCCGTGGTAATGGTACCAATAGGGGTAGATTTTATACTAAAATTTTATACTAAAATTTTATTATTATGTTTCGACTATTATTCACATCGGTATACGTCTTAATCCTAGAAGTAAACCTTACAAAGGAAAATTTAAATATTTTAAAAAAATTTTATGCTTGCAAAAATATTTTTAAATAAAGTGGCATTTTCATACGCGTTCATGGTTATGGAACCAATAAGTAATGATTTTATA
This sequence comes from Zhengitettix transpicula, assembly GCA_037074705.1. Lineage (NCBI taxonomy): Eukaryota > Metazoa > Arthropoda > Insecta > Orthoptera > Tetrigidae > Zhengitettix > Zhengitettix transpicula. The sequence goes on along the minus strand of JAYJMR010000011.1, from coordinate 157,658 downwards.
CTGAAATTCATTATTTTTATTTTCGATTATTTTGACAACGGTATACGTCTTGATGCCAGAAGAAAACCTTTCGAGTGTAAATTTTAATATTTAAAAAAAAATTAAATGCGTGCTAAAATATGTTTAAAAAAAGTAGCGTTTTCATTGCTATCCGTGGTAATGGTACCAATAAGGGTAGATTTTATACTAAAATTTTATACTAAAATTTTATTATTATTTTTCGACTATTATTCACATCGGTATACGTCTTAATCCTAGAAGTAAACCTTACAAAGGAAAATTTAAACATTTTAAAAAAAAATTTATGCTTGCAAAAATATTTTTAAATAAACTGGCATTTTCATACGCGTTCATGATTATGGCACCAATAAGTAATGATTTTATACTGAAATTCATTATTTTTATTTTCGATTATTTTGACAATGGTATACGTCTTGATGCCAGAAGAAAACCTTTCGAGTGTAAATTTAAATATTTAAAAAAAAAAAATGCGTGCTAAAATATGTTTTAAAAAAGTAGCGTTTTCATTGCTATCCGTGGTAATGGTACCAATAGGAGTAGATTTTATACTAAAATTTTATACTAAAATATTATTATTATTTTTCGACTATTTCTCACATCGGTATACGTCTTAATCGTAGAAGTAAATCTTACAAAGGAAAATTTAAATATTTTAAAAAAATTTTATGCTTGCAAAAATATTTTTAAATAAAGTGGCATTTTCATACGCGTTCATGGTTATGGCACCAATAAGTAATGATTTTATACAGAAATTCATTATTTTTATTTTCGATTATTTTGACAATGGTATACGTCTTGATGCCAGAAGAAAACCTTTCGAGTGTAAATTTTAATATTTAAAAAAAAATTAAATGCGTGCTAAAATATGTTTAAAAAAAGTATCGTTTTCATTGCTATTCGTGGTAATGGTACCAATAGGGGTAGATTTTATACTAAAATTTTATACTAAAATTTTATTATTATTTTTCGACTATTATTCACATCGGTATACGTCTTAATCCTAGAAGTAAACCTTACAAAGGAAAATTTAAATATTATAAAAAAATTTTATGCTTGCAAAAATATTTTTAAATAAAGTGGCATTTTCATACGCGTTCGTGGTTATGGCACCAATAAGTAATGATTTTATACTGAAATTCATTATTTTTATTTTCGATTATTTTGACAATGGTATACGTCTTGATGCCAGAAGAAAACCTTTCGAGTGTAAATTTTAATATTTAAAAAAAAATTAAATGCGTGCTAAAATATGTTTAAAAAAAGTAGCGTTTTCATAGCTATCCGTGGTAATGGTACCAATAGGGGTAGATTTTATACTAAAATTTTATTATTATTTTTCGACTATTATTCACATCGGTATACGTCTTAATCCTAGAAGTAAATCTTACAAAGGAAAATTTAAATATTTTAAAAAAATTTTATGCTTGCAAAAATATTTTTAAATAAAGTCGCATTTTCATACGCGTTCATGGTTATGGCACCAATAAGTAATGATTTTATACTGAAATTCATTATTTTTATTTTCGATTATTTTGACAATGGTATACGTCTTGATGCCAGAAGAAAACCTTTCGAGTGTAAATTTTAATATTTAAAAAAAAATTAAATGCGTGCTAAAATATGTTTAAAAAAAGTAGCGTTTTCATTGCTATCCGTGGTAATGGTACCAATAGGGGTAGATTTTATACTAAAATTTTATACTAAAATTTTATTATTATTTTTCGACTTTTATTCACATCGGTATACGTCTTAATCCTAGAAGTAAACCTTACAAAGGAAAATTTAAATATTTTGAAAAACTTTTTATGCTTGCAAAAATATTTTTAAATAAAGTGGCATTTTCATACTCGTTTATGGTTATGGCACCAATAAGTAATGATTTTATACTGAAATTCATTAGTTTTATTTTCGATTATTTTGACAATGGTATACGTCTTGATGCCAGAAGAAAACCTTTCGAGTGTAAATTTTAATATTTAAAAAAAAATTAAATGCGTGGTAAAATATGTTTAAAAAAAGTAGCGTTTTCATTGCTATCCGTGGTAATGGTACCAATAGGGGTAGATTTTATACTAAAATTTTATACTAAAATTTTATTATTATTTTTCGACAATTATTCACATCGGTATACGTCTTAATCCTAGAAGTAAACCTTACAAAGGAAAATTTAAATATTTTAAAAAAATTTTATGCTTGCAAAAATATTTTTAAATAAAGTGGCATTTTCATAGGCGTTCATGGTTATGGCACCAATAAGTAATGATTTGATACTGAAATTCATTATTTTTATTTTCGATTATTTTGACAATGGTATACGTCTTGATGCCAGAAGAAAACCTTTCGAGTGTAAATTTTAATATTTTAAAAAAAATTAAATGCGTGCTAAAATATGTTTAAAAAAAGTAGCGTTTTCATTGCTATCCGTGGTAATGGTACCAATAGGGGTAGATTTTATACTAAAATTTTATACTAAAATTTAATTATTATTTTTCGACTATTATTCACATCGGTATACGTCTTAATCCTAGAAGTAAACCTTACAAAGGAAAATTTAAATATTTTAAAAAAATTTTATGCTTGCAAAAATATTTTTAAATAAAGTGGCATTTTCATACGCGTTCATGGTTATGGCACCAATAAGTAATGATTTTATACTGAAATTTATTATTTTTATTTTCTATTATTTTGACAATGGTATACGTCTTGATGCCAGAAGAAAACCTTTCAAATGTAAATTTTAATATTTTAAAAAAATTAAATGCGTGCTAAAATATGTTTAAAAAAAGTAGCGTTTTCATTGCTATCCGTGGTAATGGTACCAATAGGGGTAGATTTTATACTAAAATTTTATACTAAAATTTTATTATTATTTTTCGACTATTGTTCACATCGGTATACGTCTTAATCCTAGAAGTAAACCTTACAAAGGAAAATTTAAATATTTTAAAAGAATTTAAGCTTGCAAAAATATTTTTAAATAAAGTGGCATTTTCATACGCGTTCATGGTTATAACACCAATAAGTAATGATTTTATACTGAAATTCATTATTTTTATTTTCGATTATTTTGACAATGGTATACGTCTTGATGCCAGAAGAAAACCTTTCGAGTGTAAATTTTAATATTTAAAAAAAAATTAAATGCGTGCTAAAATATGTTTAAAAAAAGTAGCGTTTTCATTGCTATCCGTGGTAATGGTACCAATAGGGGTAGATTTTATACTAAAATTTTATACTAAAATTTTATTATTATGTTTCGACTATTATTCACATCGGTATACGTCTTAATCCTAGAAGTAAACCTTACAAAGGAAAATTTAAATATTTTAAAAAAATTTTATGCTTGCAAAAATATTTTTAAATAAAGTGGCATTTTCATACGCGTTCATGGTTATGGCACCAATAAGTAATGATTTTATACTGAAATTCATTATTTTTATTTTCGATTATTTTGACAACGGTATACGTCTTGATGCCAGAAGAAAACCTTTCGAGTGTAAATTTTAATATTTAAAAAAAAATTAAATGCGTGCTAAAATATGTTTAAAAAAAGTAGCGTTTTCATTGCTATCCGTGGTAATGGTATCAATAAGGGTAGATTTTATACTAAAATTTTATACTAAAATTTTATTATTATTTTTCGACTATTATTCACATCGGTATACGTCTTAATCCTAGAAGTAAACCTTACAAAGGAAAATTTAAATATTTTAAAAAAAATTTATGCTTGCAAAAATATTTTTAAATAAACTGGCATTTTCATACGCGTTCATGATTATGGCACCAATAAGTAATGATTTTATACTGAAATTCATTATTTTTTTTTTCGATTATTTTGACAATGGTATACGTCTTGATGCCAGAAGAAAACCTTTCGAGTGTAAATTTAAATATTTAAAAAAAAAAAATGCGTGCTAAAATATGTTTAAAAAAAGTAGCGTTTTCATTGCTATCCGTGGTAATGGTACCAATAGGAGTAGATTTTATACTAAAATTTTATACTAAAATATTATTATTATTTTTCGACTATTTCTCACATCGGTATACGTCTTAATCGTAGAAGTAAATCTTACAAAGGAAAATTTAAATATTTTAAAAAAATTTTATGCTTGCAAAAATATTTTTAAATAAAGTGGCATTTTCATACGCGTTCATGGTTATGGCACCAATAAGTAATGATTTTATACAGAAATTCATTATTTTTATTTTCGATTATTTTGACAATGGTATACGTCTTGATGCCAGAAGAAAACCTATCGAGTGTAAATTTTAATATTTAAAAAAAAATTAAATGCGTGCTAAAATATGTTTAAAAAAAGTATCGTTTTCATTGCTATCCGTGGTAATGGTACCAATAGGGGTAGATTTTATACTAAAATTTTATTATTATTTTTCGACTATTATTCACATCGGTATACGTCTTAATCCTAGAAGTAAATCTTACAAAGGAAAATTTAAATATTTTAAAAAAATTTTATGCTTGCAAAAATATTTTTAAATAAAGTGGCATTTTCATACGCGTTCATGGTTATGGCACCAATAAGTAATGATTTTATACTGAAATTCATTATTTTTATTTTCGATTATTTTGACAATGGTATACGTCTTGATGCCAGAAGAAAACCTTTCGAGTGTAAATTTTAATATTTAAAAAAAAATTAAATGCGTGCTAAAATATGTTTAAAAAAAGTAGCGTTTTCATTGCTATCCGTGGTAATGGTACCAATAGGGGTAGATTTTATACTAAAATTTTATACTAAAATTTTATTATTATTTTTCGACTATTATTCACATCGGTATACGTCTTAATCCTAGAAGTAAACCTTACAAAGGAAAATTTAAATATTTTAAAAAAATTTTATGCTTGCAAAAATATTTTTAAATAAAGTGGCATTTTCATACGCGTTCATGGTTATGGCACCAATAAGTAATGATTTTATACTGAAATTCATTATTTTTATTTTCGATTATTTTGACAATGGTATACGTCTTGATGCCAGAAGAAAACCTTCCGAGTGTAAATTTTAATATTTAAAAAAAAATTAAATGCGTGGTAAAATATGTTTAAAAAAAGTAGTGTTTTCATTGCTATCCGTGGTAATGGTACCAATAGGGGTAGATTTTATACTAAAATTTTATACTAAAATTTTATTATTATTTTTCGACTATTATTCACATCGGTATACGTCTTAATCCTAGAAGTAAACCTTACAAAGGAAAATTTAAATATTATAAAAAAATTTTATGCTTGCAAAAATATTTTTAAATAAAGTGGATTTTCATACGCGTTCATGGTTATGGCACCAATAAGTAATGATTTTATACTGAAATTCATTATTTTTATTTTCGATTATTTTGACAATGGTATACGTCTTGATGCCAGAAGAAAACCTTTCGAGTGTAAATTTTAATATTTAAAAAAAAATTAAATGCGTGCTAAAATATGTTTAAAAAAAGTAGCGTTTTCATTGCTATCCGTGGTAATGGTACCAATAGGGGTAGATTTTATACTAAAATTTTATACTAAAATTTTATTATTATTTTTCGACTATTATTCACATCGGTATACGTCTTAATCCTAGAAGTAAACCTTACAAAGGAAAATTTAAATATTTTGAAAAAATTTTATGCTTGCAAAAATATTTTTAAATAAAGTGGCATTTTCATACTCGTTCATGGTTATGGCACCAATAAGTAATGATTTTATACTGAAATTCATTAGTTTTATTTTCGATTATTTTGACAATGGTATACGTCTTGATGCCAGAAGAAAACCTTTCGAGTGTAAATTTTAATATTTAAAAAAAAATTAAATGCGTGGTAAAATATGTTTAAAAAAAGTAGCGTTTTCATTGCTATCCGTGGTAATGGTACCAATAGGGGTAGATTTTATACTAAAATTTTATACTAAAATTTTATTATTATTTTTCGACTATTATTCACGTCGGTATACGTCTTAATCCTAGAAGTAAACCTTACAAAGGAAAATTTAAATATTTTAAAAAAATTTTATGCTTGCAAAAATACTTTTAAATAAAGTGGCATTTTCATACGCGTTCATGGTTATGGCACCAATAAGTAATGATTTTATACTGAAATTCATTATTTTTATTTTCGATTATTTTGACAATGGTATACGTCTTGATGCCAGAAGAAAACCTTTCGAGTGTAAATTTTAATATTTAAAAAAAAATTAAATGCGTGCTAAAATAAGTTTAAAAAAAGTAGCGTTTTCATTGCTATCCGTGGTAATGGTACCAATAGGGGTAGATTTTATACTAAAATTTTATACTAAAATTTTATTATTATTTTTCGACTATTATTCACATCGGTATACGTCTTAATCCTAGAAGTAAACCTTACAAAGGAAAATTTAAATATTTTAAAAAAATTTTATGCTTGCAAAAATATTTTTAAATAAAGTGGCATTTTCATACGCGTTCATGGTTATGGCACCAATAAGTAATGATTTTATACTGAAATTCATTATTTTTATTTTCTATTATTTTGACAATGGTATACGTCTTGATGCCAGAAGAAAACCTTTCGAGTGTAAATTTTAATATTTTAAAAAAAATTAAATGCGTGCTAAAATATGTTTAAAAAAAGTAGCGTTTTCATTGCTATCCGTGGTAATGGTACCAATAGGGGTAGATTTTATACTAAAATTTAATACTAAAATTTTATTATTATTTTTCGACTATTATTCACATCGGTATACGTCTTAATCCTAGAAGTAAACCTTACAAAGGAAAATTTAAATTTTTTAAAAGAATTTAAGCTTGCAAAAATATTTTTAAATAAAGTGGCATTTTCATACGCGTTCATGGTTATAACACCAATAAGTAATGATTTTATACTGAAATACATTATTTTTATTTTCGATTATTTTGACAATGGTATACGTCTTGATGCCAGAAGAAAACCTTTCGAGTGTAAATTTAAATATTTAAAAAAAAATTAAATGCGTGCTAAAATATGTTTAAAAAAAGTAGCGTTTTCATTGCTATCCGTGGTAATGGTACCAATAGGGGTAGATTTTATACTAAAATTTCATACTAAAATTTTATTATTATGTTTCGACTATTATTCACATCGGTATACGTCTTAATCCTAGAAGTAAACCTTACAAAGGAAAATTTAAATATTTTAAAAAAATTTTATGCTTGCATTAATATTTTTAAATAAAGTGGCATTTTCATACGCGTTCATGGTTATGGCACCAATAAGTAATGATTTTATACTGAAATTCATTATTTTTATTTTCGATTATTTTGACAACGGTATACGTCTTGATGCCAGAAGAAAACCTTTCGAGTGTAAATTTTAATATTTAAAAAAAAATTAAATGCGTGCTAAAATATGTTTAAAAAAAGTAGCGTTTTCATTGCTATCCGTGGTAATGGTACCAATAAGGGTAGATTTTATACTAAAATTTTATACTAAAATTTTATTATTATTTTTCGACTATTATTCACATCGGTATACGTCTTAATCCTAGAAGTAAACCTTACAAAGGAAAATTTAAACATTTTAAAAAAAAATTTATGCTTGCAAAAATATTTTTAAATAAAGTGGCATTTTCATACGCGTTCATGGTTATGGCACCAATAAGTAATGATTTTATACTGAAATTCATTATTTTTATTTTCGATTATTTTGACAATGGTATACGTCTTGATGCCAGAAGAAAACCTTTCGAGTGTAAATTTTAATATTTAAAAAAAAATTAAATGCGTGCTAAAATATATTTAAAAAAAGTATCGTTTTCATTGCTATCCGTGGTAATGGTACCAATAGGGGTAGATTTTATACTAAAATTTTATACTAAAATTTTATTATTATTTTTCGACTATTATTCACATCGGTATACGTCTTAATCCTAGAAGTAAACCTTACAAAGGAAAATTTAAATATTTTAAAAAAATTTTATGCTTGCAAAAATATTTTTAAATAAAGTGGCATTTTCATACGCGTTCATGGTTATGGCACCAATAAGTAATGATTTTATACTGAAATTCATTATTTTTATTTTCGATTATTTTGACAATGGTATACGTCTTGATGCCAGAAGAAAACCTTTCGAGTGTAAATTTTAATATTTAAAAAAAAATTAAATGTGTGCTAAAATATGTTTAAAAAAAGTAGCGTTTTCATTGCTATCCGTGGTAATGGTACCATTAGGGGTAGATTTTTTACTAAAATTTTATACTAAAATTTTATTATTATTTTTCGACTATTATTCACATCGGTATACGTCTTAATCGTAGAAGTAAATCTTACAAAGGAAAATTTAAATATTTTAAAAAAATTTTATGCTTGCAAAAATATTTTTAAATAAAGTGGCATTTTCATACGCGTTCATGGTTATGGCACCAATAAGTAATGATTTGATACTGAAATTCATTATTTTTATTTTCGATTATTTTGACAATGGTATACGTCTTGATGCCAGAAGAAAACCTTTCGAGTGTAAATTTTAATATTTAAAAAAAAATTAAATGCGTGCTAAAATATGTTTAAAAAAAGTAGCGTTTTCATTGCTATCCGTGGTAATGGTACCAATAGGGATAGATTTTATACTAAAATTTTATACTAAAATTTTATTATTATTTTTCGACTATTATTCACATCGGTATACGTCTTAATCCTAGAAGTAAATCTTACAAAGGAAAATTTAAATTTTTTTAAAAAATTTTATGCTTGCAAAAATATTTTTAAATAAAGTGGCATTTTCATACGCGTTCATGGTTATGGCACCAATAAGTAATGATTTTATACTGAAATTCATTATTTTTATTTTCGATTATTTTGACAATGGTATACGTCTTGATGCCAGAAGAAAACCTTTCGAGTGTAAATTTTAATATTTAAAAAAAAATTAAATGCGTGCTAAAATATGTTTAAAAAAAGTAGCGTTTTCATTGCTATCCGTGGTAATGGTACCAATAGGGGTAGATTTTATACTAAAATTTTATACTAAAATTTTATTATTATTTTTCGACTATTATTCACATCGGTATACGTCTTAATCCTAGTAGTAAACCTTACAAAGGAAAATTCAAATATTTTAAAAAAATTTATGCTTGCAAAAATATTTTTAAATAAAGTGGCATTTTCATACGCGTTCATGGTTATGGCACCAATAAGTAATGATTTTATACTGAAATTCATTATTTTTATTTTCGATTATTTTGACAATGGTATACGTCTTGATGCCAGAAGAAAACCTTTCGAGTGTAAATTTTAATATTTAAAAAAAAATTAAATGCGTGCTAAAATATGTTTAAAAAAAGTAGCGTTTTCATTGCTATCCGTGGTAATGGTACCGATATGGGTAGATTTTATACAAAAATTTTATTATTATTTTTCGACTATTATTCACATCGGTATACGTCTTAATCCTAGAAGTAAACCTTACAAAGGAAAATTTAATTACTAGCGACCTGCGTATGACTTCAGCGTCTTTAGCGTGAAGCCATCTATTGAAAGAGACCCAGAACTCCCTTGAAAAGACACATAATTAGGAGAAAACGAGAAAAAGTGTTAAAAAAGAAAAAGAAAAACGTCTGTAGATCCTTAACGCCTGTTACTAGCGACCTGCGGATGACGTCAGTGTCTTTAGCTTAAAGCCAACCAAAGGAAAAGACCCACAACTCCCTTGAAAAGATCCACAATTAGGAAAAAACTAGCAAAACGTGATAAAAAACAAAAGAAAAGCGCCTGCAGCTCGTAAACGACTGTTTATAGCGACATGATGATGACGTCAGCGTCATCAGCGTAAGGCCTTCCATTGAAAGAGACCCACAACTCCCTTGAAAAGACAAACAATTTGGAGAAAATGAGCAAAAAGTGATAAAAAAGAAAAAGAAAAACGTCTGTAGCTCCTAAACGGTTGTTACTAGCGACCTGCGTATGAATTCAGCGTCTTCAGCGTGTAGCCTTTCATAGGAAAAGACCCACAACTTCCTTGAAAAGACACACATCTAGGAGAAAACGAGCAAAAAGTGTTAAAAAACAAAAGAAAAGCGTCTGCAGCAACTAACTTATGTTACTAGCGACTAATTGTTGACGTCAGCTTCATCAGCGATAAGCCTTCCATAGGAAGAGACCAAAAACTGCGTTGAAAAGACACACAATTATGAGAAAACGAGCAAAATGAGATAAAAAATGAGGAAGAGCGCCAGCTGCTCCTAAACGACTGTTACTAGCGGCTTGCAGATAACGTCAGCGTCTTCAGCGTTAAGCCTTCCATAGGTAGAAACCCACAACTCCCTTGTAAAGACACAAATTTAGGAGAAAACGATCTGAAAGTGATAAAATACAGAAGATAAACGCCTGTACTACCTAAACGACTGTTACTAACAACCTGCGGATGACGTCAACGTCTTCACAGTTAAGCCTTCCATAGCAAGTGCCCACACCACTACCTTGAAAAGACACACATTTAGGAGAAAACGAGAAAAAATTGATAAAAAACAAAAGAAAAGCGCTTGCAGCTCAAAAACGACTGTTACTAGCGACCTGATGATGATGTCAGCGTCTTCAGCGTGAAGCCTTCAATTGGAAGAGACCCACAACTCCCTTTAAAAGACACACATTTTGGAGAAAATGAGCAAAAAGTGTTAAAAAACAAACGAAAAGCGCCTGCGGCAACTAAACTTATGTTACTAGCGACCAGCGGATGATGTCAGCTTCATCAGCTTAAAGCCTCCATTGGAAGAGACCCACAACTCCCTTTAAAAGACATACAATGTTTAATAAAACGAGCAAAAAGTGATAAAAAAAACGTCTGTATTTCCTTAACCACTGTTAACAGCGACCTGCTGATGACGTCAGCGTCTTCTGCGTGTAGCCTTTCATAGGAAAAGACCCACAACTCACTTTTAAAGACACACATTTAGGAGCAAACGAGCAAAAATTGATAAAAAACAAAAGAAAAGGGCCTGCAGCCTCTTTACAACTAAGACTAGCGACTTGTGGATGACTTTAGGGTCTTTAGCGTGTATCCACTCATAGGAAGAGACCCACAACGCCCTTGAAAAGACAAACAATTAGAAGAAAACGAGCAAAAAGTGATAAAAAAGAAAAAGAAAAACGTTTGTAACTCCTAAAAGACTGCTACTAGCGACCTGCGAATGACGTCCGCGTCTTCAGCGTGAAGCCTTCCTAAGGTAAAGACACACAACTCCATTGTAAAGACACATATTTACGAGTAAACGAGCAAAACGAGATAAAAAATGACGAAGAGTGTCGGCAGCTCCTAAACGACTATTACTAGCGACCTGCGTATGACTTCAACGTCTTTAGCGTGAAGCCATCTATTAAAAGAGACCCACAACTCCCTTGAAGAGACACACAATTAGGAGAAAACGAGAAAAAGTGATAAAAAAGAAAAAGAAAAACGTCTGTAGATCCTTAACGCCTGTTACTAGCGACCTGCGGATGACGTCAGCGTCTTTAGCTTAAAGCCAACCATAGGAAAAGACCCACAACTCCTTTGAAAAGATCCACAATTAGGAAAAAACTAGCAAAACGTGATAAAAAACAAAAGAAAAGCGCCTGCAACTCGTAAACGACTGTTTATAGCGACATGATGATGACGTCAGCGTCATCAGCGTGAAGCCTTCCATTGAAAAAGACCCACAACTCCCTTGAAAAGACAAACAATTAGGAGAAAACGAGCAAAAAGTGATAAAAAAGAAAAAGAAAAACGTCTGTAGCTCCTAAACGGTTGTTACTAGCGACCTGCGTATGACTTCAGCGTCTTCAGCGTGTAGCCTTTCATAGGAAAAGACCTACAACGTCCTTGAAAAGAAACACATCTAGGAGAAAACGAGCAAAAAGTGATAAAAAACAAAAGAAAAACGCTTGCAGCTCGAAAACGACTGTTACTAGCGACCTGCGAATGACGTCAGCGTCTTCAGCGTGAAGCCTTCTATAGGAAGACACCCACAATTACCTTTAAAAGACACACATTAAGGAGAAAACGAGGAAAAAGTTATAAAAAACAAAAGATAAACGCCTGTATCTCCTAAACGTCTGTTACTAGTGACGTGCAGATGACGTCAGTGTTTTCAGCGTAAAGCCTTCCACAGGAAAAATCCCTCAACTCTCTTGAAAAAACACACATTTAGGAGAAAACGAGCAAAAAGTGTTGAAAATTAAAAAAAAGAACCTGCAGCTCCTAAAAGGATTTTACTAGCGACCTGCAAATGACGTCAGCGTCTTCAGCGTAAAATCTTTCATAGGATGAGACCCAAAACTCACTTGAGACGACACACATTTAGGAGAAAACGATCAAAAAGAGATAAAAACATGACGAAGAACGCCTGTAGCTCATAAACAACTGTAACAAGCGATCTGCAGATGACGTCAGCGTCTTTAGCGTGAAACCGTCCGTAGGTAAAAACCCACAACTCCCTTGAAAAGATACATTAATGAGAATACGATCAAAAAGTGAGAGAATACAGAAGATAAACGCCTGTAGCACCTAAACGACTGTTACTAGCGACCTGCGGATAACGTCAGCGTCTTCAGCGTGATCCCTTCCATAGGAAGAGACACATTAGTCTTTTAAAAAGATACTCATTTAGGAGAAAACGATCACAAAGCGATAAAATACAGAAGATAAACGCCTGTAACACCTAAATGATTGTCACTAGCGACCTGCGGATAACGTCAGCGTCTTTAGCGTGAAGCTTTTTATATGAAGACACCAAGAACTTTATTTATAAGACACACATTTAGGAGAAAACAAGCAAAAAGTGAGACAGAACAAAAGAATAGCTCCTTCAGCTCCTAATCGACTGTTACTAGCGACCTGTGGTTGACGTCAGCGTCTTTAGCGTGAAGCCTTCCATTGGAAGAGACCCACAACTCCCTTTAAAAGAAATACAATGTTTAATAAAACGAGCAAAAAGTGATAAGAAAAAGAAAAACGTCTGTATTTCCTTAACGACTGTTACTAGCGACCTGCGGATGACGTCAGCGTCTTCTGCGTGTAGCCTTTCATAGGAAAAGACCCACAACTCACTTTTAAAGACAAACATTTAGGAGAAAACGAGCAAAAAGTGATAAAATACAGAAAATAAACGCCTGTAACAATTACACGACTGTTACTAGCGACCTGCGGATAACGTCAGCGTCTTTTGCGTGAATCGTTTCATAGAAAGACACCAAGATCTTTCTTTATATGACACACATTTAGGAGAAAACAAGCAAAAAGTGAGAAAGAACAAAAGAATAGCGCCTTCAGCTCCTAGACGACTGTTACTAGCGACCTATGGACGACGTCAGCGTCTTTAGCGTGAAGCCTTCCATTGGAAGAGACCCACAACTCCCTTTAAAAGACATACAATGTTTAATAAAACGAGCAAAAAGTAATAAAAAAAAAACGTCTGTATTTCCTTAACGACTGTTAACAGCGACCTGTGGATGACGTCAGCGTCTTCTGCGTGTAGCCTTTCATAGGAAAAGACCCACAACTCACTTTTAAAGACACACATTTAGGAGCAAACGAGCAAAAATTGATAAAAAACAAAATAAAAGGGCCTGCAGCCTCTTTACAACTAAGACTAGCGACTTGTGGATGACTTTAGGGTCTTCAGCGTGTATCCAGTCAGAGGAAGAGACCCACAACTCCCTTGAAAAGACACACATTTAGGAGTAAACGAGCAATAAGTGATAAAAAACAAAATAAAAACGCTTTTATTTTTTAAACGACTGTTACTAGCAACCTACGGATGACGTCGGCGTCTTCAGCGTGGAGCCTACCATAGGTAGAGACACACAACTCCAATGTAAAGATACACATTTAGGAGTAAACGAACAAAAAGAGTTAAAAAAATGACGAAGAGCGTCTGCAGCTCTTAAACGACTGTTACTAGCGACCAGCCGATGACGTCAACATCTTCAGCGTGAAGCCTTACATAGGTAGAGACACACAACTCCATTTAAAAGCCAAATATTTACGAGTAAACGAGCAAAACGAGATAAAAAATGACGAAGAGTGTCGGCAGCTCCTAAACGACTATTACTAGCGACCTGCGTATGACTTCAGCGTCTTTAGCGTGAAGCCATCTATTGAAAGAGACCCACAACTCTCTTGAAAAGACACACAATTAGGAGAAAACGAGAAAAAGTGATGAAAAAGAAAAAGTAAAACGTCTGTAGATCCTTAACGCCTGTTACTAGCGACCTGCGGATGACGTCAGCGTCTTCAGCGTGAAGCCTTCCAAAGGTAATAACACACAACTCCATTGTAAACACACACATTTAGGAGTTATCGAGCAAAAAGAGATAAAAAAAAATGACGAAGAGAGTCTGCAGCTTCTAAACGACTGTTGCTAGCGACCAGCAGATAACGTCAGCATCTTCAGCGTAAAGCCTTATATAGGAAAAGACAAACAACTCCCTTGAAAAGACACACAATTAGGAGAAAACCATAAAAAAGTGATAAAAAAGAAAAAATTAAAACGTGTGTAGCTCCTAAAAGACAGTTACTAGCGACCTGCGAATGACGTCCGCGTCTTCAGCGTGAAGCATTCCAAAGGTAAAGACACACTACTCTATTGTAAAGACACACGTTTAGGAGTTATCGAGCAAAAAATGATAAAAAAATGACGAAGAGCGTCTGCTGCACCAAAACGACTGTTACCAGCGACCAGCAGATGACGTCAGCACTTTTAGTGTGATGCCTTACATAGGTAGAGACACACAACTCCATTGTAAAGCCACATATTTACGAGTAAACGAGCAAAACGAGATAAAAAATGACGAAGAGTGTCGGCAGCTCCTAAACGACTATTACTAGCGACCTGCGAATGACTTCAGCGTCTTTAGCGTGTGGCCTTTCATAGGAAAAGACCTACAACTTCCTTCAAAAGACACACATCTAGGAGAAAACGAGCAAAAATTGTTAAAAAAACAAAAGAAAAAAGGGTCTGCAGCTCCTAACTTATGTTACTAGCGACTAACCGATGACGTCAGCTTCATCAGCGTTAAGCCTTTCATAGGAAGAGACTAAAAACTCCTTTTAGAAGACACCTATTTAGTAGAAAACGAGCAAAAAGGGATAAAAAAAATAAAATAAAAAAGCCTGTAGCTCCCAAACGTCTGTTACTAGCGACCTGCGGATGACGTCAACGTTTTCGGAGTGAAGCCTTCCATAGCAAGTGCCCACACCACTACCTTGAAAATACAAACATTTAGGAGAAAACGAGCAAAAAGTGATAAAAAACAAAAGAAAAACGCTTGCAACTCGAAAACGACTGTTACTAGCGACCAGATGATAACGTCAGCGTCTTCAGCGTGAAGCCATCTATTAAAAGAGACCCACAACTCCCTTAAAAAGACACACAATTAGGAGAAAACGAAAAAAAGTGATAGAAAAAAAAAAACGTCTGTAGATCCTTCACGCCTGTTACTAGCGACTTGCGGATGACGTCAGCGTCTTCAGCGTGAAGCCTTACATAGGTAGAGTCACACAACTGCATTGTAAAGCCACATATTTACGAGTAAACGAGCGAAACGAGATAAAAAATGACGAAGAGTGTCGGCAGCTCCTAAACGACTATTACTAGCGACCTGCGTATGACTTCAGCGTTTTTAGCGTGAAGCCATCTATTGAAAGAGACCCACAACTCTCTTGAAAAGACACACAATTAGGAGAAAACGAGAAAAAGTGATAAAAAAAGAAAAAAAAACGTCTGTAGATCTTTAACGCCTTTTACTAGCGACCTGCGGATGACGTCAGCGTCTTCAGCGTGAAGCCTTCCTAAGGTAATAACACACAACTCCATTGTAAAGACACACATTTAGGAGTTATCGAGCAAAAAGAGAAAAAAAAATGACGAAGAGCGTCTGCAGCTCCTAAACGACTGTTACTAGCGACCAGCAGATGACGTCACCATCTTCAGCGTGAAGACTTATATAGGAAGAGACAAACAACTCCCTTGAAAAGACACACAATTAGGAAAAAACGAGAAAAAGTGATAAAAAAGAAAAAGATAAACGTCTGTAGATCCTTAACGCATGTTGCTAGCGACCTGCGGATGACGTCAGCGTCTTTAGCTTTAAGCCAACCATAGGAAAAGACCCACAACTCCCTTGAAAAGACACACAATTAGGAAAAAACAAGCAAAACGTGATAAAAAACAAAAGAAAAGCGCCTGGAGCTCGTAGACGACTGTTAATAGCGACATGATGATGACGTCAGCGTCTTTAGCGTGAAACTTTCCATTGAAAGTGACCCACAACTCCCTTGAAAAGACAAACAATTAGGAGAAAACGAGCATAAAGTGATAAAAAAGAAAAAGAAAAACGTTTGTAACCCCTAAAAGACTGCTACTAGCGACCTGCGAATGACGTCCGCGTCTTCAGCGTGAAGCCTTCCTAAGGTAAAGACACACAACTCCATTCTAAAGACACATATTTACGAGTAAACGAGCAAAAGGAGATATAAATAGACGAAGAGTGTCGGCAGCACCTAAACGACTATTACTAGCGACCTGCGTATGACTTCAACGTCTTTAGCGTGAAGCCATCTATTGAAAGAGTCCCACAACTACCTTGAAGAGACACACAATTAGGAGAAAACTAGCAAAACGTGATAAAAAACAAAAGAAAAGCGCCTGCAGCATGTAAACGACTGTTTATAGCGACATGATGATGACGTCAGCGTCATCAGCGTGAAGCCTTCCATTGAAAGAGACCCACAACTCCCTTGAAAAGACATACAATTAGGAGAAAACGAGCAAAAAGTGATAAAAAAGAAAAAGAAAAACGTCTGTAGCTCCTAAACGGTTGTTACTAGCGACCTGCGTATGACTTCAGCGTCTTCGGAGTGAAGCCTTCCATAGCAAGTGCCCACACCACTACCTTGAAAATAAAAACATTTAGGAGAAAACGAGCAAAAAGTGATAAAAAACAAAAGAAAAACGCTTGCAGCTCGAAAACGACTGTTACTAGCGACCTGCGAATGACGTCATCGTCTTCAGCGTGAAGCCTTCTATAGGAAGACACCCACAATTACCTTGAAAAGACACACATTAAGGAGAAAACGAGGAAAAAGTTATAAAAAACAAAAGATAAACGCCTGTATCTCCTAAACGTCTGTTACTAGTGACGTGCAGATGACGTCAGTGTTTTCAGCGTAAAGCCTTCCACAGGAAAAATCCCTCAACTCTCTTGAAAAAACACACATTTAGGAGAAAACGAGCAAAAAGTGTTGAAAATTAAAAAAAAGAACCTGCAGCTCCTAAAAGGATTTTACTAGCGACCTGCAAATGACGTCAGCGTCTTCAGCGTAAAATCTTTCATAGGATGAGACCCAAAACTCACTTGAGACGACACACATTTAGGAGAAAACGATCAAAAAGAGATAAAAAAATGACGAAGAACGCCTGTAGCTCATAAACAAATGTAACAAGCGATCTGCAGATGACGTCAGCGTCTTTAGCGTGAAACCGTCCGTAGGTAAAAACCGACAACTCCCTTGAAAAGATACATTAATAAGAATACGATCAAAATTTAGAGAATACAGAAGATAAACGCCTGTAGCACCTAAACGACTGTTACTAGCGACCTGCGGATAACGTCAGCGTCTTCAGCGTGATCCCTTCCATAGGAAGAGATACATTACTCTTTTAAAAAGATACTCATTTAGGAGAAAACGATCACAAAGCGATAAAATACAGAAGATAAACGCCTGTAACACTTAAATGATTGTCACTAGCGACCTGCGGATAACGTCAGCGTCTTTAACGTGAAGCTTTTTATATGAAGACACCAAGAACTTTCTTTATAAGACACACTTTTAGGAGAAAGTGCTCCTTCAGCTCCTAATCGACTGTTACTAGCGACCTGTGGTTGACGTCAGCGTCTTTAGCGTGAAGCCTTCCATTGGAAGAGACCCACAACTCCCTTTAAAAGAAATACAATGTTTAATAAAACGAGCAAAAAGTGATAAGAAAAAGAAAAACGTCTGTATTTCCTTAACGACTGTTACTAGCGACCTGCGGATGACGTCAGCGTCTTCTGCGTGTAGCCTTTCATAGGAAAAGACCCACAACTCACTTTTAAAGACAAACATTTAGGAGAAAACGAGCAAAAAGTGATAAAAAACAAAAGAAAAGGGCCTGCAGCTTCTTTACAACTAAGACTAGCGACTTGTGGATGACTTTAGGGTCTTTAGCGTGTATCCAGTCATAGGAAGAGACCCACAACTACCTTGAAAAGACACACATTAAGGAGAAAACGAGCAAAAAGTTATAAAAAACAAACGATAAACGCCTGTATCTCCTAAACGTCCGTTACTAGTGACGTGCAGATGACGTCAGTGTTTTCAGCGTTAAGCCTTCCACAGGAAAAATCCCTCCCCTCTCTTAAAAAAACACACATTTAGGAGAAAACGAGCAAAAAGTGTTGAAAATTAAAAGATAAGAGCCTGCAGCTCCTAAAAGGCTTTTACTAGCGACTTGTAAATGACTTCAGCGTTTTCAGCGTAAAACCTTTCATAGGAAGAGACCCTAAACTCCCTTGAGACGACACACATTTAGGAGAAAACGAATAAATAGGGATAAAATAATGACGAAGAGCGCCTGTAGCTCATAAACAACTGCTACAAGCGACCTGCAGATGACGTCAGCGTCGTCAGCGTGAAACCGTCCATAGGTAAAAACCCACATCTCCCTTGAAAAGATACATTTATGAGGATACGATCAAAAAGTGATAAAATACAGAAAATAAACGCCTGTAACAATTACACGACTGTTACTAGCGACCTGCGGATAACGTCAGCGTCTTTTGCGTGAATCGTTTCATAGAAAGACACCAAGATCTTTCTTTATATGACACACATTTAGGAGAAAACAAGCAAAAAGTGAGAAAGAACAAAAGAATAGCGCCTTCAGCTCCTAGACGACTGTTACTAGCGACCTATGGACGACGTCAGCGTCTTTAGCGTGAAGCCTTCCATTGGAAGAGACCCACAACTCCCTTTAAAAGACATACAATGTTTAATAAAACGAGCAAAAAGTGATAAAAAAAACGTCTGTATTTCCTTAACGACTGTTAACAGCGACCTGTGGATGACGTCAGCGTCTTCTGCGTGTAGCCTTTCATAGGAAAAGACCCACAACTCACTTTTAAAGACACACATTTAGGAGCAAACGAGCAAAAATTGATAAAAAACAAAATAAAAGGGCCTGCAGCCTCTTTACAACTAAGACTAGCGACTTGTGGATGACTTTAGGGTCTTTAGCGTGTATCCACTCATAGGAAGAGACCCACAACGCCCTTGAAAAGACAAACAATTAGAAGAAAACGAGCAAAAAGTGATAAAAAAGAAAAAGAAAAACGTTTGTAACTCCTAAAAGACTGCTACTAGCGACCTGCGAATGACGTCCGCGTCTTCAGCGTGAAGCCTTCCTAAGGTAAAGACACACAACTCCATTGTAAAGACACATATTTACGAGTAAACGAGCAAAACGAGATAAAAAATGACGAAGAGTGTCGGCAGCTCCTAAACGACTATTACTAGCGACCTGCGTATGACTTCAACGTCTTTAGCGTGAAGCCATCTATTGAAAGAGACCCACAACTCCCTTGAAGAGACACACAATTAGGAGAAAACGAGAAAAAGTGATAAAAAAGAAAAAGAAAAACGTCTGTAGATCCTTAACGCCTGTTACTAGCGACCTGCGGATGACGTCAGCGTCTTTAGCTTAAAGCCAACCATAGGAAAAGACCCACAACTCCCTTGAAAAGATCCACAATTAGGAAAAAACTAGCAAAACGTGATAAAAAACAAAAGAAAAGCGCCTGCAGCTCGTAAACGACTGTTTATAGCGACATTATGATGACGTCAGCGTCATCAGCGTGAAGCCTTCCTTTGAAAAAGACCCACAACTCCCTTGAAAAGACAAACAATTAGGAGAAAACGAGCAAAAATGATAAAAAAGAAAAAGAAAAACGTCTGTAGCTCCTAAACGGTTGTTACTAGCGACCTGCGAATGACGTCATCGTCTTCAGCGTGAAGCCTTCTATAGGAAGACACCCACAATTACCTTTAAAAGACACACATTAAGGAGAAAACGAGGAAAAAGTTATAAAAAACAAAAGATAAACGCCTGTATCTCCTAAACGTCTGTTACTAGTGACGTGCAGATGACGTCAGTGTTTTCAGCGTAAAGCCTTCCACAGGAAAAATCCCTCAACTCTCTTGAAAAAACACACATTTAGGAGAAAACGAGCAAAAAGTGTTGAAAATTAAAAAAAAGAACCTGCAGCTCCTAAAAGGATTTTACTAGCGACCTGCAAATGACGTCAGCGTCTTCAGCGTAAAATCTTTCATAGGATGAGACCCAAAACTCACTTGAGACGACACACATTTAGGAGAAAACGATCAAAAAGAGATAAAAAAATGACGAAGAACGCCTGTAGCTCATAAACAACTGTAACAAGCGATCTGCAGATGACGTTAGCGTCTTTAGCGTGAAACCGTCCGTAGGTAAAAACCCACAACTCCCTTGAAAAGATACATTAATGAGAATACGATCAAAAAGTGAGAGAATACAGAAGATAAACGCCTGTAGCACCTAAACGACTGTTACTAGCGACCTGCGGATAACGTCAGCGTCTTCAGCGTGATCCCTTCCATAGGAAGAGATACATTACTCTTTTAAAAAGATACTCATTTAGGAGAAAACGATCACAAAGCGATAAAATACAGAAGATAAACGCCTGTAACACCTAAATGATTGTCACTAGCGACCTGCGGATAACGTCAGCGTCTTTAGCGTGAAGCTTTTTATATGAAGACACCAAGAACTTTCTTTATAAGACACACATTTAGGAGAAAACAAGCAAAAAGTGAGACAGATCAAAAGAATAGCTCCTTCAGCTCCTAATCGACTGTTACTAGCGACCTGTGGTTGACGTCAGCGTCTTTAGCGTGAAGCCTTCCATTGGAAGAGACCCACAACTCCCTTTAAAAGAAATACAATGTTTAATAAAACGAGCAAAAAGTGATAAGAAAAAGAAAAACGTCTGTATTTCCTTAACGACTGTTACTAGCGACCTGCGGATGACGTCAGCGTCTTCTGCGTGTAGCCTTTCATAGGAAAAGACCCACAACTCACTTTTAAAGACAAACATTTAGGAGAAAACGAGCAAAAAGTGATAAAAAACAAAAGAAAAGGGCCTGCAGCTTCTTTACAACTAAGACTAGCGACTTGTGGATGACTTTAGGGTCTTTAGCGTGTATCCAGTCATAGGAAGAGACCCACAACTACCTTGAAAAGACACACATTAAGGAGAAAACGAGCAAAAAGTTATAAAAAACAAACGATAAACGCCTGTATCTCCTAAACGTCCGTTACTAGTGACGTGCAGATGACGTCAGTGTTTTCAGCGTTAAGCCTTCCACAGGAAAAATCCCTCCCCTCTCTTAAAAAAATACACATTTAGGAGAAAACGAGCAAAAAGTGTTGAAAATTAAAAGATAAGAGCCTGCAGCTCCTAAAAGGCTTTTACTAGCGACTTGTAAATGACTTCAGCGTTTTCAGCGTAAAACCTTTCATAGGAAGAGACCCTAAACTCCCTTGAGACGACACACATTTAGGAGAAAACGAATAAATAGGGATAAAATAATGACGAAGAGCGCCTGTAGCTCATAAACAACTGCTACAAGCGACCTGCAGATGACGTCAGCGTCGTCAGCGTGAAACCGTCCATAGGTAAAAACCCACATCTCCCTTGAAAAGATACATTTATGAGGATACGATCAAAAAGTGATAAAATACAGAAAATAAACGCCTGTAACAATTACACGACTGTTACTAGCGACCTGCGGATAACGTCAGCGTCTTTTGCGTGAATCGTTTCATAGAAAGACACCAAGATCTTTCTTTATATGACACACATTTAGGAGAAAACAAGCAAAAAGTGAGAAAGAACAAAAGAATAGCGCCTTCAGCTCCTAGACGACTGTTACTAGCGACCTATGGACGACGTCAGCGTCTTTAGCGTGAAGCCTTCCATTGGAAGAGACCCACAACTCCCTTTAAAAGACATACAATGTTTAATAAAACGAGCAAAAAGTGATAAAAAAAACGTCTGTATTTCCTTAACGACTGTTAACAGCGACCTGTGGATGACGTCAGCGTCTTCTGCGTGTAGCCTTTCATAGGAAAAGACCCACAACTCACTTTTAAAGACACACATTTAGGAGCAAACGAGCAAAAATTGATAAAAAACAAAATAAAAGGGCCTGCAGCCTCTTTACAACTAAGACTAGCGACTTGTGGATGACTTTAGGGTCTTTAGCGTGTATCCACTCATAGGAAGAGACCCACAACGCCCTTGAAAAGACAAACAATTAGAAGAAAACGAGCAAAAAGTGATAAAAAAGAAAAAGAAAAACGTTTGTAACTCCTAAAAGACTGCTACTAGCGACCTGCGAATGACGTCCGCGTCTTCAGCGTGAAGCCTTCCTAAGGTAAAGACACACAACTCCATTGTAAAGACACATATTTACGAGTAAACGAGCAAAACGAGATAAAAAATGACGAAGAGTGTCGGCAGCTCCTAAACGACTATTACTAGCGACCTGCGTATGACTTCAACGTCTTTAGCGTGAAGCCATCTATTGAAAGAGACCCACAACTCCCTTGAAGAGACACACAATTAGGAGAAAACGAGAAAAAGTGATAAAAAAGAAAAAGAAAAACGTCTGTAGATCCTTAACGCCTGTTACTAGCGACCTGCGGATGACGTCAGCGTCTTTAGCTTAAAGCCAACCATAGGAAAAGACCCACAACTCCCTTGAAAAGATCCACAATTAGGAAAAAACTAGCAAAACGTGATAAAAAACAAAAGAAAAGCGCCTGCAGCTCGTAAACGACTGTTTATAGCGACATTATGATGACGTCAGCGTCATCAGCGTGAAGCCTTCCTTTGAAAAAGACCCACAACTCCCTTGAAAAGACAAACAATTAGGAGAAAACGAGCAAAAATGATAAAAAAGAAAAAGAAAAACGTCTGTAGCTCCTAAACGGTTGTTACTAGCGACCTGCGTATGACTTCAGCGTCTTCAGCGTGTAGCCTTTCATAGGAAAAGACCTACAACTTCCTTGAAAAGAAACACATCTAAGAGAAAACGAGCAAAAAGTGTTAAAAAAACAAAAGAAAGGCGTCTGCAGCATCTAACTTATGTTACTAGCCACTAACCGTTGACGTCACCTTCATCAGCGTTAAGCCTTTCATAGGAAGAGACTAAAAACTCCTTTTAGAAGACACCTATTTAGTAGAAAACGAGCAAAAAGTGATAAAAAAAAATAAAAGAAAAACGCCTCTAGCTTTCAAACGTCTGTTACTAGCGACTTGCGGATGACGTCAACGTCTTCGGACTGAAGCCTTTCATAGCAAGTGCCCACACCACTACCTTGAAAATAAAAACATTTAGGAGAAAACGAGCAAAAAGTGGTAAAAAACAAAAGAAAAACGCTTGCAGCTCGAAAACGACTGTTACTAGCGACCTGCGAATGACGTCAGCGTCTTCAGCGTGAAGCCTTCTATAGGAAGACACCCACAATTACCTTGAAAAGACACACATTAAGGAGAAAACGAGGAAAAAGTTATAAAAAACAAAAGATAAACGCCTGTATCTCCTAAACGTCTGTTACTAGTGACGTGCAGATGACGTCAGTGTTTTCAGCGTAAAGCCTTCCACAGGAAAAATCCCTCAACTCTCTTGAAAAAACACAAATTTAGGAGAAAACGAGCAAAAAGTGTTGAAAATTAAAAGATAAGAGCCTGCAGCTCCTAAAAGGCTTTTACTAGCGACTTGCAAATGAATTCAGCGTCTTCAGCGTAAAACCTTTCATATCAAGAGGCCAAAAACTCCCTTGAGACGACACACATTTAGGAGAAAACGATTAAAAAGGGATAATATAATGACGAAGAGCGCCTGTAGCTCATAAACAACTGCTACAAACGACCCGCAGATGACGTCAGCGTCTTTAGCGTGAAACCGTCCGTAGGTAAAAACACACAACTCCCTTGAAAAGATACATTAATGAGAATACGATCAAAAAGTGAGAGAATACAGAAGATAAACGCCTGTAGCACCTAAACGACTGTTACTAGCGTCCTGCGGATAACGTCAGCGTCTTCAGCGTGATCCCTTCCATAGGAAGAGATACATTACTCTTTTAAAAAGATACTCATTTAGGAGAAAACGATCACAAAGCGATAAAATACAGAAGATAAACGCCTGTAACACCTAAATGATTGTCACTAGCGACCTGCGGATAACGTCAGCGTCTTTAGCGTGAAACTTTTTATATGAAGACACCAAGAACTTTCTTTATAAGACACACATTTAGGAGAAAACAAGCAAAAAGTTAGACAGAACAAAAGAATAGCTCCTTCAGCTCCTAATCGACTGTTACTAGCGACCTGTGGTTGACGTCAGCGTCTTTAGCGTGAAGCCTTCCATTGGAAGAGACCCACAACTCCCTTTAAAAGAAATACAATGTTTAATAAAACGAGCAAAAAGTGATAAGAAAAAGAAAAACGTCTGTATTTCCTTAACGACTGTTACTAGCGACCTGCGGATGACGTCAGCGTCTTCTGCGTGTAGCCTTTCATAGGAAAAGACCCACAACTCACTTTTAAAGACACACATTTAGGAGCAAACGAGCAAAAATTGATAAAAAACAAAAGAAAAGGGCCTGCAGCCTCTTTACAACTAAGACTAGCGACTTGTGGATGACTTTAGGGTCTTTAGCGTGTATCCACTCATAGGAAGAGACCCACAACGCCCTTGAAAAGACAAACAATTAGAAGAAAACGAGCAAAAAGTGATAAAAAAGAAAAAGAAAAACGTTTGTAACTCCTAAAAGACTGCTACTAGCGACCTGCGAATGACGTCCGCGTCTTCAGCGTGAAGCCTTCCTAAGGTAAAGACACACAACTCCATTGTAAAGACACATATTTACGAGTAAACGAGCAAAACGAGATAAAAAATGACGAAGAGTGTCGGCAGCTCCTAAACGACTATTACTAGCGACCTGCGTATGACTTCAACGTCTTTAGCGTGAAACCATCTATTGAAAGAGACCCACAACTCCCTTGAAGAGACACACAATTAGGAGAAAACGAGAAAAAAAGATAAAAAAGAAAAAGAAAAACGTCTGAAGATCCTTAACGCCTGTTACTAGCGACCTGCGGATGACGTCAGCGTCTTTAGCTTAAAGCCAACCATAGGAAAAGACCCACAACTTCCTTTGAAAAGATCCACAATTAGGAAAAAACTAGCAAAACGTGATAAAAAACAAAAGAAAAGCGCCTGCAGCTCGTAAACGACTGTTTATAGCGACATGATGATGACGTCAGCGTCATCAGCGTAAAGCCTTCCATTGAAAAAGACCCACAACTCCCTTGAAAAGACAAACAATTAGGAGAAAACGAGCAAAAAGTGATAAAAAAGAAAAAGAAAAACGTCTGTAGCTCCTAAACGGTTGTTACTAGCGACCTGCGGATGACGTCAGCGTCTTCAGCGTGAAACCGTCCATAGGTAAAAACCCACATCTCCCTTGAAAAGATACATTTATGAGGATACGATCAAAAAGTGATAAAATACAGAAGATAAACGCCTGTAACAATTACAGGACTGTTACTAGCGACCTGCGGATAACGTCAGCGTCTTTTGCGTGAATCGTTTCATAGAAAGACACCAAGATCTTTCTTTATAAGACACACATTTAGGAGAAAACAAGCAAAAAGTGAGAAAGAACAAAAGAATAGCGCCTTCAGCTCCTAGACGACTGTTACTTGCGACCTGGGGACGACGTCAGCGTCTTTAGCGTGAAGCCTTTCATTGGAAGAGACCCACAACTCCCTTTAAAAGACATACAATGTTTAATAAAACGAGCAATAAGTGTAAAAAAAAACGTCTGTATTTCCTTAACGACTGTTAATAGCGACCTGCGGATGACGTCAGCGTCTTCTGCGTGCAGCCTTTCATAGGAAACAACCCACAACTCACTTTTAAAGACACACATTTAGGAGAAAACGAGCAAAAAGTGATAAAAAACAAAAGAAAAGGGCCTGCAGCCTCTTTACAACTAAGACTAGCGACTTGTGGATGACTTTAGGGTCTTCAGCGTGTATCCACTCATAGGAAGAGACCCACAACGCCCTTGAAAAGACACACATTTAGGAGTAAACGAGCAAAATGTGATAAAAAACAAAATAAAAACGCTTTTATTTTCGAAACGACTGATACTGGCGACCTGCGGATGACTTCAGAGTCTTCAGCGTGAAGCGTTCCATTGAAAGTAACCCACAACTCCCTTGAAAAGACAAACAATTAGGAGTTATCGAGCAAAAAGAGATAAAAAAATGACGAAGAGCGTCTGCAGCTCCTAAACGACTGTTACCAGCGACCTAAAGACGACGTCAGCATCTTTAGCGTGAAGCCTTACATAGGTAGAGACACACAACTCCATTTTAAAGTCACATATTTACGGGTAAACGAGCAAAACGATATAAAAAATGACGAAGAGCATCGGCAGCTCCTAAACGACTATTACTAGCGACCTGCGGAGGACTTCAGCTACTTCAGCGTGAAGCCTTATATAGGAAGAGACAAACAACTCTATTGAAAAGATACACATTTAGGAGAAAACGAGCAAAAAGTGATAAAAAACAAAAGAACATAGCTTGCAGCTCTTAAACGACTGTTACTAGCGACCTGATTATGACGTCAGCGTCTTCAGCCTTAAGCCATCTATTGGAAGAGACCCGCAACTCAATTGAAAAGGCACACAATTAAGGAGAAAACGAGAAAAAGTGATAAAGAAGAAAAAGAAAAACGCCAGTAGATCCTTAACGACTGTTACTAGCGACCTGCGGATGACGTCAGCGTCTTTAGCTTAAAGCCAACCATAGGAAAAGACCCACAACTCCCTTGAAAAGACAAACAATTAGGAAAAAACAAGCAAAACGTGATAAAAAAAAATAGAAATGCGCCTGCAGCTCGTAAACGACTGTTGATAGCGACATGATGATGACTTCAGCGTCTTCAGCGTGAAGCCTACCATTGAAAGAGACCCACAACTCCGTTGAGAAGACAAACAATTAGGAGAAAACGATCAAAAAGTGATAAAAATGAAAAAGAAAAACGTCTGTAGCTCTAAACGACTGTTTCTAGTGACCTGCGAATGACGTCAGCGTCTTCAGCGTGTAGCCTTTCATAGGAAAAGACCCACAACTTCCTTGAAAAGACACACATCTGGGAGAAAACGAGCAAAAAGTGTTAAAAAAACAAAAGAAAATCGTCTTCAGCACCTAACTTATGTTACTAGCGACTAATTGTTGACGTCAGCTTCATCAGCGATAAGCCTTCTATAGGAAGAGACCAAAAACTCCGTTGAAAAGACACACAATTATGAGAAAACGAGCAAAAAGTGATAAAAAATGAGGAAGAGCGCCAGCTGCTCCTAAACGACTGTTACTAGCGACTTGCAGATAACGTCAGCGTCTTCAGCGTTAAGCCTTCCATTGGTAGAAACCCACAACTCACTTGTAAAGACACAAATTTAGGAGAAAACGATCTGAAAGTGATAAAAACAGAAGAAAAGCGCCTGCAGCTCGTAAACGACTGTTACTAGCGACCTGCGGATAACGTCAGCGTCTTTAGCGTGAAGCTTTTCATAGGAAAACACCAAGAACTCCCTTGATAAGACACACATTTAAGAGAAAACAAGCAAAAAGTGATACAGATCAAAAGAATAGCGCCTTCAGTTCCTAAACGACTGTTACTACCGACCTGAAATAGACGTCAGCGTCTTTAGCGTGAAGCTTACATTAGGATGAGACCCACAACTCCCTTAAAAAGACACACATTCAGGAGAAAACGAGCAAAAAGTGTTAAAAATTAAAAGAAATGCGCCTGCAGCTCCTAAAAAGATTTTCTAGCGACCTGCAAATGACGTCAGCGTCTTCAGCATAAAACCTATCATAGGAAGAGACCCAAAACTCCTTTGAGAAGAAACACATTTAGGAGAATACGATCAAAAAGTGATAATAAACAAAAGAAAAACGCCTGTATCTCCTAAACGACTGTTACTAGCGACCAGTGGTTGACGTCAGCGTCTTCAGAGTTACGCGTTGCATAGGAAGAGACCCACAACTTCCTTGATAAGACACACTATTCGGAAAAAACAAGCAAAACGTGATAAAAAATAAAAGAAAAGCGCCTGCAGCTCGTAAACGACTGATGCTAGCGACCTGATGATGACGTCAGCGTCTTCAGCGTGAAGCCTTTCATTGAAAGAGACCAACAACTTCCTTAAAAAGACACACATGTAGGAGAAAACAAGCAAAAAGTTATAAAAAACAAAAGATAAACGCCTGTATCTCCTAAACGTCTGTTACTAGTGACGTGCGGATGACGTCAGTGTTTTCAGCGTGAAGCCTTCCACGGGAAAAATGCCTCAACTCTCTTGAAAAAACACACATTTAGGAGAAAACGAGCAAAAAGTGTTGAAAATTAAATAGAAAAGCGCCTGCAGCTCCTAAAAGGCTTTTACTAGCGACCTGCAAATGACGTCAGCGTCTTCAGCGTAAAACCTTTCATAGGAAGAGACCCAAAACTCCTTTGAGAAAACAAAAATTTAGGAGGAAACGATAAAAAAGTGATAATAAACAATAGAAAAAATCCTGTATCTCCTAAACGACTGTTTCTAGCGACCTACAGATGACGTCAGCGTGTTCAGAATTACGCGTTGCATAGGAAGATACCCACAACTTCCTTGATAAGACACACTTGTAGGAGAAAACGAGCAAAAGGTGATAAGAAAATGACGAAGAGCGCCTGCAGCTACTAAAAAACTGCTACTAGCGACCTGCTGATAACGCCAGCATATTCAGCGTGAAGCGTTCCATAGTTAGAGACACACAATTCTATTGTAAAGACACATAGGAGTAAACGAGAAAAAGGAGATAAAAAAATGACAAAGAGCGTCGGCAGTCCCCAAAAGACTGTTACTACCGACCTGCAATTGACGTCAGCGTCTTCAGCGTGAAGCCTTCATTACGAAGAGACACACAACTCCCTTAAAAAGACACACATTCAGGAGAAAACGAGCAAAAAGTGTTGAAAATTAAAAGAAAAGCGCCTGCAGCTCCAAAAAGCCTTTTACTAGCGACCTGCAAATGACGTCAGCGTCTTCAGCGTAAAACCTTTCATAGGAAGAGACCCAAAACACTCTTGAGAAGACAAAAATTTAGGAGGAAACGATAAAAAAGTGATAATAAACAATAGAAAAACGCCTGTATCTCCTAAACTACTGTTTCTAGCGACCTGCAGATGACGTCAGCGTCTTCAGAGTTACGCGTTGCATAGGAAGATACCCACAACTTCCTTGATAAGACACACATGTAGGAGAAAACGAACAAAAAGTGATAAAAAAATGACTAAGAGCGTATGTAGCTTGTAAACGACTGTTACTAGCGACCTGCGGATAACGTCATCGTCTTTAGCCTGAAGCTTTTCATAAGAAAACACCAAGAACTCCCTTGATAAGACACACATTTAGGAGAATACAAGCAAAAAGTTATACAGAACAAAAGAATAGCGCCTTCAGCTCCTAAACGACTGTTACTAGCGACCTGCAATTGACGTCAGCGTCTTCAGCGTTAAGCCTTCATTAGGAAGAGACCCACAACTCCCTTAAAAAGACACACATTCAGGAGAAAACGAGCAAAAAGTGTTGTAAATTAAAATAAATGCGCCTGAAGGCTTATATAGGATGAGACAAACAACTCCCTTGAAAAGATACACATTTAGGAGAGAACGAGCAAAAGGTGATAAAAAACAAAAGAAAAGAGCTTGCAGCTCTTAAACGACTGTTACTAGCGACCTGATGATGACGTCAGCGTCTTCAGCGTAAAGTCTTCCATTTAAAGAGACCCACAACTCCCTTGAAAAGACACACAATTAGGAAAAAACAAGCAAAACGTGATAAAAAACAAAAGAAAAGCGCCTGCAGCTCGTAAACGACTGTTGATAGCGACATGCTGATGACGTCAGCGTCTTCAGAGTGAAGCCTTCCATTGAAAGAGACCCACAAGTCTCTTGAAAAGACAAACAATTAGGAAAAAACAAGCAAAACGTGATAAAAAAAAATAGAAATGCGCCAGCAGCTCGTAAACGACTGTTGATAGCGACATGATGATGACTTCAGCGTCTTCAGCGTGAAGCCTTCCATTGAAAGAGACCCACAACTCCGTTGAGAAGACAAACAATTAGGAGAAAACGATCAAAAAGTGATAAAAATGAAAAAGAAAAACGTCTGTAGCTCTAAACGACTGTTTCTAGTGACCTGCGAATGACGTCAGCGTCTTCAGCGTGTAGCCTTTCATAGGAAAAGACCCACAACTTCCTTGAAAAGACACACATCTGGGAGAAAACGAGCAAAAAGTGTTAAAAAAACAAAAGAAAATCGTCTTCAGCACCTAACTTATGTTACTAGCGACTAATTGTTGACGTCAGCTTCATCAGCGATAAGCCTTCTATAGGAAGAGACCAAAAACTCCGTTGAAAAGACACACAATTATGAGAAAACGAGCAAAAAGTGATAAAAAATGAGGAAGAGCGCCAGCTGCTCCTAAACGACTGTTACTAGCGACTTGCAGATAACGTCAGCGTCTTCAGCGTTAAGCCTTCCATTGGTAGAAACCCACAACTCACTTGTAAAGACACAAATTTAGGAGAAAACGATCTGAAAGTGATAAAAACAGAAGAAAAGCGCCTGCAGCTCGTAAACGACTGTTACTAGCGACCTGCGGATAACGTCAGCGTCTTTAGCGTGAAGCTTTTCATAGGAAAACACCAAGAACTCCCTTGATAAGACACACATTTAAGAGAAAACAAGCAAAAAGTGATACAGATCAAAAGAATAGCGCCTTCAGTTCCTAAACGACTGTTACTACCGACCTGAAATAGACGTCAGCGTCTTTAGCGTGAAGCTTACATTAGGATGAGACCCACAACTCCCTTAAAAAGACACACATTCAGGAGAAAACGAGCAAAAAGTGTTAAAAATTAAAAGAAATGCGCCTGCAGCTCCTAAAAAGATTTTCTAGCGACCTGCAAATGACGTCAGCGTCTTCAGCATAAAACCTATCATAGGAAGAGACCCAAAACTCCTTTGAGAAGAAACACATTTAGGAGAATACGATCAAAAAGTGATAATAAACAAAAGAAAAACGCCTGTATCTCCTAAACGACTGTTACTAGCGACCAGTGGTTGACGTCAGCGTCTTCAGAGTTACGCGTTGCATAGGAAGAGACCCACAACTTCCTTGATAAGACACACTATTCGGAAAAAACAAGCAAAACGTGATAAAAAATAAAAGAAAAGCGCCTGCAGCTCGTAAACGACTGATGCTAGCGACCTGATGATGACGTCAGCGTCTTCAGCGTGAAGCCTTTCATTGAAAGAGACCAACAACTTCCTTAAAAAGACACACATGTAGGAGAAAACAAGCAAAAAGTTATAAAAAACAAAAGATAAACGCCTGTATCTCCTAAACGTCTGTTACTAGTGACGTGCGGATGACGTCAGTGTTTTCAGCGTGAAGCCTTCCACGGGAAAAATGCCTCAACTCTCTTGAAAAAACACACATTTAGGAGAAAACGAGCAAAAAGTGTTGAAAATTAAATAGAAAAGCGCCTGCAGCTCCTAAAAGGCTTTTACTAGCGACCTGCAAATGACGTCAGCGTCTTCAGCGTAAAACCTTTCATAGGAAGAGACCCAAAACTCCTTTGAGAAAACAAAAATTTAGGAGGAAACGATAAAAAAGTGATAATAAACAATAGAAAAAATCCTGTATCTCCTAAACGACTGTTTCTAGCGACCTACAGATGACGTCAGCGTGTTCAGAATTACGCGTTGCATAGGAAGATACCCACAACTTCCTTGATAAGACACACTTGTAGGAGAAAACGAGCAAAAGGTGATAAGAAAATGACGAAGAGCGCCTGCAGCTACTAAAAAACTGCTACTAGCGACCTGCTGATAACGCCAGCATATTCAGCGTGAAGCGTTCCATAGTTAGAGACACACAATTCTATTGTAAAGACACATAGGAGTAAACGAGAAAAAGGAGATAAAAAAATGACAAAGAGCGTCGGCAGTCCCCAAAAGACTGTTACTACCGACCTGCAATTGACGTCAGCGTCTTCAGCGTGAAGCCTTCATTACGAAGAGACACACAACTCCCTTAAAAAGACACACATTCAGGAGAAAACGAGCAAAAAGTGTTGAAAATTAAAAGAAAAGCGCCTGCAGCTCCAAAAAGCCTTTTACTAGCGACCTGCAAATGACGTCAGCGTCTTCAGCGTAAAACCTTTCATAGGAAGAGACCCAAAACACTCTTGAGAAGACAAAAATTTAGGAGGAAACGATAAAAAAGTGATAATAAACAATAGAAAAACGCCTGTATCTCCTAAACTACTGTTTCTAGCGACCTGCAGATGACGTCAGCGTCTTCAGAGTTACGCGTTGCATAGGAAGATACCCACAACTTCCTTGATAAGACACACATGTAGGAGAAAACGAACAAAAAGTGATAAAAAAATGACTAAGAGCGTATGTAGCTTGTAAACGACTGTTACTAGCGACCTGCGGATAACGTCATCGTCTTTAGCCTGAAGCTTTTCATAAGAAAACACCAAGAACTCCCTTGATAAGACACACATTTAGGAGAATACAAGCAAAAAGTTATACAGAACAAAAGAATAGCGCCTTCAGCTCCTAAACGACTGTTACTAGCGACCTGCAATTGACGTCAGCGTCTTCAGCGTTAAGCCTTCATTAGGAAGAGACCCACAACTCCCTTAAAAAGACACACATTCAGGAGAAAACGAGCAAAAAGTGTTGTAAATTAAAATAAATGCGCCTGAAGGCTTATATAGGATGAGACAAACAACTCCCTTGAAAAGATACACATTTAGGAGAGAACGAGCAAAAGGTGATAAAAAACAAAAGAAAAGAGCTTGCAGCTCTTAAACGACTGTTACTAGCGACCTGATGATGACGTCAGCGTCTTCAGCGTAAAGTCTTCCATTTAAAGAGACCCACAACTCCCTTGAAAAGACACACAATTAGGAAAAAACAAGCAAAACGTGATAAAAAACAAAAGAAAAGCGCCTGCAGCTCGTAAACGACTGTTGATAGCGACATGCTGATGACGTCAGCGTCTTCAGAGTGAAGCCTTCCATTGAAAGAGACCCACAAGTCTCTTGAAAAGACAAACAATTAGGAGAATACGAGCAAAAAGTGATAAAAAAGAAAAAGAAAAACGTCTGTAGCTCCTAAACGACTGTTACTAGCGACCTGCGAATGACGTCAGCGTCTTCAGCGTGTAGCCTTTCATAGGAAAAGACCCACAACTTCCTTGAAAAGACACACATCTAGGAGAAAACGAGCAGAAAGTGTTAAAAACAAAAGAAAAGCGTTTGCAGCACCTAACTTATGTTACTAGCGACTAACCGTTGACGTCAGCTTCATCAGCGTTAAGCCTTCCCTTGGTAGAGACCAAAAACTTCTTTTAGAAGACATCTATTTGGTACAAAACGAGCAAAAAGTGAAAAAAAAAATAAAAGAAAAACGCCTGTAGCGACCTGCAAATGACGACAGCGTCTTCAGCGTAAAACCTTTCATTGGAAGAGACCCAAAACTCCCTTGAGAAGACACACATTTAGAAGAAAACGATAAAAAAGTGATAATAAACAATAGAAAAACGCCTGCATTTCCTAAACGTCTGTTACTATCGACGTGCGGATGACAGCAGCGTCTTCAGAGTTACGCGTTGCATACGATTATTTCCACAACTTCCTTGATAAGACACACATTTAGGAGAAAACGAGCAAAAAGTGATAAGAAAATGACGAAGAGCGCCTGCAGCTCCTAAACAACTGCTACTGGCGACCTGCAGATAACGTCAGCGTCTTCAGCGTTAAGCGTTCCAGAGGTAGAGACACACAACTATATTGTAAAGACACATATTTAGGAGTTAACGAGCAAAAAGCGATAAAAAAATGACAAAGAGCGTCGGCAGCTTTTAAAAGACTGTTACTAGCGACCTGCAATTGACGTCATCGTCTTCAGCGTGAAACCGTCCATAGGAAGAGACCCACAACTCCCTTGACTAGACACATTTAAAAGAAAACAAAATAAAAGTGATAATAACGAAAAGAAAAGCGCCTGCAGCTCCTAAACGACTGTTACCAGCGACGAGCAGATGACGTCAGCGTCTTCAGCGTGAAGCCTTCCAAAGATAAAGACACTCAACTCCATTGTAAAGACACACATTTAGATTTTATACTAAAATTTTGTACTTAAATTTTATTATTATTTTTCGACTATTATTCATATCGGTATACGTCTTAATCCTAGAAATAAACCTTGCAAAGGAAAAGTTAAATATTTAAAAAAAAATTATTGCTTGCTAAAATATGTTTAAATAAAGTGGTATTTTCATACGCGTTCATGTTTATGGCACTAATAAGTAATGATTTTATACTGAAATTCATTATTTTTATTTTCGATTATTTTGACAATGGTATACGTCTTGATGCCAGGAGAAAACCTTTCGAGTGTAAATTTTAATATTTTAAAAAAAATTAAATGCGTATTAAAATATGTTTAAAAGAAGTAGCGTTTTCATTGCTGTCCGTAGTAATGGTACCAATAGGGGTAGATTTTATACTAAAATTTTATTATTATTTTTCGACTATTATTCACATCGGTATACGTCTTAATCCTAGAAGTACACCTTACAAAGGAAATTTTTAATATTTAAAAAAAAATTAATGCTTGCTAGAATATGTTTAAATATAGTGGCATTTTCATTCGCGTTCATGGTTATGGCACCAATAAGTAATGATTTTATACTGAAATTAATATTTTTATTTTCGATTATTTTGACAATGGTATAAGTCTTGATGCCAGAAGAAAACCTTTCGAGTGAAAATTTTAATATTTTAAAAAAAATTAAATGCGTGCTAAAATATGTTTAAAAAAAGTAGCGTTTTCATTGCTGTCCAAGGTAATGGTACCAATAGGGGTAGATTTTATACTAAAATTTTATACTAAAATTTTATTATTATTTTTCGTCTCTTATTCACATCGGTATACGTCTTAATCCTAGAAGTAAACCTTACAAAGCAAAATTTAAATATTTAAAATAAATTTAATGCTTGCTAAAATATGTTTAAATAAAGTGGTATTTTCATACGCGTTTATGGTTATGGCACCAATAAGTAATGAAAACGCTACTTTTTTTAAACATATTTAAGCACGCATTTAATTTTTTTTTAAATATTAAAATTTACACTCGAAAGGTTTTCTTCTGGCATCAAGACGTATACAATTGTCAAAATAATCGAAAATAAAAATAATGAATTTCAGTATAAAATCATTACTTATTGGAGCCATAACTATGAACGCGTATGAAAATGCCACTTTATTTAAAAATATTTTTGCAAGCATAAAATTTTTTTCAAATATTTAAATTTTCCTTTGTAAGGTTTACTTCTAGGATTAAGACGTATACCGATGTGAATAATAGTCGAAAAATAGTAATAAAATTTTAGTATAAAATTTTAGTATAAAATCTACCCCTATTGGTACCATTACCACGGATAGCTATGAAAACGCTACTTTTTTTAAACATATTTTAGCACGCATTTAATTTTTTTTTAAATATTAAAATTTACAATCGAAGGGTTTTCTTCTGGCATCAAGATGTATACCATTGTCAAAATAATCGAAAATAAAAATAATGAATTTCAGTATAAAATCATTACTTATTGGTGCCATAACCATGAACGCATATGAAAATGCCGCTTTATTTAAAAATATTTTTGCAAGCATATAATTTTTTTAAAATATTTAAATTTTCCTTTGTAAGGTTTACTTCTAGGATTAAGACGTATACCGATGTGAATAATATTCGAAAAATAAAAATAAAATTTTAGTATAAAATTTTAGTATAAAATCTTCCCCTATTGGTACCATTACCACAGATAGCAATGAAAACGCTACTTTTTTTAAACATATTTTAGCACGCATTTAATTTTTTTTTAAATATTAAAATTTACACTCGAAAGGTTTTCTTTTGGCATCAAGACGTATACCATTGTCAAAATAATCGATAATAAAAATAATGAATTTCAGTATAAAATCATTACTTATTGGTGCCATAACCATGAACGCGTATGAAAATGCCACTTTATTTAAAAATATTTTTGCAAGCAAAAAATTTTTTTAAAATATTTAAATTTTCCTTTGTAAGGTTTACTTCTAGGATTAAGACGTATACCGATGTGAATAATAGTCGAAAAATAATAATAAAATTTTAGTATAAAATTTTAGTATAAAATCTACCCCTATTGGTACCATTACCACGGATAGCAATGAAAACGCTACTTTTTTTAAACATATTTTAGCACGCATTTAATTTTTTTTAAAATATTAAAATTTACACTCGAAAGGTTTTCTTCTGGCATCAAGACGTATACCATTGTCAAAATAATCGAAAATAAAAATAATGAATTTCAGTATAAAATCATTACTTATTGGTGCCATAACCATGAACGCGTATGAAAATGCCACTTTATTTAAAAATATTTTTGCAAGCATATATTTTTTTTTAAAATATTTAAATTTTCCTTTCTAAGGTTTACTTCTAGGATTAAGACGTATACCGATGTGAATAATAGTCGAAAAATAATAATAAAATTTTAGTATAAAATCTACCCCTATTGGTACCATTACCACGGATAGCAATGAAAACGCTACTTTTTTTAAACATATTTTAGCACGCATTTAATTTTTTTTAAATATTAAAATTTACACTCGAAAGAGTTTTTCTGGCATCAAGACATATACCATTGTCAAAAAAATCGAAAATAAAAATAATGAATTTCAGTATAAAATCATTACTTATTGGTGCCATAACCATGAACGCGTATGAAAATGCCACTTTATTTAAAAATATTTTTGCAAGCATAAAATTTTTTTAAAATATTTAAATTTTCCTTTGTAAGGTTTACTTCAAGGATTAAGACGTATACCGATGTGAATAATAGTCGAAAAATAATAATAAAATTTTAGTATAAAATTTTAGTAAAAAATCTACCCCTATTGGTACCATTACCACGGATAGCAATGAAAACGCTACTTTTTTAAACATATTTTAGCACGCATTTAATTTTTTTTAAAATATTAAAATTTACACTCGAAAGGTTTTCTTCTGGCATTAAGACGTATACCGTTGTCAAAATAAATGAAAATAAAAATAATGAATTTCAGTATAAAATCATTACTTATTGGTGCCATAACCATGAACGCGTATGAAAATGCCACTTTATTTAAAAATATTTTTGCAAGCATAAAATTTTTTTAAAATATTTAAATTTTCCTTTGTAAGGTTTACTTCTAGGATTAAGACGTATACCGATGTGAATAATAGTCGAAAAATAATAATAAAATTTTAGTATAAAATTTTAGTATAAAATCTACCCCTATTGGTACCATTACCACGGATAGCAATGAAAACGCTACTTTTTTTAAACATATTTTAGCACGCATTTAATTTTTTTTTAAATATTAAAATTTACACTCGAAAGGTTTTCTTCTGGCATCAAGACGTATACCATTGTCAAAATAATCGAAAATAAAAATAATGAATTTCAGTATAAAATCATTACTTATTGGTGCCATAACCATGAACGCGTATGAAAATGCCACTTTATTTAAAAATATTTTTGCAAGCATAAAATTTTTTTAAAATATTTAAATTTTCCTTTTTAAGGTTTACTTCTAGGATTAAGACGTATACCGATGTGAATAATGGTCGAAAAATAATAATAAAATTTTAGTATAAAATTTTAGTATAAAATCTACCCCTATTGGTACCATTACCACGGATAGCTATGAAAACGCTACTTTTTTTAAACATATTTTAGCACGCATTTAATTTTTTTTTAAATATTAAAATTTACACTCGAAAGGTTTTCTTCTGGCATCAAGACGTATACCATTGTCAAAATAATCGAAAATAAAAATAATGAATTTCAGTATAAAATTATTACTTATTGGTGCCATAACCATGAACGCGTATGAAAATGCCACTTTATTTAAAAATATTTTTGCAAGCATAAAATTTTTTTAAAATATTTAAATTTTCCTTTGTAAGGTTTACTTCTAGGATTAAGACGTATACCGATGTGAATAATAGTCGAAAAATAATAATAAAATTTTAGTATAAAATTTTAGTATAAAATCTACCCCTATTGGTACCATTACCACGGATAGCAATGAAAACGATACTTTTTTTAAACATATTTTAGCACGCATTTAATTTTTTTTTAAATATTAAAATTTACACTCGAAAGGTTTTCTTCTGGCATCAAGACGTATACCATTGTCAAAATAATCGAAAATAAAAATAATGAATTTCAGTATAAAATCATTACTTATTGGTGCCATAACCATGAACGCGTATGAAAATGCCACTTTATTTAAAAATATTTTTGCAAGCATATAATTTTTTTAAAATATTTAAATTTTCCTTTGTAAGGTTTACTTCTTGGATTAAGACGTATACCGATGTGAATAATAGTCGAAAAAAAATAATAAAATTTTAGTATAAAATTTTAGTATAAAATCTACCCCTAATGGTACCATTACCACGGATAGCTATGAAAACGCTACTTTTTTTAAACATATTTTAGCACGCATTTAATTTTTTTTTAAATATTAAAATTTACACTCGAAAGGTTTTCTTCTGGCATCAAGATGTATACCATTGTCAAAATAATCGAAAATAAAAATAATGAATTTCAGTATAAAATCATTACTTATTGGTGCCATAACCATGAACGCGTATGAAAATGCCGCTTTATTTAAAAATATTTTTGCAAGCATAAAATTTTTTTAAAATATTTAAATTTTCCTTTGTAAGGTTTACTTCTAGGATTAAGACGTATACCGATGTGAATAATAGTCGAAAAATAATAATAAAATTTTAGTATAAAATTTTAGTATAAAATCTACCCCTATTGGTACCATTACTACGGATAGCAATAAAACGCTACTTTTTTAAACATATTTTAGCACGCATTTAATTTTTTTTTTAAATATTAAAATTTACACTCGAAAGGTTTTCTTCTGGCATCAAGACGTATACCATTGTCAAAATAATCGAAAATAAAAATAATGAATTTCAGAAAAAAATCATTACTTATTGGTGCCATAACCATGAACGCGTATGAAAATGCCACTTTATTTAAAAATTTTTTTGCAAGCATAAAATTTTTTTAAAATATTTAAATTTTCCTTTGTATGGTTTACTTCTAGGATTAAGACGTGTACCGATGTGAATAATATTCGAACAATAAAAATAAAATTTTAGTATAAAATTTTAGTATAAAATCTTCCCCTATTGGTACCATTACCACCGATAGAAATGAAAACGCTACTTTTTTTAAACATATTTTAGCACGCATTTAATTTTTTTTTAAATATTAAAATTTACACTCGAAAGGTTTTCTTTTGGCATCAAGACGTATACCATTGTCAAAATAATCGATAATAAAAATAATGAATTTCAGTATAAAATCATTACTTATTGGTGCCATAACCATGAACGCGTATGAAAATGCCACTTTATTTAAAAATATTTTTGCAAGCATAAAATTTTTTTAAAATATTTAAATTTTCCTTTGTAAGGTTTACTTCTAGGATTAAGACGTATACCGATGTGAATAATAGTCGAAAAATAATAATAAAATTTTAGTATAAAATTTTAGTATAAAATCTACCCCTATTACCACGGATAGCAATGAAAACGCTACTTTTTTTAAACATATTTTAGCACGCATTTAATTTTTTTTTTAAATATTAAAATTTACACTCGAAAGGTTTTCTTCTGGCATCAAGACGTATACCATTGTCAAAATAATCGAAAATAAAAATAATGAATTTCAGTATAAAATTATTACTTATTGGTGCCATAACCATGAACGCGTATGAAAATGCCACTTTATTTAAAAATATTTTTGCAAGCATAAAATTTTTTTAAAATATTTAAATTTTCCTTTGTAAGGTTTACTTCTAGGATTAAGACGTATACCGATGTGAATAATAGTCGAAAAATAATAATAAAATTTTAGTATAAAATTTTAGTATAAAATCTACCCCTATTGGTACCATTACCACGGATAGCAATGAAAACGATACTTTTTTTAAACATATTTTAGCACGCATTTAATTTTTTTTTAAATATTAAAATTTACACTCGAAAGGTTTTCTTCTGGCATCAAGACGTATACCATTGTCAAAATAATCGAAAATAAAAATAATGAATTTCAGTATAAAATCATTACTTATTGGTGCCATAACCATGAACGCGTATGAAAATGCCACTTTATTTAAAAATATTTTTGCAAGCATATAATTTTTTTAAAATATTTAAATTTTCCTTTGTAAGGTTTACTTCTTGGATTAAGACGTATACCGATGTGAATAATAGTCGAAAAAAAATAATAAAATTTTAGTATAAAATTTTAGTATAAAATCTACCCCTAATGGTACCATTACCACGGATAGCTATGAAAACGCTACTTTTTTTAAACATATTTTAGCACGCATTTAATTTTTTTTTAAATATTAAAATTTACACTCGAAAGGTTTTCTTCTGGCATCAAGATGTATACCATTGTCAAAATAATCGAAAATAAAAATAATGAATTTCAGTATAAAATCATTACTTATTGGTGCCATAACCATGAACGCGTATGAAAATGCCGCTTTATTTAAAAATATTTTTGCAAGCATAAAATTTTTTTAAAATATTTAAATTTTCCTTTGTAAGGTTTACTTCTAGGATTAAGACGTATACCGATGTGAATAATAGTCGAAAAATAATAATAAAATTTTAGTATAAAATTTTAGTATAAAATCTACCCCTATTGGTACCATTACTACGGATAGCAATAAAACGCTACTTTTTTAAACATATTTTAGCACGCATTTAATTTTTTTTTTAAATATTAAAATTTACACTCGAAAGGTTTTCTTCTGGCATCAAGACGTATACCATTGTCAAAATAATCGAAAATAAAAATAATGAATTTCAGAAAAAAATCATTACTTATTGGTGCCATAACCATGAACGCGTATGAAAATGCCACTTTATTTAAAAATTTTTTTGCAAGCATAAAATTTTTTTAAAATATTTAAATTTTCCTTTGTATGGTTTACTTCTAGGATTAAGACGTGTACCGATGTGAATAATATTCGAACAATAAAAATAAAATTTTAGTATAAAATTTTAGTATAAAATCTTCCCCTATTGGTACCATTACCACCGATAGAAATGAAAACGCTACTTTTTTTAAACATATTTTAGCACGCATTTAATTTTTTTTTAAATATTAAAATTTACACTCGAAAGGTTTTCTTTTGGCATCAAGACGTATACCATTGTCAAAATAATCGATAATAAAAATAATGGATTTCAGTATAAAATCATTACTTATTGGTGCCATAACCATGAACGCGTATGAAAATGCCACTTTATTTAAAAATATTTTTGCAAGAATATATTTTTTTTAAAATATTTAAATTTTCCTTTGTAAGGTTTACTTCTAGGATTAAGACGTATACCGATGTGAATAATAGTCGAAAAATAATAATAAAATTTTAGTATAAAATCTACCCCTATTGGTACCATTACCACGGATAGCAATGAAAACGCTACTTTTTTTAAACATATTTTAGCACGCATTTAATTTTTTTTAAATATTAAAATTTACACTCGAAAGAGTTTTTCTGGCATCAAGACGTATACCATTGTCAAAATAATCGAAAATAAAAATAATGAATTTCAGTATAAAATCATTACTTATTGGTGCCATAACCATGAACGCGTATGAAAATGCCACTTTATTTAAAAATATTTTTGCAAGCATAAAATTTTTTTAAAATATTTAAATTTTCCTTTGTAAGGTTTACTTCTAGGATTAAGACGTATACCGATGTGAATAATAGTCGAAAAATAATAATAAAATTTTAGTATAAAATTTTAGTATAAAATCTACCCCTATTGGTACCATTACCACGGATAGCAATGAAAACACTACTTTTTTTAAACATATTTTAGCACGCATTTAATTTTTTTTTAAATATTTAAATTTACACTCGAAAGGTTTTCTTCTAGCATCAAGACGTATACCATTGTCAAAATAATCGAAAATAAAAATAATGAATTTCAGTATAAAATCATTACTTATTGGTATAACCATAAACGCGTATGAAAATGCCACTTTATTTAAAAATATATTTGCAAGCATTAAATTTTATTAGAAATATTTAAATTTTCCTTTGTAAGGTTTACTTCTAGGATTAAGACGTATACCGATGTGAATAATATTTGAAAAATAATAATAAAATTTTAGTATAAAATTTTAGTATAAAATCTACCCCTATTGGTACCATTACCACGGATAGCAATGAAAACGCTACTTTTTTAAACATATTTTAGCACGCATTTAATTTTTTTTAAAATATTAAAATTTACACTCGAAAGGTTTTCTTCTGGCATCAAGACGTATACAATTGTCAAAATAATCGAAAATAAAAATAATGAATTTCAGTATAAAATCATTACTTATTGGTGCCATAACCATGAACGCGTATGAAAATGCCACTTTATTTAAAAATATTTTTGCAAGCATAAATTTTTTTTAAAATATTTAAATTTTCCTTTGTAAGGTTTACTTCTAGGATTAAGACGTATACCGATGTGAATAATAGTCGAAAAATAATAATAAAATTTTAGTATAAAATTTTAGTATAAAATCTACCCCTATTGGTACCATTACCACGGATAGCAATGAA
This sequence comes from Zhengitettix transpicula, assembly GCA_037074705.1. Classification (NCBI taxonomy): domain Eukaryota; kingdom Metazoa; phylum Arthropoda; class Insecta; order Orthoptera; family Tetrigidae; genus Zhengitettix; species Zhengitettix transpicula. The sequence continues at coordinate 114,651 of JAYJMR010000011.1, read as the reverse complement.
AACGCTACTTTTTTTAAACATATTAAAGCACGCATTTAATTTTTTTTAAAATATTAAAATTTACACTCGAAAGGTTTTCTTCTGGCATCTAGACGTATATCGTTTTCAAAATAATCGAAAATAAAAATAATGAATTTCATTATAAAATCATTACTTATTGGTGCCATAACCATGAACGCGTATGAAAATGCCACTTTAATTAAAAATATTTTTGCAAGCATAAAATTTTTTTAAAATATTTAAATTTTCCTTTGTAAGGTTTACTTCTAGGAATAAGACGTATACCGATGTGAATAATAGTCGAAAAATAATAATAAAATTTTAGTATAAAATTTTAGTATAAAATCTACCCCTATTGGTACCATTACCACGGATAGCAATGAAAACGCTACTTTTTTTAAACATATTTTAGCACGCATTTAATTTTTTTTTAAATATTAAAATTTACACTCGAAAGGTTTTCTTCTATGATCAAGACGTATACCATTGTCAAAATAATCGAAAATAAAAATAATGAATTTCAGTATAAAATCATTACTTATTGGTGCCATAACCATGAACGCATATGAAAATGCCACTTTATTTAAAAATATTTTTGCAAGCATAAAATTTTTTTAAAATATTTAAATTTTCCTTTGTAAGGTTTACTTCTAGGATTAAGACGTATACAGATGTGAATAATAGTCGAAAAATAATAATAAAATTTTAGTATAAAATCTACCTCTATTGGTACCATTACCACGGATAGCAATGAAAACGCTACTTTTTTTAAACATATTTTAGCACGCATTAAATTTTTTTTTAAATATTAAAATTTACACTCAAAAGGTTTTCTTCTGGCATCAAGACGTATACCATTGTCAAAATAATCGAAAATAAAAATAATGAATTTCAGTATAAAATCATTACTTATTGGTGCCATAACCATGAACGCGTATGAAAATGCCACTTTATTTAAAAATATTTTTGCAAGCATTAAATTTTATTAGAAATATTTAAATTTTTCTTTGTAAGGTTTACTTCTAGGATTAAGACGTATACCGATGTGAATAATAGTCGAAAAATAATAATAAAATTTTAGTATAAAATTTTAGTATAAAATCTACCCCTACTGGTACGATTACCACGGATAGCAATGAAAACGTTACTTTTTTAAACATATTTTAGCACGCATTTAATTTTTTTTAAAATATTAAAATTTACACTCGAAAGGTTTTCTTCTGGCATTAAGACGTATACCGTTGTCAAAATAATCGAAAATAAAAATAATGAATTTCAGTATAAAATCATTACTTATTGGTGCCATAACCATGAACGCGTATGAAAATGCCACTTTATTTAAAAATATTTTTGCAAGCATAAAATTTTTTTAAAATATTTAAATTTTCCTTTGTAAGGTTTACTTCTAGGATTAAGACGTATACCGATGTGAATAATAGTCGAAAAATAATAATAAAATTTTAGTATTAAATTTTAGTATAAAATCTACCCTTATCGGTACCATTACCACGGATAGCAATGAAAACGCTACTTTTTTTAAACATATTTTAGCACGCATTTAATTTTTTTTAAATATTAAAATTTACACTCGAAAGGTTTTCTTCTGGCATCAAGACGTATACAATTGTCAAAATAATCGAAAATAAAAATAATGAATTTCAGTATAAAATCATTACTTATTGGTGCCATAACCATGAACGCGTATGAAAATGCCACTTTATTTAAAAATATTTTTGCAAGCATAAATTTTTTTTAAAATATTTAAATTTTCCTTTGTAAGGTTTACTTCTAGGATTAAGACGTATACCGATGTGAATAATAGTCGAAAAATAATAATAAAATTTTAGTATAAAATTTTAGTATAAAATCTACCCCTATTGGTACCATTACCACGGATAGCAATGAAAACGCTACTTTTTTTAAACATATTAAAGCACGCATTTAATTTTTTTTAAAATATTAAAATTTACACTCGAAAGGTTTTCTTCTGGCATCTAGACGTATATCGTTTTCAAAATAATCGAAAATAAAAATAATGAATTTCATTATAAAATCATTACTTATTGGTGCCATAACCATGAACGCGTATGAAAATGCCACTTTAATTAAAAATATTTTTGCAAGCATAAAATTTTTTTAAAATATTTAAATTTTCCTTTGTAAGGTTTACTTCTAGGAATAAGACGTATACCGATGTGAATAATAGTCGAAAAATAATAATAAAATTTTAGTATAAAATTTTAGTATAAAATCTACCCCTATTGGTACCATTACCACGGATAGCAATGAAAACGCTACTTTTTTTAAACATATTTTAGCACGCATTTAATTTTTTTTTAAATATTAAAATTTACACTCGAAAGGTTTTCTTCTATGATCAAGACGTATACCATTGTCAAAATAATCGAAAATAAAAATAATGAATTTCAGTATAAAATCATTACTTATTGGTGCCATAACCATGAACGCATATGAAAATGCCACTTTATTTAAAAATATTTTTGCAAGCATAAAATTTTTTTAAAATATTTAAATTTTCCTTTGTAAGGTTTACTTCTAGGATTAAGACGTATACAGATGTGAATAATAGTCGAAAAATAATAATAAAATTTTAGTATAAAATCTACCTCTATTGGTACCATTACCACGGATAGCAATGAAAACGCTACTTTTTTTAAACATATTTTAGCACGCATTAAATTTTTTTTTAAATATTAAAATTTACACTCAAAAGGTTTTCTTCTGGCATCAAGACGTATACCATTGTCATAATAATCGAAAATAAAAATAATGAATTTCAGTATAAAATCATTACTTATTGGTGCCATAACCATGAACGCGTATGAAAATGCCACTTTATTTAAAAATATTTTTGCAAGCATTAAATTTTATTAGAAATATTTAAATTTTTCTTTGTAAGGTTTACTTCTAGGATTAAGACGTATACCGATGTGAATAATAGTCGAAAAATAATAATAAAATTTTAGTATAAAATTTTAGTATAAAATCTACCCCTACTGGTACCATTACCACGGATAGCAATGAAAACGCTACTTTTTTAAACATATTTTAGCACGCATTTAATTTTTTTTAAAATATTAAAATTTACACTCGAAAGGTTTTCTTCTGGCATTAAGACGTATACCGTTGTCAAAATAATCGAAAATAAAAATAATGAATTTCAGTATAAAATCATTACTTTTTGGTGCCATAACCATGAACGCGTATGAAAATGCCACTTTAATTAAAAATATTTTTGCAAGCATAAAATTTTTTTAAAATATTTAAATTTTCCTTTGTAAGGTTTACTTCTAGGAATAAGACGTATACCGATGTGAATAATAGTCGAAAAATAATAATAAAATTTTAGTATAAAATTTTAGTATAAAATCTACCCCTATTGGTACCATTACCACGGATAGCAATGAAAACGCTACTTTTTTTAAACATATTTTAGCACGCATTTAATTTTTTTTTAAATATTAAAATTTACACTCGAAAGGTTTTCTTCTATGATCAAGACGTATACCATTGTCAAAATAATCGAAAATAAAAATAATGAATTTCAGTATAAAATCATTACTTATTGGTGCCATAACCATGAACGCGTATGAAAATGCCACTTTATTTAAAAATATTTTTGCAAGCATAAAATTTTTTTAAAATATTTAAATTTTCCTTTGTAAGGTTTACTTCTAGGATTAAGACGTATACAGATGTGAATAATAGTCGAAAAATAATAATAAAATTTTAGTATAAAATCTACCCCTATTGGTACCATTACCACGGATAGCAATGAAAACGCTACTTTTTTTAAACATATTTTAGCAAGCATTAAATTTTTTTTTAAATATTAAAATTTACACTCAAAAGGTTTTCTTCTGGCATCAAGACGTATACCATTGTCAAAATAATCGAAAATAAAAATAATGAATTTCAGTATAAAATCATTACTTATTGGTGCCATAACCATGAACGCGTATGAAAATGCCACTTTATTTAAAAATATTTTTGCAAGCATTAAATTTTATTAGAAATATTTAAATTTTTCTTTGTAAGGTTTACTTCTAGGATTAAGACGTATACCGATGTGAATAATAGTCGAAAAATAATAATAAAATTTTAGTATAAAATTTTAGTATAAAATCTACCCCTACTGGTACCATTACCACGGATAGCAATGAAAACGTTACTTTTTTAAACATATTTTAGCACGCATTTAATTTTTTTTAAAATATTTAAATTTACACTCGAAAGGTTTTCTTCTGGCATTAAGACGTATACCGTTGTCAAAATAATCGAAAATAAAAATAATGAATTTCAGTATAAAATCATTACTTATTGGTGCCATAACCATGAACGCGTATGAAAATGCCACTTTATTTAAAAATATTTTTGCAAGCATAAAATTTTTTTAAAATATTTAAATTTTCCTTTGTAAGGTTTACTTCTAGGATTAAGACGTATACCGATGTGAATAATAGTCGAAAAATAATAATAAAATTTTAGTATTAAATTTTAGTATAAAATCTACCCTTATCGGTACCATTACCACGGATAGCAATGAAAACGCTACTTTTTTTAAACATATTTTAGCACGCATTTAATTTTTTTTAAATATTAAAATTTATACTCGAAAGGCTTTCTTCTGGCATCAAGACGTATACCATTGTCAAAATAATCGAAAATTAAAAATAATGAATTTCAGTATAAAATCATTACTTATTGGTGTTATAACCATGAATGCGTATGAAAATGCCACCTTATTTAAAAATATTTTTGCAAGAATTAAATTTTATTAAAAATATTTAAATTTTCCTTTGTAAGGTTTACTTCTAGGATTAAGACGTATACCGATGTGAATAATAGTCGAAAAATAATAATAAAATTTTAGTATAAAATTTTAGTATAAAATCTACCCCTATTGGTACCATTACCACGGATAGCAATGAAAACGCTACTTTTTTTAAACATATTTTAGCACGCATTTAATTTTTTTTTTAATATTAAAATTTACACTCGAAAGGTTTTCTTCTGGCATCAAGACGTATACCATTGTCAAAATAATCGAAAATAAAAATAATGAATTTCAGTATAAAATCATTACTTATTGGTGCCATAACCATGAACGCGTATGAAAATGCCACTTTATTTAAAAATATTTTTGCAAGCATAAAATTTTTTTAAAATATTTAAATTTTCCTTTGTAAGGTTTACTTCTAGGATTAAGACGTATACCGATGTGAATAATAGTCGAAAAATAATAATAAAATTTTAGTATAAAATTTTAGTATAAAATCTACCCCTATTGGTACCATTACCACGGATAGCAATGAAAACGCTATTTTTTTAAACATATTTTAGCACGCATTTAATTTTTTTTTAAATATTAAAATTTACACTCGAAAGGTTTTCTTCTGGCATCAAGACGTATACCATTGTCCAAATAATCGAAAATAAAAATAATGAATTTCAGTATAAAATCATTACTTATTGGTGCCATAACCATGAACGCGTATGAAAATGCCACTTTATTTAAAATTTTTTTTTGCTAGCATAAAATTTTTTTAAAATATTTGAATTTTCCTTTGTAAGGTTTACTTCTAGGATGTGAATAATAGTCGAAAAATAATAATAAAATTTTTGTATTAAATTTTAGTATAAAATCTACCCCTATTGGTACCATTACCACGGATAGCAATGAAAACGCTACTTTTTTGAACATATTTTAGCACGAATTTAATTTTTTTTAAAATATTAAAATTTACACTCGAAAGGTTTTCTTCTATAATCAAGACGTATACCATTGTCAAAATAATCGAAAATAAAAATAATGAATTTCAGTATAAAATCATTACTTATTGGTGCCATAACCATGAACGCGTATGAATATGCCACTTTATTTAAAAATATTTTTGCAAGCATAAAATTTTTTTAAAATATTTAAATTTTCCTTTGTAAGGTTTACTTCACAGATGTGAATAATAGTCGAAAAATAATAATAAAATTTTAGTATAAAATCTACCCGTATTGGTACCATTACCACGGATAGCAATGAAAACGCTACTTTTTTTAAACATATTTTAGCAAGCATTAAATTTTTTTTTAAATATTAAAATTTACACTCAAAAGGTTTTCTTCTGGCATCAAGACGTATACATTTGTCAAAATAATCGAAAATAAAAATAATGAATTTCAGTATAAAATCATTACTTATTGGTGCCATAACCATGAACGCGTATGAAAATGCCACTTTATTTAAAAATATTTTTGCAAGCATTAAATTTTATTAGAAATATTTAAATTTATCTTTGTAAGGTTTACTTCTAGGATTAAGACGTATACCGATGTGAATAATAGTCGAAAAATAATAATAAAATTTTAGTATAAAATTTTAGTATAAAATCTACCCCTACTGGTACCATTACCACGGATAGCAATGAAAACGCTACTTTTTTAAACATATTTTAGCACGCATTTAATTTTTTTTAAAATATTAAAATTTACACTCGAAAGGTTTTCTTCTGGCATTAAGACGTATACCGTTGTCAAAATAATCGAAAATAAAAATAATGAATTTCAGTATAAAATCATTACTTATTGGTGCCATAACCATGAACGCGTATGAAAATGCCACTTTATTTAAAAATATTTTTGCAAGCATAAAATTTTTTTAAAATATTTAAATTTTCCTTTGTAAGGTTTACTTCTAGGATTAAGACGTATACCGATGTGAATAATAGTCGAAAAATAATAATAAAATTTTAGTATAAATTTTTGGTATAAAATCTACCCCTATTGGTACCATTACCCCGGATAGCAATGAAAACACTATTTTTTTTAAACATATTTTAGCACGCATTTAATTTTTTTTTAAATATTAAAATTTACACTCGAAATGTTTTCTTCTGGCATCAAGACGTATACCATTGTCAAAATAATCGAAAATAAAAATAATGAATTTCAGTATAAAATCATTTTTTATTGGTGCCATAACCATGAACGCGTATGAAAATGCCACTTTATTTAAAAATATTTTTGCAAGCATTAAATTTTATTAAAAATATTTAAATTTTCCTTTGTAAGGTTTACTTCTAGGATTAAGACGTATACCGATGTGAATAATAGTCGAAAAATAATTATAAAATTTTAGTATAAAATTTTAGTATAAAATCTACCCCTATTGGTACCATTACCACGGATAGCAATGAAAACGCTACTTTTTTTAAACATATTTTAGCACGCATTTAATTTTTTTTTTAATATTAAAATTTACACTCGAAAGGTTTTCTTCTGGCATCAAGACGTATACCATTGTCAAAATAATCGAAAATAAAAATAATGAATTTCAGTATAAAATCATTACTTATTGGTGCCATAACCATGAACGCGTATGAAAATGCAACTTTATTTAAAAATATTTTTGCAAGCATAAAATTTTTTTAAAATATTTAAATTTTCCTTTGTAAGGTTTACTTCTAGGATTAAGACGTATACCGATGTGAATAATAGTCGAAAAATAATAATAAAATTTTAGTATAAAATTTTAGTATAAAATCTACCCCTATTGGTACCATTACCACGGATAGCAATGAAAACGCTACTTTTTTTAAACATATTTTAGCACGCATTTAATTTTTTTTTAAATATTAAAATTTACACTCGAAAGGTTTTCTTCTGGCATCAAGACGTATACCATTGTCCAAATAATCGAAAATAAAAATAATGAATTTCAGTATAAAATCATTACTTATTGGTGCCATAACCATGAACGCGTATGAAAATGCCACTTTATTTAAAATTTTTTTTTGCTAGCATAAAATTTTTTTAAAATATTTGAATTTTCCTTTGTAAGGTTTACTTCTAGGATGTGAATAATAGTCGAAAAATAATAATAAAATTTTTGTATTAAATTTTAGTATAAAATCTACCCCTATTGGTACCATTACCACAGATAGCAATGAAAACGCTACTTTTTTGAACATATTTTAGCACGAATTTAATTTTTTTTAAAATATTAAAATTTACACTCGAAAGGTTTTCTTCTGGCATCAAGACGTATACCATTGTCAAAATAATCATTACTTATTGGTGCCATAACCATGAACGCGTATGAAAATGCCACTTTATTTAAAAATATTTTTGCAAGCATAAAATTTTTTTAAAATATTTAAATTTTCCTTTGAAATTTTACTTCTAGGATTAAGACGTATACCGATGTGAATAATAGTCGAAAAATAATAATAAAATTTTTGTATAAAATTTTAGTATAAAATCTACCCCTATTGGTACCATTACCACGGATAGCAATGAAAACGCTACTTTTTTAAACATATTTTGGCACGCATTTAATTTTTTTTAAAATATTAAAATTTACACTCGAAAGGTTTTCTTCTGGCATCAAGACGTATACCATTTTCAAAATAATCGAAAATAAAAATAATGAATTTCAGTATAAAATCATTACTTATTGGTGCCATAACCATGAAACGCGTATGAAAAAGCCACTTTATTTAAAAATATTTTTGCAAGCATAAATTTTTTTTTAAAATATTTAAATTTTCCTTTGTAAGGTTTACTTCTAGGATTAAGACGTATACCGATGTGAATAATAGTCGAAAAATAATAATAAAATTTTAGTATAAAATTTTAGTATAAAATCTACCCCTATTGGTACCATTACCACGGATAGCAATGAAAACGCTACTTTTTTTAAACATATTTTAGCACGCATTTAATTTTTTTTTAAATATTAAAATTTACATTCGAAAGGTTTTCTTCTGGCATCAAGACGTTTACCATTGTCAAAATAATCGAAAATAAAAATAATAAATTTCAGTATAAAATCATTACTTATTGGTGCCATAACCATGAACGCGTATGAAAATGCCGCTTTGTTTAAAAATTATTTTGCAAGCATAAAATTTTTTTAAAATATTTAAATTTTCCTTTGTAAGGTTTACTTCTAGGATTAAGACGTATACCGATGTGAATAATAGTCGAAAAATAATAATAAAATTTTAGTATAAAATTTTAGTATAAAATCTACCCCTATTGGTACCATTACCACGGATAGCAATGAAAACGCTACTTTTTTTAAACATATTTTAGCACGCATTTAATTTTTTTTTAAATATTAAAATTTACACTCGAAAGGTTTTCTTCTGGCATCAAGACGTATACCATTGTCCAAATAATCGAAAATAAAAATAATGCATGTCAGTATAAAATCATTACTTATTGGTGCCATAACCATGAACGCGTATGAAAATGCCACTTTATTTAAAAATATTTTTGCAAGCATAAAATTTTTTTAAAATATTTAAATTTTCCTTTGTAAGGTTTACTTCTAGGATTAAGACGTATACCGATGTGAATAATAGTCGAAAAATAATAATAAAATTTTAGTATAAAATTTTAGTATAAAATCTACCCCTATTGGTACCATTACCACGGATAGCAATGAAAACGCTACTTTTTTTAAACATATTTTAGCACGCATTTAATTTTTTTTTAAATATTAAAATTTACACTCGAAAGGTTTTCTTCTGGCATCAAGACGTATACCATTGTCAAAATAATCGAAAATAAAAATAATGAATTTCAGTATAAAATCATTACTTATTGGTGTTATAACCATGAACGCGTATGAAAATGCCACTTTATTTAAACATATTTTTGCAAACATAAAATTTTTTTAAAATATTTAAATTTTCCTTTGTAAGATTTACTTCTAGGATTAAGACGTATACCGATGTGAATAATAGTCGAAAAATAATAATAAAATTTTAGTATAAAATTTTAGTATAAAATCTACCCCTATTGGTACCATTACCACGGATAGCAATGAAAACGCTACTTTTTTTAAACATATTTTAGCACGCATTTAATTTTTTTTTAAATATTAAAATTTACACTCGAAAGGTTTTCTTCTGGCATCAAGACGTATACCATTGTCAAAATAATCGAAAATAAAAATAATGAATTTCAGTATAAAATCATTACTTATTGGTGCCATAACCATGAACGCGTATGAAAATGCCACTTTATTTAAAAATATTTTTGCAAGCATAAAATTTTTTTAAAATATTTAAATTTTCCTTTGTAAGGTTTACTTTTAGGATTAAGACGTATACCGATGTGACTAATAGTTGAAAAATAATAATAAAATTTTTGTATAAAATTTTAGTATAAAATATACCCCTATTGGTACCATTACCACGGATAGCAATGAAAACGCTACTTTTTTAAACATATTTTAGCACGAATTTAATTTTTTTTAAAATATTAAAATTTACACTCGAAAGGTTTTCTTCTGGCATCAAGACGTATACCATTGTCAAAATAATCTAAAATAAAAATAATGAATTTCAGTATAAAATCATTACTTATTGGTGCCATAACCATGAACGCGTATGAAAATGCCACTTTATTTAAAAATATTTTTGCAAGCATAAAATTTTTTTAAAATATTTAAATTTTCCTTTGAAAGGTTTACTTCTAGGATTAAGACGTATACCGATGTGAATAATAGTCGAAAAATAATAATAAAATTTTAGAATAAAATTTTAGTATAAAATCTACCCCTATTGGTACCATTACCACGGATAGCAATAAAAACGCTACTTTTTTTAAACATATTTTAGCACGCATTTAATTTTTTTTTAAATATTAAAATTTACACTCGAAAGGTTTTCTTCTGGCATCAAGACGTATACCATTGTCAAAATAATCGAAAATAAAAATAATGAATTTCAGTATAAAATCATTACTTATTGGTGTTATAACCATGAACGCGTATGAAAATGCCACTTTATTTAAAAATATTTTTGCAAGCATAAAATTTTTTTAAAATATTTAAATTTTCCTTTGTAAGATTTACTTCTAGGATTAAGACGTATACCGATGTGAATTATAGTCGAAAAATAATAATAAAATTTTAGTATAAAATTTTAGTATAAAATCTACCCGTATTGGTACCATTACCACGGATAGCAATGAAATCGCTACTTTTTTTAAACATATTTTAGCACGCATTTAATTTTTTTTTAAATATTAAAATTTACACTCGAAAGGTTTTCTTCTGGCATCAAGACGTTTACCATTGTCAAAATAATCGAAAATAAAAATAATGAATTTCAGTATAAAATCATTACTTATTGGTGCCATAACCATGAAAGCGTATGAAAATGCCACTTTATTTAAAAATATTTTTGCAAGCATAAAATTTTTTTAAAATATTTAAATTTTCCTTTGTAAGGTTTACTTCTAGGATTAAGACGTATACCGATGTGAATAATAGTCGAAAAATAATAATAAAATAATAATAAAATTTTAGTATAAAATTTTAGTATAAAATCTACCCCTATTGGTACCATTACCACGGATAGCAATGAAAACGCTACTTTTTTTAAACATATTTCAGCACGCATTTAATTTTTTTTTAAATATTAAAATTTACACTCGAAAGGTTTTCTTCTGGCATCAAGACGTATACCATTGTCAAAATAATCAAAAATAAAAATAATGAATTTCAGTATAAAATCATTACTTATTAGTGTTATAACCATGAACGCGTATGAAAATTCCACTTTATTTAAAAATATTTTTGCAAGCATAAAATTTTTTTAAAATATTTAAATTTTCATTTGTAAGATTTACTTCTAGGATTAAGACGTATACCGATGTGAATAATAGTCGAAAAATAATAATAAAATTTTAGTATAAAATTTTAGTATAAAATCTACCCCTATTGGTACCATTACCACGGATAGCAATGAAAACGCTACTTTTTTTAAACATATTTTAGCACGCATTTAATTTTTTTTTAAATATTAAAATTTACACTCGAAAGGTTTTCTTCTGGCATCAAGACGTTTACCATTGTAAAAATAATCGAAAATAAAAATAATGAATTTCAGTATAAAATCATTACTTATTGGTGCCATAACCATGAACGCGTATGAAAATGCCACTTTATTTAAAAATATTTTTGCATTAATAAAATTTTTTTAAAATATTTAAATTTTCCTTAGTAAGGTTTACTTCTAGGATTAAGACGTATACCGATGTGAATAATAGTCGAAAAATAATAATAAATTTTAGGATAAAATTTTAGTATAAAATCTACCCCTATTGGTACCATTACCACGGATAGCAATGAAAACGCTACTTTTTTTAAACATATTTTAGCACGCATTGAATTATTTTTTAAATATTAAAATTTACACTCGAAAGGTTTTCTTCTGGCATCAAGACGTATACCATTGTCAAAATAATCGAAAATAAAAATAATGAATTTCAGTATAAAATCATTACTTATTAGTGTTATAACCATGAACGCGTATGAAAATGCCACTTTATTTAAAAATATTTTTGCAAGCATAAAATTTTTTTAAAATATTTAAATTTTCCTTTGTAAGATTTACTTCTAGGATTAAGACGTATACCGATGTGAATAATAGTCGAAAAATAATAATAAAATTTTAGTATAAAATTTTAGTATAAAATCTACCCCTATTGGTACCATTACCACGGATAGCAATAAAAACGCTACTTTTTTAAAACATATTTTAGCACGCATTTAATTTTTTTTAAATATTAAAATTTACACTCGAAAGGTTTTCTTCTGGCATCAAGACGTATACCATTGTCAAAATAATCGAAAATAAAAATAATGAATTTCAGTATAAAATCATTACTTATTGGTGTTATAACCATGAACGCGTATGAAAATGCCACTTTATTTAAAAATATTTTTGCAAGCATAAAATTTTTTTAAAATATTTAAATTTTCCTTTGTAAGATTTACTTCTAGGATTAGGACGTATACCGATGTGAATAATAGTCGAAAAATAATAATAAAATTTTAGTATAAAATTTTAGTATAAAATCTACCCGTATTGGTACCATTACCACGGATAGCAATGAAAACGCTACTTTTTTTAAACATATTTTAGCACGCATTTAATTTTTTTTTAAATATTAAAATTTACACTCGAAAGGTTTTCTTCTGGCATCAAGACGTTTACCATTGTCAAAATAATCGAAAATAAAAATAATGAATTTCAGTATAAAATCATTACTTATTGGTGCCATAACCATGAACGCGTATGAAAATGCCACTTTATTTAAAAATATTTTTGCAAGCATAAAATTTTTTTAAAATATTTAAATTTTCCTTTGTGAGGTTTACTTTTAGGATTAAGACGTATACCGATGTGAATAATAGTTGAAAAATAATAATAAAATTTTTGTATAAAATTTTAGTATAAAATATACCCCTATTGGTACCATTACCACGGATAGCAATGAAAACGCTACTTTTTTAAACATATTTTAGCACGAATTTAATTTTTTTTAAAATATTAAAATTTACACTCGAAAGGTTTTCTTCTGGCATCAAGACGTATACCGTTGTCAAAATAATCGAAAATAAAAATAATGAATTTCAGTATAAAATCATTACTTATTGGTGCCATAACCATGAACGCATATGAAAATTCCACTTTATTTAAAAATATTTTTGCAAGCATAAAATTTTTTTAAAATATTTAAATTTTCCCCCTGTAAGGTTTACTTCTAGGATTAAGACGTATACCGATGTGAATAATAGTCGAAAAATAATAATAAAATAATAATAAAATTTTAGTATAAAATTTTAGTATAAAATCTACCCCTATTGGTACCATTACCACGGATAGCAATGAAAACGCTACTTTTTTTAAACATATTTCAGCACGCATTTAATTTTTTTTTAAATATTAAAATTTACACTCGAAAGGTTTTCTTCTGGCATCAAGACGTATACCATTGTCAAAATAATCGAAAATAAAAATAATGAATTTCAGTATAAAATCATTACTTATTAGTGTTATAACCATGAACGCGTATGAAAATGCCACTTTATTTAAAAATATTTTTGCAAGCATAAAATTTTTTTAAAATATTTAAATTTTCATTTGTAAGATTTACTTCTAGGATTAAGACGTATACCGATGTGAATAATAGTCGAAAAATAATAATAAAATTTTAGTATAAAATTTTAGTATAAAATCTACCCCTATTGGTACCATTACCACGGATAGAAATGAAAACGCTACTTTTTTTAAACATATTTTAGCACGCATTTAATTTTTTTTTAAATATTAAAATTTACACTCGAAAGGTTTTCTTCTGGCATCAAGACGTATACCATTGTCAAAATAATCGAAAATAAAAATAATGAATTTCAGTATAAAATCATTACTTATTGGTGCCATAACCATGAACGCGTATGAAAGTGCCACTTTATTTAAAAATATTTTTGCAAGCATAAAATTTTTTTAAAATATTTAAGTTTTCCTTTGTAAGATTTACTTCTAGGATTAAGACGTATACCGATGTGAATAATAGTCGAAAAATAATAATAAATTTTTAGTATAAAATTTTAGTACAAAATCTACCCCTATTGGTACCATTACCACGGATAGCAATGAAAACGCTACTTTTTTTAAACATATTTTAGCACGCATTTAATTTTTTTTTAAATATTAAAATTTACACTCGAAAGGTTTTCTTCTGGCATCAAGACGTATACCATTGTCAAAATAATCTAAAATAAAAATAATGAATTTCAGTATAAAATCATTACTTATTGGTGCCATAACCATGAACGCGTATGAAAATGCCACTTTATTTAAAAATATTTTTGCAAGCATAAAATTTTTTTAAAATATTTAAATTTTCCTTTGAAAGGTTTACTTCTAGGATTAAGACGTATACCGATGTGAATAATAGTCGAAAAATAATAATAAAATTTTAGAATAAAATTTTAGTATAAAATCTACCCCTATTGGTACCATTACCACGGATAGCAATAAAAACGCTACTTTTTTTAAACATATTTTAGCACGCATTTAATTTTTTTTTAAATATTAAAATTTACACTCGAAAGGTTTTCTTCTGGCATCAAGACGTATACCATTGTCAAAATAATCGAAAATAAAAATAATGAATTTCAGTATAAAATCATTACTTATTGGTGTTATAACCATGAACGCGTATGAAAATGCCACTTTATTTAAAAATATTTTTGCAAGCATAAAATTTTTTTAAAATATTTAAATTTTCCTTTGTAAGATTTACTTCTAGGATTAAGACGTATACCGATGTGAATTATAGTCGAAAAATAATAATAAAATTTTAGTATAAAATTTTAGTATAAAATCTACCCGTATTGGTACCATTACCACGGATAGCAATGAAATCGCTACTTTTTTTAAACATATTTTAGCACGCATTTAATTTTTTTTTAAATATTAAAATTTACACTCGAAAGGTTTTCTTCTGGCATCAAGACGTTTACCATTGTCAAAATAATCGAAAATAAAAATAATGAATTTCAGTATAAAATCATTACTTATTGGTGCCATAACCATGAAAGCGTATGAAAATGCCACTTTATTTAAAAATATTTTTGCAAGCATAAAATTTTTTTAAAATATTTAAATTTTCCTTTGTAAGGTTTACTTCTAGGATTAAGACGTATACCGATGTGAATAATAGTCGAAAAATAATAATAAAATAATAATAAAATTTTAGTATAAAATTTTAGTATAAAATCTACCCCTATTGGTACCATTACCACGGATAGCAATGAAAACGCTACTTTTTTTAAACATATTTCAGCACGCATTTAATTTTTTTTTAAATATTAAAATTTACACTCGAAAGGTTTTCTTCTGGCATCAAGACGTATACCATTGTCAAAATAATCAAAAATAAAAATAATGAATTTCAGTATAAAATCATTACTTATTAGTGTTATAACCATGAACGCGTATGAAAATTCCACTTTATTTAAAAATATTTTTGCAAGCATAAAATTTTTTTAAAATATTTAAATTTTCATTTGTAAGATTTACTTCTAGGATTAAGACGTATACCGATGTGAATAATAGTCGAAAAATAATAATAAAATTTTAGTATAAAATTTTAGTATAAAATCTACCCCTATTGGTACCATTACCACGGATAGCAATGAAAACGCTACTTTTTTTAAACATATTTTAGCACGCATTTAATTTTTTTTTAAATATTAAAATTTACACTCGAAAGGTTTTCTTCTGGCATCAAGACGTTTACCATTGTAAAAATAATCGAAAATAAAAATAATGAATTTCAGTATAAAATCATTACTTATTGGTGCCATAACCATGAACGCGTATGAAAATGCCACTTTATTTAAAAATATTTTTGCATTAATAAAATTTTTTTAAAATATTTAAATTTTCCTTAGTAAGGTTTACTTCTAGGATTAAGACGTATACCGATGTGAATAATAGTCGAAAAATAATAATAAATTTTAGGATAAAATTTTAGTATAAAATCTACCCCTATTGGTACCATTACCACGGATAGCAATGAAAACGCTACTTTTTTTAAACATATTTTAGCACGCATTGAATTATTTTTTAAATATTAAAATTTACACTCGAAAGGTTTTCTTCTGGCATCAAGACGTATACCATTGTCAAAATAATCGAAAATAAAAATAATGAATTTCAGTATAAAATCATTACTTATTAGTGTTATAACCATGAACGCGTATGAAAATGCCACTTTATTTAAAAATATTTTTGCAAGCATAAAATTTTTTTAAAATATTTAAATTTTCCTTTGTAAGATTTACTTCTAGGATTAAGACGTATACCGATGTGAATAATAGTCGAAAAATAATAATAAAATTTTAGTATAAAATTTTAGTATAAAATCTACCCCTATTGGTACCATTACCACGGATAGCAATAAAAACGCTACTTTTTTAAAACATATTTTAGCACGCATTTAATTTTTTTTAAATATTAAAATTTACACTCGAAAGGTTTTCTTCTGGCATCAAGACGTATACCATTGTCAAAATAATCGAAAATAAAAATAATGAATTTCAGTATAAAATCATTACTTATTGGTGTTATAACCATGAACGCGTATGAAAATGCCACTTTATTTAAAAATATTTTTGCAAGCATAAAATTTTTTTAAAATATTTAAATTTTCCTTTGTAAGATTTACTTCTAGGATTAGGACGTATACCGATGTGAATAATAGTCGAAAAATAATAATAAAATTTTAGTATAAAATTTTAGTATAAAATCTACCCGTATTGGTACCATTACCACGGATAGCAATGAAAACGCTACTTTTTTTAAACATATTTTAGCACGCATTTAATTTTTTTTTAAATATTAAAATTTACACTCGAAAGGTTTTCTTCTGGCATCAAGACGTTTACCATTGTCAAAATAATCGAAAATAAAAATAATGAATTTCAGTATAAAATCATTACTTATTGGTGCCATAACCATGAACGCGTATGAAAATGCCACTTTATTTAAAAATATTTTTGCAAGCATAAAATTTTTTTAAAATATTTAAATTTTCCTTTGTGAGGTTTACTTTTAGGATTAAGACGTATACCGATGTGAATAATAGTTGAAAAATAATAATAAAATTTTTGTATAAAATTTTAGTATAAAATATACCCCTATTGGTACCATTACCACGGATAGCAATGAAAACGCTACTTTTTTAAACATATTTTAGCACGAATTTAATTTTTTTTAAAATATTAAAATTTACACTCGAAAGGTTTTCTTCTGGCATCAAGACGTATACCGTTGTCAAAATAATCGAAAATAAAAATAATGAATTTCAGTATAAAATCATTACTTATTGGTGCCATAACCATGAACGCATATGAAAATTCCACTTTATTTAAAAATATTTTTGCAAGCATAAAATTTTTTTAAAATATTTAAATTTTCCCCCTGTAAGGTTTACTTCTAGGATTAAGACGTATACCGATGTGAATAATAGTCGAAAAATAATAATAAAATAATAATAAAATTTTAGTATAAAATTTTAGTATAAAATCTACCCCTATTGGTACCATTACCACGGATAGCAATGAAAACGCTACTTTTTTTAAACATATTTCAGCACGCATTTAATTTTTTTTTAAATATTAAAATTTACACTCGAAAGGTTTTCTTCTGGCATCAAGACGTATACCATTGTCAAAATAATCGAAAATAAAAATAATGAATTTCAGTATAAAATCATTACTTATTAGTGTTATAACCATGAACGCGTATGAAAATGCCACTTTATTTAAAAATATTTTTGCAAGCATAAAATTTTTTTAAAATATTTAAATTTTCATTTGTAAGATTTACTTCTAGGATTAAGACGTATACCGATGTGAATAATAGTCGAAAAATAATAATAAAATTTTAGTATAAAATTTTAGTATAAAATCTACCCCTATTGGTACCATTACCACGGATAGAAATGAAAACGCTACTTTTTTTAAACATATTTTAGCACGCATTTAATTTTTTTTTAAATATTAAAATTTACACTCGAAAGGTTTTCTTCTGGCATCAAGACGTATACCATTGTAAAAATAATCGAAAATAAAAATAATGAATTTCAGTATAAAATCATTACTTATTGGTGCCATAACCATGAACGCGTATGAAAATGCAACTTTATTTAAAAATATTTTTGCAAGCATAAAATTTTTTTAAAATATTTAAATTTTCCTTAGTAAGGTTTACTTCTAGGATTAAGACGTATACCGATGTGAATAATAGTCGAAAAATAATAATAAATTTTAGTATAAAATTTTAGTATAAAATCTACCCCTATTGGTACCATTACCACGGATAGCAATGAAAACGCTACTTTTTTTAAACATATTTTAGCACGCATTGAATTATTTTTTAAATATTAAAATTTACACTCGAAAGGTTTTCTTCTGGCATCAAGACGTATACCATTGTCAAAATAATCGAAAATAAAAATAATGAATTTCAGTATAAAATCATTACTTATTGGTGCCATAACCATGAACGCGTATGAAAATGCCACTTTATTTAAAAATATTTTTGCAAGCATAAAATTTTATTAGAAATATTTAAATTTTCCTTTGTAAGGTTTACTTCAAGGATTAAGACGTATACCGATGTGAATAATAGTCGAAAAATAATAATAAAATTTTAGTATAAAATTTTAGTAAAAAATCTACCCCTATTGGTACCATTACCACGGATAGCAATGAAAACGCTACTTTTTTAAACATATTTTAGCACGAATTTAATTTTTTTTAAAATATTAAAATTTACACTCGAAAGGTTTTCTTCTGGCATCAAGACGTATACCGTTGTCAAAATAATCGAAAATAAAAATAATGAATTTCAGTATAAAATCATTACTTATTGGTGCCATAACCATGAACGCGTATGAAAATACCACTTTATTTAAAAATATTTTTGCAAGCATAAAATTTTTTTAAAATATTTAAATTTTCCCCCTGTAAGGTTTACTTCTAGGATTAAGACGTATACCGATGTGAATAATAGTCGAAAAATAATAATAAAATAATAATAAAATTTTAGTATAAAATTTTAGTATAAAATCTACCCCTATTGGTACCATTACCACGGATAGCAATGAAAACGCTACTTTTTTTAAACATATTTCAGCACGCATTTAATTTTTTTTTAAATATTAAAATTTACACTCGAAAGGTTTTCTTCTGGCATCAAGACGTATACCATTGTCAAAATAATCGAAAATAAAAATAATGAATTTCAGTATAAAATCATTACTTATTAGTGTTATAACCATGAACGCGTATGAAAATGCCACTTTATTTAAAAATATTTTTGCAAGCATAAAATTTTTTTAAAATATTTAAATTTTCATTTGTAAGATTTACTTCTAGGATTAAGACGTATACCGATGTGAATAATAGTCGAAAAATAATAATAAAATTTTAGTATAAAATTTTAGTATAAAATCTACCCCTATTGGTACCATTACCACGGATAGAAATGAAAACGCTACTTTTTTTAAACATATTTTAGCACGCATTTAATTTTTTTTTAAATATTAAAATTTACACTCGAAAGGTTTTCTTCTGGCATCAAGACGTATACCATTGTAAAAATAATCGAAAATAAAAATAATGAATTTCAGTATAAAATCATTACTTATTGGTGCCATAACCATGAACGCGTATGAAAATGCCACTTTATTTAAAAATATTTTTGCAAGCATAAAATTTTTTTAAAATATTTAAATTTTCCTTAGTAAGGTTTACTTCTAGGATTAAGACGTATACCGATGTGAATAATAGTCGAAAAATAATAATAAATTTTAGTATAAAATTTTAGTATAAAATCTACCCCTATTGGTACCATTACCACGGATAGCAATGAAAACGCTACTTTTTTTAAACATATTTTAGCACGCATTGAATTATTTTTTAAATATTAAAATTTACACTCGAAAGGTTTTCTTCTGGCATCAAGACGTATACCATTGTCAAAATAATCGAAAATAAAAATAATGAATTTCAGTATAAAATCATTACTTATTGGTGCCATAACCATGAACGCGTATGAAAATGCCACTTTATTTAAAAATATTTTTGCAAGCATAAAATTTTTTTAAAATATTTAAGTTTTCCTTTGTAAGATTTACTTCTAGGATTAAGACGTATACCGATGTGAATAATAGTCGAAAAATAATAATAAATTTTTAGTATAAAATTTTAGTATAAAATCTACCCCTATTGGTACCATTACCACGGATAGCAATGAAAACGCTACTTTTTTTAAACATATTTTATCACGCATTTAATTTTTTTTTAAATATTAAAATTTACACTCGAAAGGTTTTCTTCTGGCATCAAGACGTATACCATAGTCAAAATAATCTAAAATAAAAATAATGAATTTCAGTATAAAATCATTACTTATTGGTGCCATAATCATGAACGCGTATGAAAATGCCACTTTATTTAAAAATATTTTTGCAAGCATAAATTTTTTTTTTAAATATTTAAATTTTCCTTTGTAAGATTTACTTCTAGGATTAAGACGTATACCGATATGAATAATAGTCGAAAAATAATAATAAAATTTTAGTATAAAATCTACCCCTATTGGTACCATTACCATTGATAGCAATGAAAACGCTACTTTTTTTAAACATATTTTTACACGCATTTAAATTTTTTTCAAATATTAAAATTTACACTCGAAAGGTTTTCTTCTGGCATCAAGACGTATACCGTTGTCAAAATAATCGAAAATAAAAATAATGAATTTCAGTATAAAATCATTACTTATTGGTGCCATAACCATGAACGCGTATGAAAATGCCACTTTATTTAAAAATATTTTTGCAAGCATAAAATTTTTTTAAAATATTTAAATTTTCCTTTGTAAGGTTTACTTCTAGGATTAAGACGTATACCGATGTGAATAATAGTCGAAAAATAATAATAAAATTTTAGTATAAAATTTTAGTATAAAATCTACCCCTATTGGTACCATTACCACGGATAGCAATGAAAACGCTACTTTTTTTAAACATATTTTAGCACGCATTTAATTTTTTTTTAAATATTATAATTTACACTCGAAAGGTTTTCTTCTGGCATCAAGACGTATACCATTGTCAAAATAATCGAAAATAAAAATAATGAATTTCAGTATAAAATCATTACTTATTGGTGCCATAACCATGAACGCGTATGAAAATGCCACTTTATTTAAAAATATTTTTGCAAGCATAAAATTTTTTTAAAATATTTAAATTTTCCTTTGTAAGGTTTACTTCTAGGATTAAGACGTATACCGATGTGAATAATAGTCGAAAAATAATAATAAAATTTTAGTTTAAAAATTTTAGTATAAAATCTACCCCTATTGGTACCATTACCACGGATAGCAATAAAAACGCTACTTTTTTTAAACATATTTTAGCACGCATTTAATTCTTTTTTAAATATTAAAATTTAAACTCGAAAGGTTTTGTTCTGGCTTTAAGACGTATACCATTGTCAAAATAATCGAAAATAAAAATAATGAATTTCAGTATAAAATCATTACTTATTGGTGCCATAACCATGAACGCGTATGAAAATGCCACTTTATTTAAAAATATTTTTGCTAGCATAAAATTTTTTTAAAATATTTAAATTTTCCTTTGTAAGATTTACTTCTAGGATTAAGACGTATACCGATGTGAATAATAGTCGAAAAATAATAATAAATTTTAGTATAAAATTTTAGTATAAAATCTACCCCTATTGGTACCATTACCACGGATAGCAATGAAAACGCTACTTTTTTAAACATATTTTAGCACGCATTTAATTTTTTTTAAAATATTAAAATTTACACTCGAAAGGTTTTCTTCTGGCATCAAGACGTATACCATTGTCCAAATAATCGAAAATAAAAATAATGAATTTCAGTATAAAATCATTACTTATTGGTGCCATAACCATGAACGCGTATGAAAATGCCACTTTATTTAAAATTTTTTTTTGCTAGCATAAAATTTTTTTAAAATATTTGAATTTTCCTTTGTAAGGTTTACTTCTAGGATGTGAATAATAGTCGAAAAATAATAATAAAATTTTTGTATTAAATTTTAGTATAAAATCTACCCCTATTGGTACCATTACCACGGATAGCAATGAAAACGCTACTTTTTTGAACATATTTTAGCACGAATTTAATTTTTTTTAAAATATTAAAATTTACACTCGAAAGGTTTTCTTCTGACATCAAGACGTATACCATTGTCCAAATAATCATTACTTATTGGTGCCATAAACATGAACGCGTATGAAAATGCCACTTTATTTAAAAATATTTTTGCAAGCATAAAATTGTTTTAAAATATTTAAATTTTCCTTTGAAATTTTACTTCTAGGATTAAGACGTATACCGATGTGAATAATAGTCGAAAAATAATAATAAAATTTTTGTATAAAATTTTAGTATAAAATCTACCCCTATTGGTACCATTACCACGGATAGCAATGAAAACGCTACTTTTTTAAACATATTTTGGCACGCATTTAATTTTTTTTAAAATATTAAAATTTACACTCGAAAGGTTTTCTTCTGGCATCAAGACGTATACCATTGTCAAAATAATCGAAAATAAAAATAATGAATTTCAGTATAAAATCATTACTTATTGGTGCCAGAACCATGAAACGCGTATGAAAAAGCCACTTAATTTAAAAATATTTTTCCAAGCATAAATTTTTTTTTAAAATATTTAAATTTTCCTTTGTAAGGTTTACTTCTAGGATTAAGACGTATACCGATGTGAATAATAGTCGAAAAATAATAATAAAATTTTAGTATAAAATTTTAGTATAAAATCTACCCCTATTGGTACTATTACCACGGATAGCAATGAAAACGCTACTTTTTTTAAACATATTTTGGCACGCATTTAATTTTTTTTAAAATATTAAAATTTACACTCGAAAGGTTTTCTTCTGGCATCAAGACGTATACCATTGTCAAAATAATCGAAAATAAAAATAATGAATTTCAGTATAAAATCATTACTTATTGGTGCCATAACCATGAAACGCGTATGAAAAAGCCACTTTATTTAAAAATATTTTTCCAAGCATAAATTTTTTTTTAAAATATTTAAATTTTCCTTTGTAAGGTTTACTTCTAGGATTAAGACGTATACCGATGTGAATAATAGTCGAAAAATAATAATAAAATTTTAGTATAAAATTTTAGTATAAAATCTACCCCTATTGGTACCATTACCACGGATAGCAATGAAAACGCTACTTTTTTTAAACATATTTTAGCACGCATTTAATTTTTTTTTAAATATTAAAATTTACATTCGAAAGGTTTTCTTCTGGCATCAAGACGTTTACCATTGTCAAAATAATCGAAAATAAAAATAATAAATTTCAGTATAAAATCATTACTTATTGGTGCCATAACCATGAACGCGTATGAAAATGCCGCTTTGTTTAAAAATTATTTTGCAAGCATAAAATTTTTTTAAAATATTTAAATTTTCCTTTGTAAGGTTTACTTCTAGGATTAAGACGTATACCGATGTGAATAATAGTCGAAAAATAATAATAAAATTTTAGTATAAAATTTTAGTATAAAATCTACCCCTATTGGTACCATTACCACGGATAGCAATGAAAACGCTACTTTTTTGAAACATATTTTAGCACGCATTTAATTTTTTTTTAAATATTAAAATTTTCACTCGAAAGGTTTTCTTCTGGCATCAAGACGTATACCATTGTCCAAATAATCGAAAATAAAAATAATGCATGTCAGTATAAAATCATTACTTATTGGTGCCATAACCATGAACGCGTATGAAAATGCCACTTTATTTAAAAATATTTTTGCAAGCATAAAATTTTTTTAAAATATTTAAATTTTCCTTTGTAAGGTTTACTTCTAGGATTAAGACGTATACCGATGTGAATAATAGTCGAAAAATAATAATAAAATTTTAGTATAAAATTTTAGTATAAAATCTACCCCTATTGGTACCATTACCACGGATAGCAATGAAAACGCTACTTTTTTTAAACATATTTTAGCACGCATTTAATTTTTTTTTAAATATTAAAATTTACACTGGAAAGGTTTTCTTCTGGCATCAAGACGTATACCATTGTCAAAATAATCGAAAATAAAAATAATGAATTTCAGTATAAAATCATTACTTATTGGTGTTATAACCATGAACGCGTATGAAAATGCCACTTTATTTAAAAATATTTTTGCAAACATAAAATTTTTTTAAAATATTTAAATTTTCGTTTGTAAGATTTACTTCTAGGATTAAGACGTATACCGATGTGAATAATAGTCGAAAAATAATAATAAAATTTTAGTATAAAATTTTAGTATAAAATCTACCCCTATTGGTACCATTACCACGGATAGCAATGAAAACGCTACTTTTTTTAAACATATTTTAGCACGCATTTAATTTTTTTTTAAATATTAAAATTTACACTCGAAAGGTTTTCTTCTGGCATCAAGACGTATACCATTGTCAAAATAATCGAAAATAAAAATAATGAATTTCAGTATAAAATCATTACTTATTGGTGCCATAACCATGAACGCGTATGAAAATGCCACTTTATTTAAAAATATTTTTGCAAGCATAAAATTTTTTTAAAATATTTAAATTTCCCTTTGTAAGGTTTACTTCTAGGATTAAGACGTATACCGATGTGAATAATAGTCGAAAAATAATAATAAAATTTTAGTATAAAATTTTAGTATAAAATCTACCCCTATTGGTACCATTACCACGGATAGCAATGAAAACGCTACTTTTTTTAAACATATTTTAGCACGCATTTAATTTTTTTTTAAATATTAAAATTTACACTCGAAAGGTTTTCTTCTGGCATCAAGACGTATACCATTGTCAAAATAATCGAAAATAAAAATAATGAATTTCAGTATAAAATCATTACTTATTGGTGCCATAACCATGAACGCGTATGAAAATGCCACTTTATTTAAAAATATTTTTGCAATCATAAAATTTTTTTAAAATATTTAAATTTTCCTTTGTAAGGTTTACTTTTAGGATTAAGACGTATACCGATGTGACTAATAGTTGAAAAATAATAATAAAATTTTTGTATAAAATTTTAGTATAAAATATACCCCTATTGGTACCATTACCACGGATAGCAATGAAAACGCTACTTTTTTAAACATATTTTAGCACGAATTAAATTTTTTTTAAAATATTAAAATTTACACTCGAAAGGTTTTCTTCTGGCATCAAGACGTATACCATTGTCAAAATAATCGGAAATAAAAATAATGAATTTCAGTATAAAATCATTACTTATTGGTGCCATAACCATGAACGCGTATGAAAATGCCACTTTATTTAAAAATATTTTTGCAAGCATAAAATTTTTTTAAAATATTTAAATTTTCCTTTGAAAGGTTTACTTCTAGGATTAAGACGTATACCGATGTGAATAATAGTCGAAAAATAATAATAAAATTTTAGTATAAAATTTTAGTATAAAATCTACCCCTATTGGTACCATTACCACGGATAGCAATGAAAACGCTACTTTTTTTAAACATATTTCAGCACGCATTTAATTTTTTTTTAAATATTAAAATTTACACTCGAAAGGTTTTCTTCTGGCATCAAGACGTATACCATTGTTAAAATAATCGAAAATAAAAATAATGAATTTCAGTATAAAATCATTACTTATTAGTGTTATAACCATGAAGGCGTATGAAAATGCCACTTTATTTAAAAATATTTTTGCAAGCATAAAATTTTTTTAAAATATTTAAATTTTCCTTTGTAAGATTTACTTCTAGGATTAAGACGTATACTGATGTGAATAATAGTCGAAAAATAATAATAAAATTTTAGTATAAAATCTACCCCTATTGGTACCATTACCACGGATAGCAATAAAAACGCTACTTTTTTTAAACATATTTTAGCACGCATTTAATTTTTTTTTAAATATTAAAATTTACACTCGAAAGGTTTTCTTCTGGCATCAAGACGTATACCATTGTCAAAATAATCGAAAATAAAAATAATGAATTTCAGTATAAAATCATTACTTATTGGTGTTATAACCATGAACGCGTATGAAAATGCCACTTTATTTAAAAATATTTTTGCAAGCATAAAATTTTTTTAAAATATTTAAATTTTCCTTTGTAAGATTTACTTCTAGGATTAAGACGTATACCGATGTGAATTATAGTCGAAAAATAATAATAAAATTTTAGTATAAAATTTTAGTATAAAATCTACCCGTATTGGTACCATTACCACGGATAGCAATGAAAACGCTACTTTTTTTAAACATATTTTAGCACGCATTTAATTTTTTTTTAAATATTAAAATTTACACTCGAAAGGTTTTCTTCTGGCATCAAGACGTTTACCATTGTCAAAATAATCGAAAATAAAAATAATGAATTTCAGTATAAAATCATTACTTATTGGTGCCATAACCATGAAAGCGTATGAAAATGCCACTTTATTTAAAAATATTTTTGCAAGCATAAAATTTTTTTAAAATATTTAAATTTTCCTTTGTAAGGTTTACTTCTAGGATTAAGACGTATACCGATGTGAATAATAGTCGAAAAATAATAATAAAATATAATAAAATTTTAGTATAAAATTTTAGTATAAAATCTACCCCTATTGGTACCATTACCACGGATAGCAATGAAAACGCTACTTTTTTAAACATATTTCAGCACGCATTTAATTTTTTTTTAAATATTAAAATTTACACTCGAAAGGTTTTCTTCTGGCATCATGACGTATACCATTGTCAAAATAATCGAAAATAAAAATAATGAATTTCAGTATAAAATCATTACTTATTAGTGTTATAACCATGAACGCGTATGAAAATGCCACTTTATTTAAAAATATTTTTGCAAGCATAAAATTTTTTTAAAATATTTAAATTTTCATTTGTAAGATTTACTTCTAGGATTAAGACGTATACCGATGTGAATAATAGTCGAAAAATAATAATAAAATTTTTGTATAAAATTTTAGTATAAAATCTACCCCTATTGGTACCATTACCACGGATAGCAATGAAAAGCTACTTTTTTTAAACATATTTTAGCACGCATTTAATTTTTTTTTAAATATTAAAATTTACACTCGAAAGGTTTTCTTCTGGCATCAAGACGTTTACCATTGTAAAAATAATCGAAAATAAAAATAATGAATTTCAGTATAAAATCATTACTTATTGGTGCCATAACCATGAACGCGTATGAAAATGCCACTTTATTTAAAAATATTTTTGCATGCATAAAATTTTTTTAAAATATTTAAATTTTCCTTAGTAAGGTTTACTTCTAGGATTAAGACGTATACCGATGTGAATAATAGTCGAAAAATAATAATAAATTTTAGTATAAAATTTTAGTATAAAATCTACCCCTATTGGTACCATTACCACGGATAGCAATGAAAACGCTACTTTTTTTAAACATATTTTAGCACGCATTGAATTATTTTTTAAATATTAAAATTTACACTCGAAAGGTTTTCTTCTGGCATCAAGACGTATACCATTGTCAAAATAATCGAAAATAAAAATAATGAATTTCAGTATAAAATCATTACTTATTAGTGTTATAACCATGAACGCGTATGAAAATGCCACTTTATTTAAAAATATTTTTGCAAGCATAAAATTTTTTTAAAATATTTAAATTTTCCTTTGTAAGATTTACTTCTAGGATTAAGACGTATACCGATGTGAATAATAGTCGAAAAATAATAATAAAATTTTAGTATAAAATTTTAGTATAAAATCTACCCCTATTGGTACCATTACCACGGATAGCAATAAAAACGCTACTTTTTTTAAACATATTTTAGCACGCATTTAATTTTTTTTTAAATATTAAAATTTACACTCGAAAGGTTTTCTTCTGGCATCAAGACGTATACCATTGTCAAAATAATCGAAAATAAAAATAATGAATTTCAGTATAAAATCATTACTTATTGGTGTTATAACCATGAACGCGTATGAAAATGCCACTTTATTTAAAAATATTTTTGCAAGCATAAAATTTTTTTAAAATATTTAAATTTTCCTTTGTAAGATTTACTTCTAGGATTAGGACGTATACCGATGTGAATAATAGTCGAAAAATAATAATAAAATTTTAGTATAAAATTTTAGTATAAAATCTACCCGTATTGGTACCATTACCACGGATAGCAATGAAAACGCTACTTTTTTTAAACATATTTTAGCACGCATTTAATTTTTTTTTAAATATTAAAATTTACACTCGAAAGGTTTTCTTCTGGCATCAAGACGTTTACCATTGTCAAAATAATCGAAAATAAAAATAATGAATTTCAGTATAAAATCATTACTTATTGGTGCCATAACCATGAACGCGTATGAAAATGCCACTTTATTTAAATATATTTTTGCAAGCATAAAATTTTTTTAAAATATTTAAATTTTCCTTTGTGAGGTTTACTTTTAGGATTAAGACGTATACCGATGTGAATAATAGTTGAAAAATAATAATAAAATTTTTGTATAAAATTTTAGTATAAAATATACCCCTATTGGTACCATTACCACGGATAGCAATGAAAACGCTACTTTTTTAAACATATTTTAGCACGAATTTAATTTTTTTTAAAATATTAAAATTTACACTCGAAAGGTTTTCTTCTGGCATCAAGACGTATACCGTTGTCAAAATAATCGAAAATAAAAATAATGAATTTCAGTATAAAATCATTACTTATTGGTGCCATAACCATGAACGCGTATGAAAATGCCACTTTATTTAAAAATATTTTTGCAAGCATAAAATTTTTTTAAAATATTTAAATTTTCCCCCTGTAAGGTTTACTTCTAGGATTAAGACGTATACCGATGTGAATAATAGTCGAAAAATAATAATAAAATTTTAGTATAAAATTTTAGTATAAAATTTTAGTGTAAAATCTACCCCTATTGGTACCATTACCACGGATAGCAATGAAAACGCTACTTTTTTTAAACATATTTCAGCACGCATTTAATTTTTTTTTAAATATTAAAATTTACACTCGAAAGGTTTTCTTCTGGCATCAAGACGTATACCATTGTCAAAATAATCGAAAATAAAAATAATGAATTTCAGTATAAAATCATTACTTATTAGTGTTATAACCATGAACGCGTATGAAAATGCCACTTTATTTAAAAATATTTTTGCAAGCATAAAATTTTTTTAAAATATTTAAATTTTCATTTGTAAGATTTACTTCTAGGATTAAGACGTATACCGATGTGAATAATAGTCGAAAAATAATAATAAAATTTTAGTATAAAATTTTAGTATAAAATCTACCCCTATTGGTACCATTACCACGGATAGAAATGAAAACGCTACTTTTTTTAAACATATTTTAGCACGCTTTTAATTTTTTTTTAAATATTAAAATTTACACTCGAAAGGTTTTCTTCTGGCATCAAGACGTATACCATTGTAAAAATAATCTAAAATAAAAATAATGAATTTCAGTATAAAATCATTACTTATTGGTGCCATAACCATGAACGCGTATGAAAATGCCACTTTATTTAAAAATATTTTTGCAAGCATAAATCTTTTTTAAAATATTTAAATTTTCCTTAGTAAGGTTTACTTCTAGGATTAAGACGTATACCGATGTGAATAATAGTCGAAAAATAATAATAAAATTTTAGTATAAAATTTTAGTATAAAATCTACCCCTATTGGTACCATTACCACGGATAGCAATGAAAACGCTACTTTTTTTAAACATATTTTATCACGCATTTAATTTTTTTTTAAATATTAAAATTTACACTCGAAAGGTTTTCTTCTGGCATCAAGACGTATACCATAGTCAAAATAATCTAAAATAAAAATAATGAATTTCAGTATAAAATCATTACTTATTGGTGCCATAATCATGAACGCGTATGAAAATGCCACTTTATTTAAAAATATTTTTGCAAGCATAAATTTTTTTTTTAAATATTTAAATTTTCCTTTGTAAGATTTACTTCTAGGATTAAGACGTATACCGATATGAATAATAGTCGAAAAATAATAATAAAATTTTAGTATAAAATCTACCCCTATTGGTACCATTACCATTGATAGCAATGAAAACGCTACTTTTTTTAAACATATTTTTACACGCATTTAAATTTTTTTCAAATATTAAAATTTACACTCGAAAGGTTTTCTTCTGGCATCAAGACGTATACCGTTGTCAAAATAATCGAAAATAAAAATAATGAATTTCAGTATAATATCATTACTTATTGGTGCCATAACCATGAACGCGTATGAAAATGCCACTTTATTTAAAAATATTTTTGCAAGCATAAAATTTTTTTAAAATATTTAAATTTTCCTTTGTAAGGTTTACTTCTAGGATTAAGACGTATACCGATGTGAATAATAGTCGAAAAATAATAATAAAATTTTAGTATAAAATTTTAGTATAAAATCTACCCCTATTGGTACCATTACCACGGATAGCAATGAAAACACTACTTTTTTTAAACATATTTTAGCACGCATTTAATTTTTTTTTAAATATTATAATTTACACTCGAAAGGTTTTCTTCTGGCATCAAGACGTATACCATTGTCAAAATAATCGAAAATAAAAATAATGAATTTCAGTATAAAATCATTACTTATTGGTGCCATAACCATGAACGCGTATGAAAATGCCACTTTATTTAAAAATATTTTTGCAAGCATAAAATTTTTTTAAAATATTTAAATTTTCCTTTGTAAGGTTTACTTCTAGGATTAAGACGTATACCGATGTGAATAATAGTCGAAAAATAATAATAAAATTTTAGTTTAAAAATTTTAGTATAAAATCTACCCCTATTGGTACCATTACCACGGATAGCAATGAAAACGCTACTTTTTTTAAACATATTTTAGCACGCATTTAATTTTTTTTTAAATATTAAAATTTAAACTCGAAAGGTTTTGTTCTGGCTTTAAGACGTATACCATTGTCAAAATAATCGAAAATAAAAATAATGAATTTCAGTATAAAATCATTACTTATTGGTGCCATAACCATGAACGCGTATGAAAATGCCACTTTATTTAAAAATATTTTTGCTAGCATAAAATTTTTTTAAAATATTTAAATTTTCCTTTGTAAGATTTACTTCTAGGATTAAGACGTATACCGATGTGAATAATAGTCGAAAAATAATAATAAATTTTAGTATAAAATTTTAGTATAAAATCTACCCCTATTGGTACCATTACCACGGATAGAAATGAAAACGCTACTTTTTTTAAACATATTTTAGCACGCTTTTAATTTTTTTTTAAATATTAAAATTTACACTCGAAAGGTTTTCTTCTGGCATCAAGACGTATACCATTGTAAAAATAATCTAAAATAAAAATAATGAATTTCAGTATAAAATCATTACTTATTGGTGCCATAACCATGAACGCGTATGAAAATGCCACTTTATTTAAAAATATTTTTGCAAGCATAAATCTTTTTTAAAATATTTAAATTTTCCTTAGTAAGGTTTACTTCTAGGATTAAGACGTATACCGATGTGAATAATAGTCGAAAAATAATAATAAAATTTTAGTATAAAATTTTAGTATAAAATCTACCCCTATTGGTACCATTACCACGGATAGCAATGAAAACGCTACTTTTTTTAAACATATTTTATCACGCATTTAATTTTTTTTTAAATATTAAAATTTACACTCGAAAGGTTTTCTTCTGGCATCAAGACGTATACCATAGTCAAAATAATCTAAAATAAAAATAATGAATTTCAGTATAAAATCATTACTTATTGGTGCCATAATCATGAACGCGTATGAAAATGCCACTTTATTTAAAAATATTTTTGCAAGCATAAATTTTTTTTTTAAATATTTAAATTTTCCTTTGTAAGATTTACTTCTAGGATTAAGACGTATACCGATATGAATAATAGTCGAAAAATAATAATAAAATTTTAGTATAAAATCTACCCCTATTGGTACCATTACCATTGATAGCAATGAAAACGCTACTTTTTTTAAACATATTTTTACACGCATTTAAATTTTTTTCAAATATTAAAATTTACACTCGAAAGGTTTTCTTCTGGCATCAAGACGTATACCGTTGTCAAAATAATCGAAAATAAAAATAATGAATTTCAGTATAATATCATTACTTATTGGTGCCATAACCATGAACGCGTATGAAAATGCCACTTTATTTAAAAATATTTTTGCAAGCATAAAATTTTTTTAAAATATTTAAATTTTCCTTTGTAAGGTTTACTTCTAGGATTAAGACGTATACCGATGTGAATAATAGTCGAAAAATAATAATAAAATTTTAGTATAAAATTTTAGTATAAAATCTACCCCTATTGGTACCATTACCACGGATAGCAATGAAAACACTACTTTTTTTAAACATATTTTAGCACGCATTTAATTTTTTTTTAAATATTATAATTTACACTCGAAAGGTTTTCTTCTGGCATCAAGACGTATACCATTGTCAAAATAATCGAAAATAAAAATAATGAATTTCAGTATAAAATCATTACTTATTGGTGCCATAACCATGAACGCGTATGAAAATGCCACTTTATTTAAAAATATTTTTGCAAGCATAAAATTTTTTTAAAATATTTAAATTTTCCTTTGTAAGGTTTACTTCTAGGATTAAGACGTATACCGATGTGAATAATAGTCGAAAAATAATAATAAAATTTTAGTTTAAAAATTTTAGTATAAAATCTACCCCTATTGGTACCATTACCACGGATAGCAATGAAAACGCTACTTTTTTTAAACATATTTTAGCACGCATTTAATTTTTTTTTAAATATTAAAATTTAAACTCGAAAGGTTTTGTTCTGGCTTTAAGACGTATACCATTGTCAAAATAATCGAAAATAAAAATAATGAATTTCAGTATAAAATCATTACTTATTGGTGCCATAACCATGAACGCGTATGAAAATGCCACTTTATTTAAAAATATTTTTTCTAGCATAAAATTTTTTTAAAATATTTAAATTTTCCTTTGTAAGATTTACTTCTAGGATTAAGACGTATACCGATGTGAATAATAGTCGAAAAATAATAATAAATTTTAGTATAAAATTTTAGTATAAAATCTACCCCTATTGGTACCATTACCACGGATAGCAATGAAAACGCTACTTTTTTTAAACATATTTTAGCACGCATTGAATTATTTTTGAAATATTAAAATTTACACTCGAAAGGTTTTCTTCTGGCATCAAGACGTATACCATTGTCAAAATAATCGAAAATAAAAATAATGAATTACAGTATAAAATCATTACTTATTGGTGCCATAACCATGAACGCGTATGAAAATGCCACTTTATTTAAAAATATTTTTGCAAGCATTAAATTTTATTAGAAATATTTAAATTTTCCTTTGTAAGGTTTACTTCTAGGATTAGTCGAAAAATAATAATAAAATTTGAGTATAAAATTTTAGTATAAAATCTACCCCTATTGGTACCATTACCACGGATAGCAATGAAAACGCTACTTTTTTAAACATATTTTAGCACGCATTTAATTTTTTTTAAAATATTAAAATTTACACTCGAAAGGTTTTCTTCTGGCATCAAGACGTATACCATTGTCAAAATAATCGAAAATAAAATCATTACTTATTGGTGCCATAACCATGAACGCGTATGAAAATGCCACTTTATTTAAAAATATTTTTGCAAGCATAAAATTTTTTTAAAATATTTAAATTTTCCTTTGTAAGATTTACTTCTAGGATTAAGACGTATACCGATGTGAATAATAGTCGAAAAATAATAATAAAATTTTAGTATAAAATTTTAGTATAAAATCTACCCCTATTGGTACCATTACCACGGATAGCAATGAAAACGCTACTTTTTTTAAACATATTTTAGCACGCATTGAATTATTTTTTAAATATTAAAATTTACACTCGAAAGGTTTTCTTCTGGCATCAAGACGTATACCATTGTCAAAATAATCGAAAATAAAAATAATGAATTTCAGTATAAAATCATTACTTATTGGTGCCATAACCATGAACGCGTATGAAAATGCCACTTTATTTAAAAATATTTTTGCAAGGATAAAATTTTTTTAAAATATTTAAATTTTCCTTAGTAAGGTTTACTTCTAGGATTAAGACGTATACCGATGTGAATAATAGTCGAAAAATAATAATAAATTTTAGTATAAAATTTTAGTATAAAATCTACCCCTATTGGTACCATTACCACGGATAGCAATGAAAACGCTACTTTTTTTAAACATATTTTAGCACGCATTGAATTATTTTTTAAATATTAAAATTTACACTCGAAAGGTTTTCTTCTGGCATCAAGACGTATACCATTGTCAAAATAATCGAAAATAAAAATAATGAATTTCAGTATAAAATCATTACTTATTAGTGTTATAACCATGAACGCGTATGAAAATGCCACTTTATTTAAAAATATTTTTGCAAGCATAAAATTTTTTTAAAATATTTAAATTTTCCTTTGTAAGATTTACTTCTAGGATTAAGACGTATACCGATGTGAATAATAGTCGAAAAATAATAATAAAATTTTAGTATAAAATTTTAGTATAAAATCTACCCCTATTGGTACCATTACCACGGATAGCAATAAAAACGCTACTTTTTTTAAACATATTTTAGCACGCATTTAATTTTTTTTTAAATATTAAAATTTACACTCGAAAGGTTTTCTTCTGGCATCAAGACGTATACCATTGTCAAAATAATCGAAAATAAAAATAATGAATTTCAGTATAAAATCATTACTTATTGGTGTTATAACCATGAACGCGTATGAAAATGCCACTTTATTTAAAAATATTTTTGCAAGCATAAAATTTTTTTAAAATATTTAAATTTTCCTTTGTAAGATTTACTTCTAGGATTAGGACGTATACCGATGTGAATAATAGTCGAAAAATAATAATAAAATTTTAGTATAAAATTTTAGTATAAAATCTACCCGTATTGGTACCATTACCACGGATAGCAATGAAAACGCTACTTTTTTTAAACATATTTTAGCACGCATTTAATTTTTTTTTAAATATTAAAATTTACACTCGAAAGGTTTTCTTCTGGCATCAAGACGTTTACCATTGTCAAAATAATCGAAAATAAAAATAATGAATTTCAGTATAAAATCATTACTTATTGGTGCCATAACCATGAACGCGTATGAAAATGCCACTTTATTTAAATATATTTTTGCAAGCATAAAATTTTTTTAAAATATTTAAATTTTCCTTTGTGAGGTTTACTTTTAGGATTAAGACGTATACCGATGTGAATAATAGTTGAAAAATAATAATAAAATTTTTGTATAAAATTTTAGTATAAAATATACCCCTATTGGTACCATTACCACGGATAGCAATGAAAACGCTACTTTTTTAAACATATTTTAGCACGAATTTAATTTTTTTTAAAATATTAAAATTTACACTCGAAAGGTTTTCTTCTGGCATCAAGACGTATACCGTTGTCAAAATAATCGAAAATAAAAATAATGAATTTCAGTATAAAATCATTACTTATTGGTGCCATAACCATGAACGCGTATGAAAATGCCACTTTATTTAAAAATATTTTTGCAAGCATAAAATTTTTTTAAAATATTTAAATTTTCCCCCTGTAAGGTTTACTTCTAGGATTAAGACGTATACCGATGTGAATAATAGTCGAAAAATAATAATAAAATTTTAGTATAAAATTTTAGTATAAAATTTTAGTGTAAAATCTACCCCTATTGGTACCATTACCACGGATAGCAATGAAAACGCTACTTTTTTTAAACATATTTCAGCACGCATTTAATTTTTTTTTAAATATTAAAATTTACACTCGAAAGGTTTTCTTCTGGCATCAAGACGTATACCATTGTCAAAATAATCGAAAATAAAAATAATGAATTTCAGTATAAAATCATTACTTATTAGTGTTATAACCATGAACGCGTATGAAAATGCCACTTTATTTAAAAATATTTTTGCAAGCATAAAATTTTTTTAAAATATTTAAATTTTCATTTGTAAGATTTACTTCTAGGATTAAGACGTATACCGATGTGAATAATAGTCGAAAAATAATAATAAAATTTTAGTATAAAATTTTAGTATAAAATCTACCCCTATTGGTACCATTACCACGGATAGAAATGAAAACGCTACTTTTTTTAAACATATTTTAGCACGCTTTTAATTTTTTTTTAAATATTAAAATTTACACTCGAAAGGTTTTCTTCTGGCATCAAGACGTATACCATTGTAAAAATAATCTAAAATAAAAATAATGAATTTCAGTATAAAATCATTACTTATTGGTGCCATAACCATGAACGCGTATGAAAATGCCACTTTATTTAAAAATATTTTTGCAAGCATAAATCTTTTTTAAAATATTTAAATTTTCCTTAGTAAGGTTTACTTCTAGGATTAAGACGTATACCGATGTGAATAATAGTCGAAAAATAATAATAAAATTTTAGTATAAAATTTTAGTATAAAATCTACCCCTATTGGTACCATTACCACGGATAGCAATGAAAACGCTACTTTTTTTAAACATATTTTATCACGCATTTAATTTTTTTTTAAATATTAAAATTTACACTCGAAAGGTTTTCTTCTGGCATCAAGACGTATACCATAGTCAAAATAATCTAAAATAAAAATAATGAATTTCAGTATAAAATCATTACTTATTGGTGCCATAATCATGAACGCGTATGAAAATGCCACTTTATTTAAAAATATTTTTGCAAGCATAAATTTTTTTTTTAAATATTTAAATTTTCCTTTGTAAGATTTACTTCTAGGATTAAGACGTATACCGATATGAATAATAGTCGAAAAATAATAATAAAATTTTAGTATAAAATCTACCCCTATTGGTACCATTACCATTGATAGCAATGAAAACGCTACTTTTTTTAAACATATTTTTACACGCATTTAAATTTTTTTCAAATATTAAAATTTACACTCGAAAGGTTTTCTTCTGGCATCAAGACGTATACCGTTGTCAAAATAATCGAAAATAAAAATAATGAATTTCAGTATAATATCATTACTTATTGGTGCCATAACCATGAACGCGTATGAAAATGCCACTTTATTTAAAAATATTTTTGCAAGCATAAAATTTTTTTAAAATATTTAAATTTTCCTTTGTAAGGTTTACTTCTAGGATTAAGACGTATACCGATGTGAATAATAGTCGAAAAATAATAATAAAATTTTAGTATAAAATTTTAGTATAAAATCTACCCCTATTGGTACCATTACCACGGATAGCAATGAAAACACTACTTTTTTTAAACATATTTTAGCACGCATTTAATTTTTTTTTAAATATTATAATTTACACTCGAAAGGTTTTCTTCTGGCATCAAGACGTATACCATTGTCAAAATAATCGAAAATAAAAATAATGAATTTCAGTATAAAATCATTACTTATTGGTGCCATAACCATGAACGCGTATGAAAATGCCACTTTATTTAAAAATATTTTTGCAAGCATAAAATTTTTTTAAAATATTTAAATTTTCCTTTGTAAGGTTTACTTCTAGGATTAAGACGTATACCGATGTGAATAATAGTCGAAAAATAATAATAAAATTTTAGTTTAAAAATTTTAGTATAAAATCTACCCCTATTGGTACCATTACCACGGATAGCAATGAAAACGCTACTTTTTTTAAACATATTTTAGCACGCATTTAATTTTTTTTTAAATATTAAAATTTAAACTCGAAAGGTTTTGTTCTGGCTTTAAGACGTATACCATTGTCAAAATAATCGAAAATAAAAATAATGAATTTCAGTATAAAATCATTACTTATTGGTGCCATAACCATGAACGCGTATGAAAATGCCACTTTATTTAAAAATATTTTTGCTAGCATAAAATTTTTTTAAAATATTTAAATTTTCCTTTGTAAGATTTACTTCTAGGATTAAGACGTATACCGATGTGAATAATAGTCGAAAAATAATAATAAATTTTAGTATAAAATTTTAGTATAAAATCTACCCCTATTGGTACCATTACCACGGATAGCAATGAAAACGCTACTTTTTTTAAACATATTTTAGCACGCATTGAATTATTTTTGAAATATTAAAATTTACACTCGAAAGGTTTTCTTCTGGCATCAAGACGTATACCATTGTCAAAATAATCGAAAATAAAAATAATGAATTACAGTATAAAATCATTACTTATTGGTGCCATAACCATGAACGCGTATGAAAATGCCACTTTATTTAAAAATATTTTTGCAAGCATTAAATTTTATTAGAAATATTTAAATTTTCCTTTGTAAGGTTTACTTCTAGGATTAGTCGAAAAATAATAATAAAATTTGAGTATAAAATTTTAGTATAAAATCTACCCCTATTGGTACCATTACCACGGATAGCAATGAAAACGCTACTTTTTTAAACATATTTTAGCACGCATTTAATTTTTTTTAAAATATTAAAATTTACACTCGAAAGGTTTTCTTCTGGCATCAAGACGTATACCATTGTCAAAATAATCGAAAATAAAATCATTACTTATTGGTGCCATAACCATGAACGCGTATGAAAATGCCACTTTATTTAAAAATATTTTTGCAAGAATAAAATTTTTTTAAAATATTTAAATTTTCCTTTGTAAGGTTTACTTCTAGGATTAAGACGTATACCGATGTGAATAATAGTCATAAATAATAATAAAATTTTAGTATAAAATTTTAGTATAAAATCTACCCCTATTGGTACCATTACCACGGATAGCAATGAAAACTCTACTTTTTTTAAACATATTTCAGCACGCATTTAATTTTTTTTTAAATATTAAAATTTACACTCGAAAGGTTTTCTTCTGGCATCAAGACGTATACCATTGTCAAAATAATCGAAAATAAAAATAATGAATTTCAGAATAAAATCATTACTTATTAGTGTTATAACCATGAACGCGTATGAAAATGCCACTTTATTTAAAAATATTTTTGCAAGCATAAAATTTTTTTAAAATATTTAAATTTTCCTTTGTAAGATTTACTTCTAGGATTAAGACGTATACCGATGTGAATAATAGTCGAAAAATAATAATAAAATTTTAGTATAAAATTTTAGTATAAAATCTACCCCTATTGGTACCATTACCACGGATAGCAATGAAAACGCTACTTTTTTTAAACATATTTTAGCACGCATTGAATTATTTTTTAAATATTAAAATTTACACTCGAAAGGTTTTCTTCTGGCATCAAGACGTATACCATTGTCAAAATAATCGAAAATAAAAATAATGAATTTCAGTATAAAATCATTACTTATTGGTGCCATAACCATGAACGCGTATGAAAATGCCACTTTATTTAAAAATATTTTTGCAAGGATAAAATTTTTTTAAAATATTTAAGTTTTCCTTTGTAAGATTTACTTCTAGGATTAAGACGTATACCGATGTGAATAATAGTCGAAAAATAATAATAAATTTTTAGTATAAAATTTTAGTATAAAATCTACCTCTATTGGTACCATTACCACGGATAGCAATGAAAACGCTACTTTTTTTAAACATATTTTATCACGCATTTAATTTTTTTTTAAATATTAAAATTTACACTCGAAAGGTTTTCTTCTGGCATCAAGACGTATACCATTGTCAAAATAATCTAAAATAAAAATAATGAATTTCAGTATAAAATCATTACTTATTGGTGCCATAATCATGAACGCGTATGAAAATGCCACTTTATTTAAAAATATTTTTGCAAGCATAAATTTTT
This sequence comes from Zhengitettix transpicula, assembly GCA_037074705.1. Taxonomy (NCBI): domain Eukaryota; kingdom Metazoa; phylum Arthropoda; class Insecta; order Orthoptera; family Tetrigidae; genus Zhengitettix; species Zhengitettix transpicula. The sequence continues at coordinate 74,355 of JAYJMR010000011.1, read as the reverse complement.
TTTTTAAATATTTAAATTTTCCTTTGTAAGATTTACTTCTAGGATTAAGACGTATACCGATGTGAATAATAGTCGAAAAATAATAATAAAATTTTAGTATAAAATCTACCCCTATTGGTACCATTACCATTGATAGCAATGAAAACGCTACTTTTTTTAAACATATTTTTACACGCATTTAAATTTTTTTCAAATATTAAAATTTACACTCGAAAGGTTTTCTTCTGGCATCAAGACGTATACCGTTGTCAAAATAATCGAAAATAAAAATAATGAATTTCAGTATAAAATCATTACTTATTGGTGCCATAACCATGAACGCGTATGAAAATGCCACTTTATTTAAAAATATTTTTGCAAGCATAAAATTTTTTTAAAATATTTAAATTTTCCTTTGTAAGGTTTACTTCTAGGATTAAGACGTATACCGATGTGAATAATAGTCGAAAAATAATAATAAAATTTTAGTATAAAATTTTAGTATAAAATCTACCCCTATTGGTACCATTACCACGGATAGCAATGAAAACGCTACTTTTTTTAAACATATTTTAGCACGCATTTAATTTTTTTTTAAATATTATAATTTACACTCGAAAGGTTTTCTTCTGGCATCAAGACGTATACCATTGTCAAAATAATCGAAAATAAAAATAATGAATTTCAGTATAAAATCATTACTTATTGGTGCCATAACCATGAACGCGTATGAAAATGCCACTTTATTTAAAAATATTTTTGCAAGCATAAAATTTTTTTAAAATATTTAAATTTTCCTTTGTAAGGTTTACTTCTAGGATGAAGACGTATACCGATGTGAATAATAGTCGAAAAATAATAATAAAATTTTAGTTTAAAAATTTTAGTATTAAATCTACCCCTATTGGTACCATTACCACGGATAGCAATGAAAACGCTACTTTTTTTAAACATATTTTAGCACGCATTTAATTTTTTTTTAAATATTAAAATTTAAACTCGAAAGGTTTTGTTCTGGCTTTAAGACGTATACCATTGTCAAAATAATCGAAAATAAAAATAATGAATTTCAGTATAAAATCATTACTTATTGGTGCCATAACCATGAACGCGTATGAAAATGACACTTTATTTAAAAATATTTTTGCTAGCATAAAATTTTTTTAAAATATTTAAATTTTCCTTTGTAAGATTTACTTCTAGGATTAAGACGTATACCGATGTGAATAATAGTCGAAAAATAATAATAAAATTTTAGTTTAAAAATTTTAGTATTAAATCTACCCCTATTGGTACCATTACCACGGATAGCAATGAAAACGCTACTTTTTTTAAACATATTTTAGCACGCATTTAATTTTTTTTTAAATATTAAAATTTAAACTCGAAAGGTTTTGTTCTGGCTTTAAGACGTATACCATTGTCAAAATAATCGAAAATAAAAATAATGAATTTCAGTATAAAATCATTACTTATTGGTGCCATAACCATGAACGCGTATGAAAATGACACTTTATTTAAAAATATTTTTGCTAGCATAAAATTTTTTTAAAATATTTAAATTTTCCTTTGTAAGATTTACTTCTAGGATTAAGACGTATACCGATGTGAATAATAGTCGAAAAATAATAATAAATTTTAGTATAAAATTTTAGTATAAAATCTACCCCTATTGGTACCATTACCGCGGATAGCAATGAAAACGCTACTTTTTTTAAACATATTTTAGCACGCATTGAATTATTTTTTAAATATTAAAATTTACGCTCGAAAGGTTTTCTTCTGGCATCAAGACGTATACCATTGTCAAAATAATCGAAAATAAAAATAATGAATTACAGTATAAAATCATTACTTATTGGTGCCATAACCATGAACGCGTATGAAAATGCCACTTTATTTAAAAATATTTTTGCAAGCATTAAATTTTATTAGAAATATTTAAATTTTCCTTTGTAAGGTTTACTTCAAGGATTAGTCGAAAAATAATAATAAAATTTGAGTATAAAATTGGTACCATTACCACGGATAGCAATGAAAACGCTACTTTTTTAAACATATTTTAGCACGCATTTAATTTTTTTTAAAATATTAAAATTTACACTCGAAAGGTTTTCTTCTGGCATCAAGACGTATACCATTGTCAAAATAATCGAAAATAAAATCATTACTTATTGGTGCCATAACCATGAACGCGTATGAAAATGCCACTTTATTTAAAAATATTTTTGCAAGAATAAAATTTTTTTAAAATATTTAAATTTTCCTTTGTAAGGTTTACTTCTAGGATTAAGACGTATACCGATGTGAATAATAGTCGAAAAATAATAATAAAATTTTAGTATAAAATTTTAGTATAAAATCTACCCCTATTGGTACCATTACCACGGATAGCAATGAAAACGCTACTTTTTTTAAACATATTTCAGCACGCATTTAATTTTTTTTTAAATATTAAAATTTACACTCGAAAGGTTTTCTTCTGGCATCAAGACGTATACCATTGTCAAAATAATCGAAAATAAAAATAATGAATTTCAGTATAAAATCATTACTTATTAGTGTTATAACCATGAACGCGTATGAAAATGCCACTTTATTTAAAAATATTTTTGCAAGCATAAAATTTTTTTAAAATATTTAAATTTTCCTTTGTAAGATTTACTTCTAGGATTAAGACGTATACCGATGTGAATAATAGTCGAAAAATAATAATAAAATTTTAGTATAAAATCTACCCCTATTGGTACCATTACCATTGATAGCAATGAAAACGCTACTTTTTTTAAACATATTTTTACACGCATTTAAATTTTTTTAAAATATTAAAATTTACACTCGAAAGGTTTTCTTCTGGCATCAAGACGTATACCGTTGTCAAAATAATCGAAAATAAAAATAATGAATTTCAGTATAAAATCATTACTTATTGGTGCCATAACCATGAACGCGTATGAAAATGCCACTTTATTTAAAAATATTTTTGCAAGCATAAAATTTTTTTAAAATATTTAAATTTTCCTTTGTAAGGTTTACTTCTAGGATTAAGACGTATACCGATGTGAATAATAGTCGAAAAATAATAATAAAATTTTAGTATAAAATTTTAGTATAAAATCTACCCCTATTGGTACCATTACCACGGATAGCAATGAAAACGCTACTTTTTTTAAACATATTTTAGCACGCATTTAATTTTTTTTTAAATATTATAATTTACACTCGAAAGGTTTTCTTCTGGCATCAAGACGTATACCATTGTCAAAATAATCGAAAATAAAAATAATTAATTTCAGTATAAAATCATTACTTATTGGTGCCATAACCATGAACGCGTATGAAAATGCCACTTTATTTAAAAATATTTTTGCAAGCATAAAATTTTTTTAAAATATTTAAATTTTCCTTAGTAAGGTTTACTTCTAGGATTAAGACGTATACCGATGTGAATATTAGTCGAAAAATAATAATAAATTTAAGTATAAAATTTTAGTATAAAATCTACCCCTATTGGTACCATTACCACGGATAGCAATGAAAACGCTACTTTTTTTAAACATATTTTAGCACGCATTGAATTATTTTTTAAATATTAAAATTTACACTCGAAAGGTTTTCTTCTGGCATCAAGACGTATACCATTGTCAAAATAATCGAAAATAAAAATAATGAATTTCAGTATAAAATCATTACTTATTGGTGCCATAACCATGAACGCGTATGAAAATGCCACTTTATTAAAAATATTTTTGCAAGCATAAAATTTTTTTAAAATATTTAAGTTTTCCTTTGTAAGATTTACTTCTAGGATTAAGACGTATACCGATGTGAATAATAGTCGAAAAATAATAATAAATTTTTAGTATAAAATTTTAGTATAAAATCTACCCCTATTGGTACCATTACCACGGATAGCAATGAAAACGCTACTTTTTTTAAACATATTTCAGCACGCATTTAATTTTTTTTTAAATATTCAAATTTACACTCGAAAGGTTTTCTTCTGGCATCAAGACGTATACCATTGTCAAAATAATCTAAAATAAAAATAATGAATTTCAGTATAAAATCATTACTTATTGGTACCATAATCATGAACGCGTATGAAAATGCCACTTTATTTAAAAATATTTTTGCAAGCATAAATTTTTTTTAAAAATATTTAAATTTTCCTTTGTAAGGTTTACTTCTAGGATTAAGACGTATACCGATGTGAATAATAGTCGAAAAATAATAATAAAATTTTAGTATAAAATCTACCCCTATTGGTACCATTACCACGGATAGCAATGAAAACGCTACTTTTTTTAAACATATTTCAGCACGCATTTAATTTTTTTTTAAATATTCAAATTTACACTCGAAAGGTTTTCTTCTGGCATCAAGACGTATACCATTGTCAAAATAATCTAAAATAAAAATAATGAATTTCAGTATAAAATCATTACTTATTGGTGCCATAATCATGAACGCGTATGAAAATGCCACTTTATTTAAAAATATTTTTGCAAGCATAAATTTTTTTTTAAAATATTTAAATTTTCCTTTGTAAGGTTTACTTCTAGGATTAAGACGTATACCGATGTGAATAATAGTCGAAAAATAATAATAAAATTTTAGTATAAAATCTACCCCTATTGGTACCATTACCATTGATAGCAATGAAAACGCTACTTTTTTTAAACATATTTTTACACGCATTTAAATTTTTTTAAAATATTAAAATTTACACTCGAAAGGTTTTCTTCTGGCATCAAGACGTATACCGTTGTCAAAATAATCGAAAATAAAAATAATGAATTTCAGTATAAAATCATTACTTATTGGTGCCATAACCATGAACGCGTATGAAAATGCCACTTTATTTAAAAATATTTTTGCAAGCATAAAATTTTTTTAAAATATTTAAATTTTCCTTTGTAAGGTTTACTTCTAGGATTAAGACGTATACCGATGTGAATAATAGTCGAAAAATAATAATAAAATTTTAGTATAAAATTTTAGTATAAAATCTACCCCTATTGGTACCATTACCACGGATAGCAATGAAAACGCTACTTTTTTTAAACATATTTTAGCACGCATTTAATTTTTTTTTAAATATTATAATTTACACTCGAAAGGTTTTCTTCTGGCATTAAGACGTATACCATTGTCAAAATAATCGAAAATAAAAATAATGAATTTCAGTATAAAATCATTACTTATTGGTGCCATAACCATGAACGCGTATGAAAATGCCACTTTATTTAAAAATATTTTTGCAAGCATAAAATTTTATTAAAATATTTAAATTTTCCTTTGTAAGGTTTACTTCTAGGATTAAGACGTATACCGATGTGAATAATAGTCGAAAAATAATAATTAAAATTTAGTTTAAAAATTTTAGTATAAAATCTACCCCTATTGGTACCATTACCACGGATAGCAATGAAAACGCTACTTTTTTTAAACATATTTTAGCACGCATTTAATTTTTTTTTAAATATTAAAATTTACACTCGAAAGGTTTTCTTCTGGCATCAAGACGTATACCATTGTCAAAATAATCGAAAATAAAAATAATTAATTTCAGTATAAAATCATTACTTATTGGTGCCATAACCATGAACGCGTATGAAAATGCCACTTTATTTAAAAATATTTTTGCAAGCATAAAATTATTTTAAAATATTTAAATTTTCTTTTGTAAGGTTTACTTCTAGGATTAAGACGTATACCGATGTGAATATTAGACGAAAAATAATAATAAATTTAAGTATAAAATTTTAGTATAAAATCTACCCCTATTGGTACCATTACCACGGATAGCAATGAAAACGCTACTTTTTTTAAACATATTTTAGCACGCATTGAATTATTTTTTAAATATTAAAATTTACACTCGAAAGGTTTTCTTCTGGCATCAAGACGTATACCATTGTCAAAATAATCGAAAATAAAAATAATGAATTTCAGTATAAAATCATTAATTATTGGTGCCATAACCAGGAACGCGTATGAAAATGCCACTTTATTAAAAATATTTTTGCAAGCATAAAATTTTTTTAAAATATTTAAGTTTTCCTTTGTAAGATTTACTTCTAGGATTAAGACGTATACCGATGTGAATAATAGTCGAAAAATAATAATAAATTTTTAGTATAAAATTTTAGTATAAAATCTACCCCTATTGGTACCATTACCACGGATAGCAATGAAAACGCTACTTTTTTTAAACATATTTCAGCACGCATTTAATTTTTTTTTAAATATTAAAATTTACACTCGAAAGGTTTTCTTCTGGCATCAAGACGTATACCATTGTCAAAATAATCTAAAATAAAAATAATGAATTTCAGTATAAAATCATTACTTATTGGTGCCATAATCATGAACGCGTATGAAAATGCCACTTTATTTAAAAATATTTTTGCAAGCATAAATTTTTTTTTAAAATATTTAAATTTTCCTTTGTAAGGTTTACTTCTAGGATTAAGACGTATACCGATGTGAATAATAGTCGAAAAATAATAATAAAATTTTAGTATAAAATCTACCCCTATTGGTACCATTACCATTGATAGCAATGAAAACGCTACTTTTTTTAAACATATTTTTACACGCATTTAAATTTTTTTAAAATATTAAAATTTACACTCGAAAGGTTTTCTTCTGGCATCAAGACGTATACCGTTGTCAAAATAATCGAAAATAAAAATAATGAATTTCAGTATAAAATCATTACTTATTGGTGCCATAACCATGAACGCGTATGAAAATGCCACTTTATTTAAAAATATTTTTGCAAGCATAAAATTTTTTTAAAATATTTAAATTTTCCTTTGTAAGGTTTACTTCTAGGATTAAGACGTATACCGATGTGAATAATAGTCGAAAAATAATAATAAAATTTTAGTATAAAATTTTAGTATAAAATCTACCCCTATTGGTACCATTACCACGGATAGCAATGAAAACGCTACTTTTTTTAAACATATTTTAGCACGCATTTAATTTTTTTTTAAATATTATAATTTACACTCGAAAGGTTTTCTTCTGGCATCAAGACGTATACCATTGTCAAAATAATCTAAAATAAAAATAATAAATTTCAGTATAAAATCATTACTTATTGGTGCCATAATCATGAACGCGTATGAAAATGCCACTTTATTTAAAAATATTTTTGCAAGCATAAATTTTTTTTTAAAATATTTAAATTTTCCTTTGTAAGGTTTACTTCTAGGATTAAGACGTATACCGATGTGAATAATAGTCGAAAAATAATAATAAAATTTTAGTATAAAATCTACCCCTATTCGTACCATTACCATGGATAGCAATGAAAACGCTACTTTTTTTAAACATATTTTTACACGCATTTAAATTTTTTTAAAATATTAAAATTTACACTCGAAAGGTTTTCTTCTGGCATCAAGACGTATACCGTTGTCAAAATAATCGAAAATAAAAATAATGAATTTCAGTATAAAATCATTACTTATTGGTGCCATAACCATGAACGCGTATGAAAATGCCACTTTATTTAAAAATATTTTTGCAAGCATAAAATTTTTTTAAAATATTTAAATTTTCCTTTGTAAGGTTTACTTCTAGGATTAAGACGTATACCGATGTGAATAATAGTCGAAAAATAATAAAAAAATTTTAGTATAAAATTTTAGTATAAAATCTACCCCTATTGGTACCATTACCACGGATAGCAATGAAAACGCTACTTTTTTTAAACATATTTTAGCACGCATTTAATTTTTTTTTAAATATTATAATTTACACTCGAAAGGTTTTCTTCTGGCATCAAGACGTATACCATTGTCAAAATAATCGAAAATAAAAATAATGAATTTCAGTATAAAATCATTACTTATTGGTGCCATAACCATGAACGCGTATGAAAATGCCACTTTATTTAAAAATATTTTTGCAAGCATAAAATTTTTTTAAAATATTTAAATTTTCCTTTGTAAGGTTTACTTCTAGGATTAAGACGTATACCGATGTGAATAATAGTCGAAAAATAATAATAAAATTTTAGTTTAAAAATTTTAGTATAAAATCTACCCCTATTGGTACCATTACCACGGATAGCAATGAAAACGCTACTTTTTTTAAACATATTTTAGCACGCATTTAATTTTTTTTTAAATATTAAATTTTAAACTCGAAAGGTTTTGTTCTGGCTTTAAGACGTATACCATTGTCAAAATATTCGAAAATAAAAATAATGAATTTCAGTATAAAATCATTACTTATTGGTGCCATAACCATGAACGCGTATGAAAATGCCACTTTATTTAAAAATATTTTTGCTAGCATAAAATTTTTTTAAAATATTTAAATTTTCCTTTGTAAGATTTACTTCTAGGATTAAGACGTATACCGATGTGAATAATAGTCGAAAAATAATAATAAATTTTAGTATAAAATTTTAGTATAAAATCTACCCCTATTGGTACCATTACCACGGATAGCAATGAAAACGCTACTTTTTTTAAACATATTTTAGCACGCATTGAATTATTTTTTAAATATTAAAATTTACACTCGAAAGGTTTTCTTCTGGCATCAAGACGTATACCATTGTCAAAATAATCGAAAATAAAAATAATGAATTACAGTATAAAATAATTACTTATTGGTGCCATAACCATGAACACGTATGAAAATGCCACTTTATTTAAAAATATTTTTGCAAGCATTAAATTTTATTAGAAATATTTAAATTTTCCTTTGTAAGGTTTACTTCTAGGATTAGTCGAAAAATAATAATAAAATTTGAGTATAAAATTTTAGTATAAAATCTACCGCTATTGGTACCATTACCACGGATAGCAATGAAAACGCTACTTTTTTAAACATATTTTAGCACGCATTTATTTTTTTTAAAATATTAAAATTTACACTCGAAAGGTTTTCTTCTGGCATCAAGACGTATACCATTGTCAAAATAATCGAAAATAAAATCATTACTTATTGGTGCCATAACCATGAACGCGTATGAAAATGCCACTTTATTTAAAAATATTTTTGCAAGAATAAAATTTTTTTAAAATATTTAAATTTTCCTTTGTAAGGTTTACTTCTAGGATTAAGACGTATACCGATGTGAATAATAGTCGAAAAATAAAAATAATAAAATTTTAGTATAAAATCTACCCCTATTGGTACCATTACCACGGATAGCAATGAAAACGCTACTTTTTTTAAACATATTTTAGCACGCATTTAATTTTTTTTTAAATATTAAAATTTACACTCTAAAGGTTTTCTTCTGGCATCAAGACGTATACCATTGTCAAAATAATCGAAAATAAAAATAATAAATTTCAGTATAAAATCATTACTTATTAGTGTTATAACCATGAACGCGTATGAAAATGCCACTTTATTTAAAAATATTTTTGGAGCATAAAATTTTTTTAAAATATTTAAATTTTCCTTTGTAAGATTTACTTCTAGGATTAAGACGTATACCGATGTGAATAATAGTCGAAAAATAATAATAAAATTTTAGTATAAAATTTTAGTATAAAATCTACCCCTATTGGTACCATTACCACGGATAGCAATGAAAACGCTACTTTTTTTAAACATATTTTAGCACGCATTTAATTTTTTTTTAAAAATTAAAATTTACACTCGAAAGGTTTTCTTCTGGCATCAAGACGTATACCATTGTCAAAATAATCGAAAATAAAAATAATTAATTTCAGTATAAAATCATTACTTATTGGTGCCATAACCATGAACGCGTATGAAAATGCCACTTTATTTAAAAATATTTTTGCAAGCATAAAATTTTTTTAAAATATTTAAATTTTCCTTAGTAAGGTTTACTTCTAGGATTAAGACGTATACCGATGTGAATAATAGTCGAAAAATAATAATAAATTTTAGTATAAAATTTTAGTATAAAATCTACCCCTATTGGTACCATTACCACGGATAGCAATGAAAACGCTACTTTTTTTAAACATATTTTAGCACGCATTGAATTATTTTTTAAATATTAAAATTTACACACGAAAGGTTTTCTTCTGGCATCAAGACGTATACCATTGTCAAAATAATCGAAAATAAAAATAATGAATTTCAGTATAAAATCATTACTTATTGGTGCCATAACCATGAACGCGTATGAAAGTGCCACTTTATTTAAAAATATTTTTGCAAGCATAAAATTTTTTTAAAATATTTAAGTTTTCCTTTGTAAGATTTACTTCTAGGATTAAGACGTATACCGATGTGAATAATAGTCGAAAAATAATAATAAATTTTTAGTATAAAATTTTAGTATAAAATCTACCCCTATTGGTACCATTACCACGGATAGCAATGAAAACGCTACTTTTTTTAAACATATTTCAACACGCATTTAATTATTTTTTAAATATTAAAATTTACACTCGAAAGGTTTTCTTCTGGCATCAAGACGTATACCATTGTCAAAATAATCGAAAATAAAAATAATAAATTTCAGTATAAAATCATTACTTATTAGTGTTATAACCATGAACGCGTATGAAAATGCCACTTTATTTAAAAATATTTTTGCAAGCATAAAATTTTTTTAAAATATTTAAATTTTCCTTTGTAAGATTTACTTCTAGGATTAAGACGTATACCGATGTGAATAATAGTCGAAAAATAATAATAAAATTTTAGTATAAAATTTTAGTATAAAATCTACCCCTATTGGTACCATTACCACGGATAGCAATGAAAACGCTACTTTTTTTAAACATATTTTAGCACGCATTTAATTTTTTTTTAAATATTAAAATTTACACTCGAAAGGTTTTCTTCTGGCATCAAGACGTATACCATTGTCAAAATAATCGAAAATAAAAATAATTAATTTCAGTATAAAATCATTACTTATTGGTGCCATAACCATGAACGCGTATGAAAATGCCACTTTATTTAAAAATATTTTTGCAAGCATAAAATTTTTTTAAAATATTTAAATTTTCCTTAGTAAGGTTTACTTCTAGGATTAAGACGTATACCGATGTGAATAATAGTCGAAAAATAATAATAAATTTTAGTATAAAATTTTAGTATAAAATCTACCCCTATTGGTACCATTACCACGGATAGCAATGAAAACGCTACTTTTTTTAAACATATTTTAGCACGCATTAAATTATTTTTTAAATATTAAAATTTACACTCGAAAGGTTTTCTTCTGGCATCAAGACGTATACCATTGTCAAAATAATCGAAAATAAAAATAATGAATTTCAGTATAAAATCATTACTTATTGGTGCCATAACCATGAACGCGTATGAAAGTGCCACTTTATTTAAAAATATTTTTGCAAGCATAAAATTTTTTTAAAATATTTAAGTTTTCCTTTGTAAGATTTACTTCTAGGATTAAGACGTATACCGATGTGAATAATAGTCGAAAAATAATAATAAATTTTTAGTATAAAATTTTAGTACAAAATCTACCCCTATTGGTACCATTACCACGGATAGCAATGAAAACGCTACTTTTTTTAAACATATTTTAGCACGCATTTAATTTTTTTTTAAATATTATAATTTACACTCGAAAGGTTTTCTTCTGGCATCAAGACGTATACCATTGTCAAAATAATCGAAAATAAAAATAATGAATTTCAGTATAAAATCATTACTTATTGGTGCCATAACCATGAACGCGTATGAAAATGCCACTTTATTTAAAAATATTTTTGCTAGCATAAAATTTTTTTAAAATATTTAAATTTTCCTTTGTAAGATTTACTTCTAGGATTAAGACGTATACCGATGTGAATAATAGTCGAAAAATAATAATAAATTTTTAGTATAAAATTTTAGTATAAAATCTACCCCTATTGGTAACATTACCACGGATTGCAATGAAAACGCTACTTTTTTTAAACATATTTTAGCACGCATTTAATTTTTTTTTAAATATTAAAATTTACACTCGAAAGGTTTTCTTCTGGCATCAAGACGTATACCATTGTCAAAATAATCTAAAATAAAAATAATGAATTTCAGTATAAAATCATTACTTATTGGTGCCATAATCATGAACGCGTATGAAAATGCCACTTTATTTAAAAATATTTTTGCAAGCATAAATTTTTTTTTTAAATATTTAAATTTTCCTTTGTAAGGTTTACTTCTAGGATTAAGACGTATACCGATGTGAATTATAGTCAAAAAATAATAATAAAATTTTAGTATAAAATCTACCCCTATTGGTACCATTACCATTGATAGCAATGAAAACGCTACTTTTTTTAAACATATTTTTACACGCATTTAAATTTTTTTAAAATATTAAAATTTACACTCGAAAGGTTTTCTTCTGGCATCAAGACGTATACCGTTGTCAAAATAATCGAAAATAAAAATAATGAATTTCAGTATAAAATCATTACTTATTGGTGCCATAACCATGATAGCGTATGAAAATGCCACTTTATTTAAAAATATTTTTGCAAGCATAAAATTTTTTTAAAATATTTAAATTTTCCTTTGTAAGGTTTACTTCTAGGATTAAGACGTATACCGATGTGAATAATAGTCGAAAAATAATAATAAAATTTTAGTATAAAATTTTAGTATAAAATCTACTCCTATTGGTACCATTACCACGGATAGCAATGAAAACGCTACTTTTTTTAAACATATTTTAGCACGCATTTAATTTTTTTTTAAATATTATAATTTACACTCGAAAGGTTTTCTTCTGGCATCAAGACGTATACCATTGTCAAAATAATCGAAAATAAAAATAATGAATTTCAGTATAAAATCATTACTTATTGGTGCCATAACCATGAACGCGTATGAAAATGCCACTTTATTTAAAAATATTTTTGCTAGCATAAAATTTTTTTAAAATATTTAAATTTTCCTTTGTAAGATTTACTTCTAGGATTAAGACGTATACCGATGTGAATAATAGTCGAAAAATAATAATAAATTTTAGTATAAAATTTTAGTATAAAATCTACCCCTATTAATACCATTACCACGGATAGCAATGAAAACGCTACTTTTTTTAAACATATTTTAGCACGCATTTAATTTTTTTTTAAATATTAAAATTTACACTCGAAAGGTTTTCTTCTGGCATCAAGACGTATACCATTGTCAAAATAATCGAAAATAAAAATAATTAATTTCAGTATAAAATCATTACTTATTGGTGCCATAACCATGAACGCGTATGAAAATGCCACTTTATTTAAAAATATTTTTGCAAGCATAAAATTTTTTTAAAATATTTAAATTTTCCTTAGTAAGGTTTACTTCTAGGATTAAGACGTATACCGATGTGAATATTAGTCGAAAAATAATAATAAATTTAAGTATAAAATTTTAGTATAAAATCTACCCCTATTGGTAGCATTACCACGGATAGCAATGAAAACGCTACTTTTTTTAAACATATTTTAGTACGCATTGAATTATTTTTTAAATATTAAAATTTACACTCGAAAGGTTTTCTTCTGGCATCAAGACGTATACCATTGTCAAAATAATCGAAAATAAAAATAATTAATTTCAGTATAAAATCATTACTTATTGGTGCCATAACCATGAACGCGTATGAAAATGCCACTTTATTAAAAATATTTTTGCAAGCATAAAATTTTTTTAAAATATTTAAGTTTTCCGTTGTAAGATTTACTTCTAGGATTAAGACGTATACCGATGTGAATAATAGTCGAAAAATAATAATAAATTTTTAGTATAAAATTTTAGTATAAAATCTACCCCTATTGGTACCATTACCACGGATAGCAATGAAAACGCTACTTTTTTTAAACATATTTCAGCACGCATTTAATTTTTTTTTAAATATTAAAATTTACACTCGAAAGGTTTTCTTCTGGCATCAAGACGTATACCATTGTCAAAATAATCTAAAATAAAAATAATGAATTTCAGTATAAAATCATTACTTATTGGTGCCATAATCATGAAAGCGTATGAAAATGCCACTTTATTTAAAAATATTTTTGCAAGCATAAATTTTTTTTTAAAATATTTAAATTTTCCTTTGTAAGGTTTACTTCTAGGATTAAGACGTATACCGATGTGAATAATAGTCGAAAAATAATAATAAAATTTTAGTATAAAATCTACCCCTATTGGTACCATTACCATTGATAGCAATGAAAACGCTACTTTTTTTAAACATATTTTTACACGCATTTAAATTTTTTTAAAATATTAAAATTTACACTCGAAAGGTTTTCTTCTGGCATCAAGACGTATACCGTTGTCAAAATAATCGAAAATAAAAATAATGAATTTCAGTATAAAATCATTACTTATTGGTGCCATAACCATGAACGCGTATGAAAATGCCACTTTATTTAAAAATATTTTTGCAAGCATAAAATTTTTTTAAAATATTTAAATTTTCCTTTGTAAGGTTTACTTCTAGGATTAAGACGTATACCGATGTGAATAATAGTCGATAAATAATAATAAAATTTTAGTATAAAATTTTAGTATAAAATCTACCCCTATTGGTACCATTACCACGGATAGCAATGAAAACGCTACTTTTTTTAAACATATTTTAGCACGCATTTAATTTTTTTTTAAATATTATAATTTACACTCGAAAGGTTTTCTTCTGGCATCAAGACGTATACCATTGTCAAAATAATCGAAAATAAAAATAATGAATTTCAGTATAAAATCATTACTTATTGGTGCCATAACCATGAACGCGTATGAAAATGCCACTTTATTTAAAAATATTTTTGCTAGCATAAAATTTTTTTAAAATATTTAAATTTTCCTTTGTAAGATTTACTTCTAGGATTAAGACGTATACCGATGTGAATAATAGTCGAAAAATAATAATAAATTTTAGTATAAAATTTTAGTATAAAATCTACCCCTATTGGTACCATTACCACGGATAGCAATGAAAACGCTACTTTTTTTAAACATATTTTAGCACGCATTGAATTATTTTTTAAATATTAAAATTTACACTCGAAAGGTTTTCTTCTGGCATCAAGACGTATACCATTGTCAAAATAATCGAAAATAAAAATAATGAATTACAGTATAAAATCATTACTTATTGGTGCCATAACCATGAACACGTATGAAAATGCCACTTTATTTAAAAATATTTTTGCAAGCATTAAATTTTATTAGAAATATTTAAATTTTCCTTTGTAAGGTTTACTTCTAGGATTAGTCGAAAAATAATAATAAAATTTGAGTATAAAATTTTAGTATAAAATCTACCGCTATTGGTACCATTACCACGGATAGCAATGAAAACGCTACTTTTTTAAACATATTTTAGCACGCATTTAATTTTTTTTAAAATATTAAAATTTACACTCGAAAGGTTTTCTTCTGGCATCAAGACGTATACCATTGTCAAAATAATCGAAAATAAAATCATTACTTATTGGTGCCATAACCATGAACGCTTATGAAAATGCCACTTTATTTAAAAATATTTTTGCAAGAATAAAATTTTTTTAAAATATTTAAATTTTCCTTTGTAAGGTTTACTTCTAGGATTAAGACGTATACCGATGTGAATAATAGTCGAAAAATAAAAATAATAAAATTTTAGTATAAAATTTTAGTATAAAATCTACCCCTATTGGTACCATTACCACGGATAGCAATGAAAACGCTACTTTTTTTAAACATATTTTAGCACGCATTTAATTTTTTTTTAAATATTTAAATTTACACTCTAAAGGTTTTCTTTGGCATCAAGACGTATACCATTGTCAAAATAATCGAAAATAAAAATAATGAATTTCAGTATAAAATCATTACTTATTGGTGCCATAACCATGAACGCGTATGAAAATGCCACTTTATTTAAAAATATTTTTGCAAGCATAAAATTTTTTTAAAATATTTAAGTTTTCCTTTGTAAGATTTACTTCTAGGATTAAGACGTATACCGATGTGAATAATAGTCGAAAAATAATAATAAATTTTTAGTATAAAATTTTAGTATAAAATCTACCCCTATTGGTACCATTACCACGGATAGCAATGAAAACGCTACTTTTTTTAAACATATTTCAACACGCATTTAATTATTTTTTAAATATTAAAATTTACACTCGAAAGGTTTTCTTCTGGCATCAAGACGTATACCATTGTCAAAATAATCGAAAATAAAAATAATAAATTTCAGTATAAAATCATTACTTATTAGTGTTATAACCATGAACGCGTATGAAAATGCCACTTTATTTAAAAATATTTTTGCAAGCATAAAATTTTTTTAAAATATTTAAATTTTCCTTTGTAAGATTTACTTCTAGGATTAAGACGTATACCGATGTGAATAATAGTCGAAAAATAATAATAAAATTTTAGTATAAAATTTTAGTATAAAATCTACCCCTATTGGTACCATTACCACGGATAGCAATGAAAACGCTACTTTTTTTAAACATATTTTAGCACGCATTGAATTATTTTTTAAATATTAAAATTTACACTCGAAAGGTTTTCTTCTGGCATCAAGACGTATACCATTGTCAAAATAATCGAAAATAAAAATAATGAATTTCAGTATAAAATCATTACTTATTGGTGCCATAACCATGAACGCGTATGAAAGTGCCACTTTATTTAAAAATATTTTTGCAAGCATAAAATTTTTTTAAAATATTTAAGTTTTCCTTTGTAAGATTTACTTCTAGGATTAAGACGTATACCGATGTGAATAATAGTCGAAAAATAATAATAAATTTTTAGTATAAAATTTTAGTACAAAATCTACCCCTATTGGTACCATTACCACGGATAGCAATGAAAACGCTACTTTTTTTAAACATATTTTAGCACGCATTTAATTTTTTTTTAAATATTAAAATTTACACTCGAAAGGTTTTCTTCTGGCATCAAGACGTATACCATTGTCAAAATAATCTAAAATAAAAATAATGAATTTCAGTATAAAATCATTACTTATTGGTGCCATAATCATGAACGCGTATGAAAATGCCACTTTATTTAAAAATATTTTTGCAAGCATAAATTTTTTTTTTAAATATTTAAATTTTCCTTTGTAAGGTTTACTTCTAGGATTAAGACGTATACCGATGTGAATTATAGTCAAAAAATAATAATAAAATTTTAGTATAAAATCTACCCCTATTGGTACCATTACCATTGATAGCAATGAAAACGCTACTTTTTTTAAACATATTTTTACACGCATTTAAATTTTTTTAAAATATTAAAATTTACACTCGAAAGGTTTTCTTCTGGCATCAAGACGTATACCGTTGTCAAAATAATCGAAAATAAAAATAATGAATTTCAGTATAAAATCATTACTTATTGGTGCCATAACCATGATAGCGTATGAAAATGCCACTTTATTTAAAAATATTTTTGCAAGCATAAAATTTTTTTAAAATATTTAAATTTTCCTTTGTAAGGTTTACTTCTAGGATTAAGACGTATACCGATGTGAATAATAGTCGAAAAATAATAATAAAATTTTAGTATAAAATTTTAGTATAAAATCTACCCCTATTGGTACCATTACCACGGATAGCAATGAAAACGCTACTTTTTTTAAACATATTTTAGCACGCATTTAATTTTTTTTTAAATATTATAATTTACACTCGAAAGGTTTTCTTCAGGCATCAAGACGTATACCATTGTCAAAATAATCGAAAATAAAAATAATGAATTTCAGTATAAAATCATTACTTATTGGTGCCATAACCATGAACGCGTATGAAAATGCCACTTTATTTAAAAATATTTTTGCTAGCATAAAATTTTTTTAAAATATTTAAATTTTCCTTTGTAAGATTTACTTCTAGGATTAAGACGTATACCGATGTGAATAATAGTCGAAAAATAATAATAAATTTTTAGTATAAAATTTTAGTATAAAATCTACCCCTATTGGTAACATTACCACGGATTGCAATGAAAACGCTACTTTTTTTAAACATATTTTAGCACGCATTTAATTTTTTTTTAAATATTAAAATTTACACTCGAAAGGTTTTCTTCTGGCATCAAGACGTATTCCATTGTCAAAATAATCTAAAATAAAAATAATGAATTTCAGTATAAAATCATTACTTATTGGTGCCATAATCATGAACGCGTATGAAAATGCCACTTTATTTAAAAATATTTTTGCAAGCATAAATTTTTTTTTTAAATATTTAAATTTTCCTTTGTAAGGTTTACTTCTAGGATTAAGACGTATACCGATGTGAATTATAGTCAAAAAATAATAATAAAATTTTAGTATAAAATCTACCCCTATTGGTACCATTACCATTGATAGCAATGAAAACGCTACTTTTTTTAAACATATTTTTACACGCATTTAAATTTTTTTAAAATATTAAAATTTACACTCGAAAGGTTTTCTTCTGGCATCAAGACGTATACCGTTGTCAAAATAATCGAAAATAAAAATAATGAATTTCAGTATAAAATCATTACTTATTGGTGCCATAACCATGATAGCGTATGAAAATGCCACTTTATTTAAAAATATTTTTGCAAGCATAAAATTTTTTTAAAATATTTAAATTTTCCTTTGTAAGGTTTACTTCTAGGATTAAGACGTATACCGATGTGAATAATAGTCGAAAAATAATAATAAAATTTTAGTATAAAATTTTAGTATAAAATCTACCCCTATTGGTACCATTACCACGGATAGCAATGAAAACGCTACTTTTTTTAAACATATTTTAGCACGCATTTAATTTTTTTTTAAATATTATAATTTACACTCGAAAGGTTTTCTTCTGGCATCAAGACGTATACCATTGTCAAAATAATCGAAAATAAAAATAATGAATTTCAGTATAAAATCATTACTTATTGGTGCCATAACCATGAACGCGTATGAAAATGCCACTTTATTTAAAAATATTTTTGCTAGCATAAAATTTTTTTAAAATATTTAAATTTTCCTTTGTAAGATTTACTTCTAGGATTAAGACGTATACCGATGTGAATAATAGTCGAAAAATAATAATAAATTTTAGTATAAAATTTTAGTATAAAATCTACCCCTATTGGTACCATTACCACGGATAGCAATGAAAACGCTACTTTTTTTAAACATATTTTAGCACGCATTTAATTTTTTTTTAAATATTAAAATTTACACTCGAAAGGTTTTCTTCTGGCATCAAGACGTATACCATTGTCAAAATAATCGAAAATAAAAATAATTAATTTCAGTATAAAATCATTACTTATTGGTGCCATAACCATGAACGCGTATGAAAATGCCACTTTATTTAAAAATATTTTTGCAAGCATAAAATTTTTTTAAAATATTTAAATTTTCCTTAGTAAGGTTTACTTCTAGGATTAAGACGTATACCGATGTGAATATTAGTCGAAAAATAATAATAAATTTAAGTATAAAATTTTAGTATAAAATCTACCCCTATTGGTAGCATTACCACGGATAGCAATGAAAACGCTACTTTTTTTAAACATATTTTAGTACGCATTGAATTATTTTTTAAATATTAAAATTTACACTCGAAAGGTTTTCTTCTGGCATCAAGACGTATACCATTGTCAAAATAATCGAAAATAAAAATAATTAATTTCAGTATAAAATCATTACTTATTGGTGCCATAACCATGAACGCGTATGAAAATGCCACTTTATTAAAAATATTTTTGCAAGCATAAAATTTTTTTAAAATATTTAAGTTTTCCTTTGTAAGATTTACTTCTAGGATTAAGACGTATACCGATGTGAATAATAGTCGAAAAATAATAATAAATTTTTAGTATAAAATTTTAGTATAAAATCTACCCCTATTGGTACCATTACCACGGATAGCAATGAAAACGCTACTTTTTTTAAACATATTTCAGCACGCATTTAATTTTTTTTTAAATATTAAAATTTACACTCGAAAGGTTTTCTTCTGGCATCAAGACGTATACCATTGTCAAAATAATCTAAAATAAAAATAATGAATTTCAGTATAAAATCATTACTTATTGGTGCCATAATCATGAACGCGTATGAAAATGCCACTTTATTTAAAAATATTTTTGCAAGCATAAATTTTTTTTTAAAATATTTAAATTTTCCTTTGTAAGGTTTACTTCTAGGATTAAGACGTATACCGATGTGAATAATAGTCGAAAAATAATAATAAAATTTTAGTATAAAATCTACCCCTATTGGTACCATTACCATTGATAGCAATGAAAACGCTACTTTTTTTAAACATATTTTTACACGCATTTAAATTTTTTTAAAATATTAAAATTTACACTCGAAAGGTTTTCTTCTGGCATCAAGACGTATACCGTTGTCAAAATAATCGAAAATAAAAATAATGAATTTCAGTATAAAATCATTACTTATTGGTGCCATAACCATGAACGCGTATGAAAATGCCACTTTATTTAAAAATATTTTTGCAAGCATAAAATTTTTTTAAAATATTTAAATTTTCCTTTGTAAGGTTTACTTCTAGGATTAAGACGTATACCGATGTGAATAATAGTCGAAAAATAATAATAAAATTTTAGTATAAAATTTTAGTATAAAATCTACCCCTATTGGTACCATTACCACGGATAGCAATGAAAACGCTACTTTTTTTAAACATATTTTAGCACGCATTTAATTTTTTTTTAAATATTATAATTTACACTCGAAAGGTTTTCTTCTGGCATCAAGACGTATACCATTGTCAAAATAATCGAAAATAAAAATAATGAATTTCAGTATAAAATCATTACTTATTGGTGCCATAACCATGAACGCGTATGAAAATGCCACTTTATTTAAAAATATTTTTGCAAGCATAAAATTTTTTTAAAATATTTAAATTTTCCTTTGTAAGGTTTACTTCTAGGATTAAGACGTATACCGATGTGAATAATAGTCGAAAAATAATAATAAAATTTTAGTTTAAAAATTTTAGTATAAAATCTACCCCTATTGGTACCATTACCACGGATAGCAATGAAAACGCTACTTTTTTTAAACATATTTTAGCACGCATTTAATTTTTTTTAAATATTAAAATTTAAACTCGAAAGGTTTTGTTCTGGCTTTAAGACGTATACCATTGTCAAAATAATCGAAAATAAAAATAATGAATTTCAGTATAAAATCATTACTTATTGGTGCCATAACCATGAACGCGTATGAAAATGCCACTTTATTTAAAAATCTTTTGCTAGCATAAAATTTTTTTAAAATATTTAAATTTTCCTTTGTAAGATTTACTTCTAGGATTAAGACGTATACCGATGTGAATAATAGTCGAAAAATAATAATAAATTTTAGTATAAAATTTTAGTATAAAATCTACCCCTATTGGTACCATTACCACGGATAGCAATGAAAACGCTACTTTTTTTAAACATATTTTAGCACGCATTGAATTATTTTTAAATATTAAAATTTACACTCGAAAGGTTTTCTTCTGGCATCAAGACGTATACCATTGTCAAAATAATCGAAAATAAAAATAATGAATTATAGTATAAAATCATTACTTATTGGTGCCATAACCATGAACGCGTATGAAAATGCCACTTTATTTAAAAATATTTTTGCAAGCATTAAATTTTATTAGAAATATTTAAATTTTCCTTTGTAAGGTTTACTTCTAGGATTAGTCGAAAAAAAATAATAAAATTTGAGTATAAAATTTTAGTATAAAATCTACCCCTATTGGTACCATTACCACGGATAGCAATGAAAACGCTACTTTTTTAAACATATTTTAGCACGCATTTAATTTTTTTTAAAATATTAAAATTTACACTCGAAAGGTTTTCTTCTGGCATCAAGACGTATACCATTGTCAAAATAATCGAAAATAAAATCATTACTTATTGGTGCTATAACCATGAA
The DNA here is from genome assembly GCA_037074705.1 of Zhengitettix transpicula. Taxonomy (NCBI): domain Eukaryota; kingdom Metazoa; phylum Arthropoda; class Insecta; order Orthoptera; family Tetrigidae; genus Zhengitettix; species Zhengitettix transpicula. The sequence continues at coordinate 52,496 of JAYJMR010000011.1, read as the reverse complement.
CGCGTATGAAAATGCCACTTTATTTAAAAATATTTTTGCAAGAATAAAATTTTTTTAAAATATTTAAATTTTCCTTTGTAAGGTTTACTTCTAGGATTAAGACGTATACCGATGTGAATAATAGTCGAAAAATAAAAATAATAAAATTTTAGTATAAAATTTTAGTATAAAATCTACCCCTATTGGTACCTTTACCACGTATAGCAATGAAAACGCTACTTTTTTTAAACATATTTTAGCACGCATTTAATTTTTTTTTAAATATTAAAATTTACACTCTAAAGGTTTTCTTTGGCATCAAGACGTATACCATTGTCAAAATAATCGAAAATAAAAATAATGAATTTCAGTATAAAATCATTACTTATTGGTGCCATAACCATGAACGCGTATGAAAATGCCACTTTATTTAAAAATATTTTTGCAAGCATAAAATTTTTTTAAAATATTTAAGTTTTCCTTTTTAAGATTTACTTCTAGGATTAAGACGTATACCGATGTGAATAATAGTCGAAAAATAATAATAAATTTTTAGTATAAAATTTTAGTATAAAATCTACCCCTATTGGTACCATTACCACGGATAGCAATGAAAACGCTACTTTTTTTAAACATATTTCAGCACGCATTTAATTTTTTTTTAAATATTAAAATTTACACTCGAAAGGTTTTCTTCTGGCATCAAGACGTATACCATTGTCAAAATAATCGAAAATAAAAATAATGAATTTCAGTATAAAATCATTACTTATTAGTGTTATAACCATGAACGCGTATGAAAATGCCACTTTATTTAAAAATATTTTTGCAAGCATAAAATTTTTTTAAAATATTTAAATTTTCCTTTGTAAGATTTACTTCTAGGATTAAGACGTATACCGATGTGAATAATAGTCGAAAAATAATAATAAAATTTTAGTATAAAATTTTAGTATAAAATCTACCCCTATTGGTACCATTACTACGGATAGCAATGAAAACGCTACTTTTTTCAAACATATTTTAGCACGCATTTAATTTTTTTTTAAATATTAAAATTTACACTCGAAAGGTTTTCTTCTGGCATCAAGACGTATACCATTGTCAAAATAATCGAAAATAAAAATAATTAATTTCAGTATAAAATCATTACTTATTGGTGCCATAACCATGAACGCGTATGAAAATGCCACTTTATTTAAAAATATTTTTGCAAGCATAAAATTTTTTTAAAATATTTAAATTTTCCTTAGTAAGGTTTACTTCTAGGATTAAGACGTATACCGATGTGAATAATAGTCGAAAAATAATAATAAATTTTAGTATAAAATTTTAGTATAAAATCTACCCCTATTGGTACCATTACCACGGATAGCAATGAAAACGCTACTTTTTTTAAACATATTTTAGCACGCATTGAATTATTTTTTAAATATTAAAATTTACACTCGAAAGGTTTTCTTCTGGCATCAAGACGTATACCATTGTCAAAATAATCGAAAATAAAAATAATGAATTTCAGTATAAAATCATTACTTATTGGTGCCATAACCATGAACGCGTATGAAAGTGCCACTTTATTTAAAAATATTTTTGCAAGCATAAAATTTTTTTAAAATATTTAAGTTTTCCTTTGTAAGATTTACTTCTAGGATTAAGACGTATACCGATGTGAATAATAGTCGAAAAATAATAATAAATTTTTAGTATAAAATTTTAGTATAAAATCTACCCCTATTGGTACCATTACCACGGATAGCAATGAAAACGCTACTTTTTTTAAACATATTTTAGCACGCATTTAATTTTTTTTTAAATATTAAAATTTACACTCGAAAGGTTTTCTTCTGGCATCAAGACGTATACCATTGTCAAAATAATCTAAAATAAAAATAATGAATTTCAGTATAAAATCATTACTTATTGGTGCCATAATCATGAACGCGTATGAAAATGCCACTTTATTTAAAAATATTTTTGCAAGCATAAATTTTTTTTTTAAATATTTAAATTTTCCTTTGTAAGGTTTACTTCTAGGATTAAGACGTATACCGATGTGAATAATAGTCGAAAAATAATAATAAAATTTTAGTATAAAATCTACCCCTATTGGTACCATTACCATTGATTGCAATGAAAACGCAACTTTTTTTAAACATATTTTTACACGCATTTAAATTTTTTTAAAATATTAAAATTTACACTCGAAAGGTTTTCTTCTGGCATCAAGACGTATACCGTTGTCAAAATAATCGAAAATAAAAATAATGAATTTCAGTATAAAATCATTACTTATTGGTGCCATAACCATGATAGCGTATGAAAATGCCACTTTATTTAAAAATATTTTTGCAAGCATAAAATTTTTTTAAAATATTTAAATTTTCCTTTGTAAGGTTTACTTCTAGGATTAAGACGTATACCGATGTGAATAATAGTCGAAAAATAATAATAAAATTTTAGTATAAAATTTTAGTATAAAATCTACCCCTATTGGTACCATTACCACGGATAGCAATGAAAACGCTACTTTTTTTAAACATATTTTAGCACGCATTTAATTTTTTTTTAAATATTATAATTTACACTCGAAAGGTTTCTTCTGGCATCAAGACGTATACCATTGTCAAAATAATCGAAAATAAAAATAATTAATTTCAGTATAAAATCATTACTTATTGGTGCCATAACCATGAACGCGTATGAAAGTGCCACTTTATTTAAAAATATTTTTGCAAGCATAAAATTTTTTTAAAATATTTAAGTTTTCCTTTGTAAGATTTACTTCTAGGATTAAGACGTATACCGATGTGAATAATAGTCGAAAAATAATAATAAATTTTTAGTATAAAATTTTAGTATAAAATCTACCCCTATTGGTAACATTACCACGGATAGCAATGAAAACGCTACTTTTTTTAAACATATTTTAGCACGCATTTAATTTTTTTTTAAATATTAAAATTTACACTCGAAAGGTTTTCTTCTGGCATCAAGACGTATACCATTGTCAAAATAATCTAAAATAAAAATAATGAATTTCAGTATAAAATCATTACTTATTGGTGCCATAATCATGAACGCGTATGAAAATGCCACTTTATTTAAAAATATTTTTGCAAGCATAAATTTTTTTTTTAAATATTTAAATTTTCCTTTGTAAGGTTTACTTCTAGGATTAAGACGTATACCGATGTGAATTATAGTCAAAAAATAATAATAAAATTTTAGTATAAAATCTACCCCTATTGGTACCATTACCATTGATAGCAATGAAAACGCTACTTTTTTTAAACATATTTTTACACGCATTTAAATTTTTTTAAAATATTAAAATTTACACTCGAAAGGTTTTCTTCTGGCATCAAGACGTATACCGTTGTCAAAATAATCGAAAATAAAAATAATGAATTTCAGTATAAAATCATTACTTTTTGGTGCCATAACCATGATAGCGTATGAAAATGCCACTTTATTTAAAAATATTTTTGCAAGCATAAAATTTTTTTAAAATATTTAAATTTTCCTTTGTAAGATTTACTTCTAGGATTAAGACGTATACCGATGTGAATAATAGTCGAAAAATAATAATAAAATTTTAGTATAAAATTTTAGTATAAAATCTACCCCTATTGGTACCATTACCACGGATAGCAATGAAAACGCTACTTTTTTTAAACATATTTTAGCACGCATTTAATTTTTTTTTAAATATTAAAATTTACACTCGAAAGGTTTTCTTCTGGCATCAAGACGTATACCATTGTCAAAATAATCTAAAATAAAAATAATGAATTTCAGTACAAAATCATTACTTATTGGTGCCATAATCATGAACGCGTATGAAAATGCCACTTTATTTAAAAATATTTTTGCAAGCATAAATTTTTTTTTTAAATATTTAAATTTTCCTTTGTAAGGTTTACTTCTAGGATTAAGACGTATACCGATGTGAATTATAGTCAAAAAATAATAATAAAATTTTAGTATAAAATCTACCCCTATTGGTACCATTACCATTGATAGCAATGAAAACGCTACTTTTTTTAAACATATTTTTACACGCATTTAAATTTTTTTAAAATATTAAAATTTACACTCGAAAGGTTTTCTTCTGGCATCAAGACGTATACCGTTGTCAAAATAATCGAAAATAAAAATAATGAATTTCAGTATAAAATCATTACTTTTTGGTGCCATAACCATGATAGCGTATGAAAATGCCACTTTATTTAAAAATATTTTTGCAAGCATAAAATTTTTTTAAAATATTTAAATTTTCCTTTGTAAGATTTACTTCTAGGATTAAGACGTATACCGATGTGAATAATAGTCGAAAAATAATAATAAAATTTTAGTATAAAATTTTAGTATAAAATCTACCCCTATTGGTACCATTACCACGGATAGCAATGAAAACGCTACTTTTTTTAAACATATTTTAGCACGCATTTAATTTTTTTTTAAATATTAAAATTTACACTCGAAAGGTTTTCTTCTGGCATCAAGACGTATACCATTGTCAAAATAATCGAAAATAAAAATAATTAATTTCAGTATAAAATCATTACTTATTGGTGCCATAACCATGAACGCGTATGAAAATGCCACTTTATTTAAAAATATTTTTGCAAGCATAAAATTTTTTTAAAATATTTAAATTTTCCTTAGTAAGGTTTACTTCTAGGATTAAGACGTATACCGATGTGAATAATAGTCGAAAAATAATAATAAATTTTAGTATAAAATTTTAGTATAAAATCTACCCCTATTGGTACCATTACCACGGATAGCAATGAAAACGCTACTTTTTTTAAACATATTTTAGCACGCATTGAATTATTTTTTAAATATTAAAATTTACACTCGAAAGGTTTTCTTCTGGCATCAAGACGTATACCATTGTCAAAATAATCGAAAATAAAAATAATGAATTTCAGTATAAAATCATTACTTATTGGTGCCATAACCATGAACGCGTATGAAAGTGCCACTTTATTTAAAAATATTTTTGCAAGCATAAAATTTTTTTAAAATATTTAAGTTTTCCTTTGTAAGATTTACTTCGAGGATTAAGACGTATACCGATGTGAATAATAGTCGAAAAATAATAATAAATTTTTAGTATAAAATTTTAGTATAAAATCTACCCCTATTGGTACCATTACCACGGATAGCAATGAAAACGCTACTTTTTTTAAACATATTTTAGCACGCATTTAATTTTTTTTTAAATATTAAAATTTACACTCGAAAGGTTTTCTTCTGGCATCAAGACGTATACCATTGTCAAAATAATCTAAAATAAAAATAATGAATTTCAGTATAAAATCATTACTTATTGGTGCCATAATCATGAACGCGTATGAAAATGCCACTTTATTTAAAAATATTTTTGCAAGCATAAATTTTTTTTTTTAAATATTTAAATTTTCCTTTGTAAGGTTTACTTCTAGGATTAAGACGTATACCGATGTGAATAATAATCGAAAAATAATAATAAAATTTAAGTATAAAATCTACCCCTATTGGTACCATTACCATTGATTGCAATGAAAACGCTACTTTTTTTAAACATATTTTTACACGCATTTAAATTTTTTTAAAATATTAAAATTTACACTCGAAAGGTTTTCTTCTGGCATCAAGACGTATACCGTTGTCAAAATAATCGAAAATAAAAATAATGAATTTCAGTATAAAATCATTACTTATTGGTGCCATAACCATGATAGCGTATGAAAATGCCACTTTATTTAAAAATATTTTTGCAAGCATAAAATTTTTTTAAAATATTTAAATTTTCCTTTGTAAGGTTTACTTCTAGGATTAAGACGTATACCGATGTGAATAATAGTCGAAAAATAATAATAAAATTTTAGTATAAAATTTTAGTATAAAATCTACCCCTATTGGTACCATTACCACGGATAGCAATGAAAACGCTACTTTTTTTAAACATATTTTAGCACGCATTTAATTTTTTTTTAAATATTATAATTTACACTCGAAAGGTTTTCTTCTGGCATCAAGACGTATACCATTGTCAAAATAATCGAAAATAAAAATAATTAATTTCAGTATAAAATCATTACTTATTGGTGCCATAACCATGAACGCGTATGAAAGTGCCACTTTATTTAAAAATATTTTTGCAAGCATAAAATTTTTTTAAAATATTTAAGTTTTCCTTTGTAAGATTTACTTCTAGGATTAAGACGTATACCGATGTGAATAATAGTCGAAAAATAATAATAAATTTTTAGTATAAAATTTTAGTATAAAATCTACCCCTATTGGTAACATTACCACGGATAGCAATGAAAACGCTACTTTTTTTAAACATATTTTAGCACGCATTTAATTTTTTTTTAAATATTAAAATTTACACTCGAAAGGTTTTCTTCTGGCATCAAGACGTATACCATTGTCAAAATAATCTAAAATAAAAATAATGAATTTCAGTATAAAATCATTACTTATTGGTGCCATAATCATGAACGCGTATGAAAATGCCACTTTATTTAAAAATATTTTTGCAAGCATAAATTTTTTTTTTAAATATTTAAATTTTCCTTTGTAAGGTTTACTTCTAGGATTAAGACGTATACCGATGTGAATAATAGTCGAAAATTAATAATAAAATTTTAGTATAAAATTTTAGTATAAAGTCTACCCCTATTGGTACCATTTTCACGGATAGAAATGAAAACGCTACTTTTTTTAAACATATTTTAGCACGCATTTAATGTTTTTTTAAATATTAAAATTTACACTCGAAAGGTTTTCTTCTGGCATTAAGACGTATACCATTGTCAAAATAATCGAAAATAAAAATAATAAATTTCAGTATGAAATCATTACTTATTCGTGCCATAACCATGAACGAGTATGAAAATGCCACTTTATTCAAAAATATTTTTGCAAGCATAAATTTTTTTTTGAAATGTTTAAATTTTCCTTTGTAAGGTTTACTTCTAGGATTAAGACGTATACCGATGTGAATAATAGTCGAAAAATAATAATAAAATTTTAGTATAAAATTTTAGTATAAAATCTACCCCTATTGGTACCATTACCACGGATAGCAATGAAAACGCTACTTTTTTTAAACATATTTTAGCACGCATTTAATTTTTTTTTAAATATTATAATTTACACTCGAAAGGTTTTCTTCTGGCATCAAGACGTATACCATTGTCAAAATAATCGAAAATAAAAATAATGAATTTCAGTATAAAATCATTACTTATTGGTGCCATAACCATGAACGCGTATGAAAATGCCACTTTATTTAAAAATATTTTTGCTAGCATAAAATTTTTTTAAAATATTTAAATTTTCCTTTGTAAGATTTACTTCTAGGATTAAGACGTATACCGATGTGAATAATAGTCGAAAAATAATAATAAATTTTAGTATAAAATTTTAGTATAAAATCTACCCCTATTGGTACCATTACCACGGATAGCAATGAAAACGCTTACTTTTTTTAAACATATTTTAGCACGCATTGAATTATTTTTTAAATATTAAAATTTACACTCGAAAGGTTTTCTTCTGGCATCAAGACGTATACCATTGTCAAAATAATCGAAAATAAAAATAATGAATTACAGTATAAAATCATTACTTATTGGTGCCATAACCATGAACGCGTATGAAAATGCCACTTTATTTAAAAATATTTTTGCAAGCATTAAATTTTATTAGAAATATTTAAATTTTCCTTTGTAAGGTTTACTTCTAGGATTAGTCGAAAAATAATAATAAAATTTGAGTATAAAATTTTAGTATAAAATCTACCGCTATTGGTACCATTACCACGGATAGCAATGAAAACGCTACTTTTTTAAACATATTTTAGCACGCATTTAATTTTTTTTAAAATATTAAAATTTACACTCGAAAGGTTTTCTTCTGGCATCAAGACGTATACCATTGTCAAAATATTCGAAAATAAAATCATTACTTATTGGTGCCATAACCATGAACGCGTATGAAAATGCCACTTTATTTAAAAATATTTTTGCAAGAATAAAATTTTTTTAAAATATTTAAATTTTCCTTTGTAAGGTTTACTTCTAGGATTAAGACGTATACCGATGTGAATAATAGTCGAAAAATAAAAATAATAAAATTTTAGTATAAAATTTTAGTATAAAATCTACCCCTATTGGTACCATTACCACGGATAGCAATGAAAACGCTACTTTTTTAAACATATTTTAGCACGCATTTAATTTTTTTTTAAATATTAAAATTTATACTCTAAAGGTTTTCTTCTGGCATCAAGACGTATACCATTGTCAAAATAATCGAAAATAAAAATAATGAATTTCAGTATAAAATCATTACTTATTGGTGCCATAATCATGAACGCGTATGAAAATGCCACTTTATTTAAAAATATTTTTGCAAGCATAAATTTTTTTTTTAAATATTTAAATTTTCCTTTGTAAGGTTTACTTCTAGGATTAAGACGTATACCGATGTGAATAATAGTCGAAAAATAATAATAAAATTTTAGTATAAAATCTACCCCTATTGGTACCATTACCATTGATAGCAATGAAAACGCTACTTTTTTTAAACATATTTTTACACGCATTTAAATTTTTTTAAAATATTAAAATTTACACTCGAAAGGTTTTCTTCTGGCATCAAGACGTATACCATTGTCAAAATATTATTAAATAAAAATAATGAATTTCAGTATAAAATCATTACTTATTGGTGCCATAACCATGAACGCGTATGAAAATGCCACTTTATTTAAAAATATTTTTGCAAGCTTAAAATTTTTTTAAAATATTTAAATTTTCCTTTGTAAGGTTTACTTCTAGGATTAAGACGTATACCGATGTGAATAATAGTCGAAAAATAATAATAAAATTTTAGTATAAAATTTTAGTATAAAGTCTACCCCTATTGGTACCATTTTCACGGATAGAAATGAAAACGCTACTTTTTTTAAACATATTTTAGCACGCATTTAATGTTTTTTTAAATATTAAAATTTACACTCGAAAGGTTTTCTTCTGGCATCAAGACGTATACCATTGTCATAATAATCGAAAATAAAAATAATAAATTTCAGTATGAAATCATTACTTATTCGTGCCATAACCATGAACGAGTATGAAAATGCCACTTTATTCAAAAATATTTTTGCAAGCATAAATTTTTTTTTGAAATGTTTAAATTTTCCTTTGTAAGGTTTACTTCTAGGATTAAGACGTATACCGATGTGAATAATAGTCGAAAAATAATAATAAAATTTTAGTATAAAATTTTAGTATAAAATCTACCCCTATTGGTACCATTACCACGGATAGCAATGAAAACGCTACTTTTTTTAAACATATTTTAGCACGCATTTAATTTTTTTTTAAATATTATAATTTACTCTCGAAAGGTTTTCTTCTGGCATCAAGACGTATACCATTGTCAAAATAATCGAAAATAAAAATAATGAATTTCAGTATAAAATCATTACTTATTGGTGCCATAACCATGAACGCGTATGAAAATGCCACTTTATTTAAAAATATTTTTGCTAGCATAAAATTTTTTTAAAATATTTAAATTTTCCTTTGTAAGATTTACTTCTAGGATTAAGCCGTATACCGATGTGAATAATAGTCGAAAAATAATAATAAATTTTAGTATAAAATTTTAGTATAAAATCTACCCCTATTGGTACCATTACCACGGATAGCAATGAAAACGCTACTTTTTTTAAACATATTTTAGCACGCATTGAATTTTTTTTAAAATATTAAAATTTACACCTTTGTAAGGTTTACTTCTAGGATTAGTCGAAAAATAATAATAAAATTTGAGTATAAAATTTTAGTATAAAATCTACCCCTATTGGTACCATTACCACGGATAGCAATGAAAACGCTACTTTTTTAAACATATTTTAGCACGCATTTAATTTTTTTTAAAATATTAAAATTTACACTCGAAAGGTTTTCTTCTGGCATCAAGACGTATACCATTGTCAAAATATTCGAAAATAAAATCATTACTTATTGGTGCCATAACCATGAACGCGTATGAAAATGCCACTTTATTTAAAAATATTTTTGCAAGAATAAAATTTTTTTAAAATATTTAAATTTTCCTTTGTAAGGTTTACTTCTAGGATTAAGACGTATACCGATGTGAATAATAGTCGAAAAATAAAAATAATAAAATTTTAGTTTAAAATTTTAGTATAAAATCTACCCCTATTGGTACCATTACCACGGATAGCAATGAAAACGCTACTTTTTTAAACATATTTTAGCACGCATTTAATTTTTTTTTAAATATTAAAATTTACACTCGAAAGGTTTTCTTCTGGCATCAAGACGTATACCGTTGTCAAAATAATCGAAAATAAAAATAATGAATACAGTATAAAATCATTACTTATTGGTGCCATAACCATGAACGCGTATGAAAATGCCACTTTATTTAAAAATATTTTTGCAAGCATAAAATTTTTTTAAAATATTTAAATTTTCCTTTGTAAGGTTTACTTCTAGGATTAAGACGTATACCGATGTGAATAATAGTCGAAAAATAATAATAAAATTTTAGTATAAAATTTTAGTATAAAATCTACCCCTATTGGTACCATTACCACGGATAGCAATGAAAACGCTACTTTTTTTAAACATATTTTAGCACGCATTTAATTTTTTTTTAAATATTAAAATTTACACTCGAAAGGTTTTCTTCTGGCATCAAGACGTATACCATTGTCAAAATATTATTAAATAAAAATAATGAATTTCAGTATAAAATCATTACTTATTGGTGCCATAACCATGAACGCGTATGAAAATGCCACTTTATTTAAAAATATTTTTGCAAGCTTAAAATTTTTTTAAAATATTTAAATTTTCCTTTGTAAGGTTTACTTCTAGGATTAAGACGTATACCGATGTGAATAATAGTCGAAAAATAATAATAAAATTTTAGTATAAAATTTTAGTATAAAATCTACCCCTATTGGTACCATTTTCACGGATAGAAATGAAAACGCTACTTTTTTTAAACATATTTTAGCACGCATTTAATGTTTTTTTAAATATTAAAATTTACACTCGAAAGGTTTTCTTCTGGCATCAAGACGTATACCATTGTCAAAATAATCGAAAATAAAAATAATAAATTTCAGTATGAAAACATTACTTATTCGTGCCATAACCATGAACGAGTATGAAAATGCCACTTTATTCAAAAATATTTTTGCAAGCATAAATTTTTTTTTGAAATGTTTAAAATTTCCTTTGTAAGGTTTACTTCTAGGATTAAGACGTATACCGATGTGAATAATAGTCGAAAAATAATAATAAAATTTTAGTATAAAATCTACCCCTATTGGTACCATTACTACGGATAGCAATGAAAACGCTACTTTTTTTAAACATATTTTAGAACGCATTTAATTTTTTTTAAAATATTAAAATTTACACTCGAAAGGTTTTCTTCTGGCATCAAGACGTATACCATTGTCAAAATAATCGAAAATAAAAATAATGAATTTCAGTATAAAATCATTACTTATTGGTGCCATAACCATGAACGCGTATGAAAATGCCACTTTATTTAAAAATATTTTTGCAAGCATAAAATTTTTTTAAAATATTTGAATTTTCCTTTGTAAGGTTTACTTCTAGGATTAAGACGTATACCGATGTGAATAATAGTCGAAAAATAATAATAAAATTTTAGTATAAAATTTTAGTATAAAATCTACCCCTATTGGTACCATTACCACGGATAGCAATGAAAACGATACTTTTTTTAAACATATTTTAGCACGCATATAATTTTTTTTTAAATATTAAAATTTACACTCGAAAGGTTTTCTTCTGGCATCAAGACGTATACCATTGTCAAAATAATCGAAAATAAAAATAATGAATTTCAGTATAAAATCATTACTTATTGGTGCCATAACCATGAACGCGTATGAAAATGCCACTTTATTTAAAAATATTTTTGCAAGCATAAAATTTTTTTAAAATATTTAAATTTTCCTTTGTAAGGTATACTTCTAGGATTAAGACGTATACCGATGTGAATAATAGTCGAAAAATAATAATAAAATTTTAGTATAAAATTTTAGTATAAAATCTACCCCTATTGGTACCATTACCACGGATAGCAATGAAAACGCTACTTTTTTTAAACATATTTTAGCACGCATTTAATTTTTTTTTTATATTAAAATTTACACTCGAAAGGTTTTCTTCTGGCATCAAGACGTATACCATTGTCAAAATAATCGAAAATAAAAATAATGAATTTCAGTATAAAATCATTACTTATTGGTGCCAAAACCATGAACGCGTATGAAAATGCCACTTTATTTAAAAATATTTTTGCAAGCATAAAATTTTTTTAAAATATTTAAATTTTCCTTTGTAAGATTTACTTCTAGGATTAAGACGTATACCGATGTGAATAATAGTCGAAAAATAATAATAAAATTTTAGTATAAAATTTTAGTATAAAATCTACTCCTGTTGGTACCATTACCACGAATAGCAATGAAAACGCTACTTTTTTTAAACATATTTTAGCACGCTTTTATTTTTTTTTTAAATATTAAAATTTACACTCGAAAGGTTTTCTTCTGGCATCAAGACGTATACCATTGTCAAAATAATCGAAAATAAAAATTATGAATTTCAGTATAAAATCATTACTTATTGGTGCCATAATCATGAACGCGTATGAAAATGCCACTTTATTTAAAAATATTTTTGCAAGCATAAATTTTTTATAAAATGTTTAAATTTTCCTTTGTAAGGTTTACTTCTAGGATTAAGACGTATACCGATGTGAATAATAGTCGAAAAATAATAATAAAATTTTAGTATAAAATTTTAGTATAAAATCTACCCCTATTTTTACCATTACCACGGATAGCAATGAAAACGCTAATTTTTTTAAACATATTTTAGGACTCATTTAATTTTTTTTTAAATATTAAAATTTACACTCGAGAGGTTTTCTTCTGGCATCAAGACGTATACCGTTGTCAAAATAATCGAAAATAAAAATAATGAATTTCAGTATAAAATCATTACTTATTGGTGCCATAACCATGAACGCGTATGAAAATGCCACTTTATTTAAAAATATTTTTGCAAGCTTAAAATTTTTTTAAAATATTTAAATTTTCCTTTGTAAGGTTTACTTCTAGGATTAAGACGTATACCGATGTGAATAATAGTCAAAAAATAATAATAAAATTTTAGTTTAAAATTTTAGTATAAAATCTACCCCTATTGGTACCATTACCACGGATAGCAATGAAAACGCTACTTTTTTTAAACATATTTTAGCACGCATTTAATTTTTTTTTAAATATTAAAATTTACACTCGAAAGGTTTTCTTCTGGCATCAAGACGTATACCATTGTCAAAATATTATTAAATAAAAATAATGAATTTCAGTATAAAATCATTACTTATTGGTGCCATAACCATGAACGCGTATGAAAATGCCACTTTATTTAAAAATATTTTTGCAAGCTTAAAATTTTTTTAAAATATTTAAATTTTCCTTTGTAAGGTTTACTTCTAGGATTAAGACGTATACCGATGTGAATAATAGTCGAAAAATAATAATAAAATTTTAGTATAAAATTTTAGTATAAAATCTACCCCTATTGGTACCATTTTCACGGATAGAAATGAAAACGCTACTTTTTTTAAACATATTTTAGCACGCATTTAATGTTTTTTTAAATATTAAAATTTACACTCGAAAGGTTTTCTTCTGGCATCAAGACGTATACCATTGTCAAAATAATCGAAAATAAAAATAATAAATTTCAGTATGAAAACATTACTTATTCGTGCCATAACCATGAACGAGTATGAAAATGCCACTTTATTCAAAAATATTTTTGCAAGCATAAATTTTTTTTTGAAATGTTTAAAATTTCCTTTGTAAGGTTTACTTCTAGGATTAAGACGTATACCGATGTGAATAATAGTCGAAAAATAATAATAAAATTTTAGTATAAAATCTACCCCTATTGGTACCATTACTACGGATAGCAATGAAAACGCTACTTTTTTTAAACATATTTTAGAACGCATTTAATTTTTTTTAAAATATTAAAATTTACACTCGAAAGGTTTTCTTCTGGCATCAAGACGTATACCATTGTCAAAATAATCGAAAATAAAAATAATGAATTTCAGTATAAAATCATTACTTATTGGTGCCATAACCATGAACGCGTATGAAAATGCCACTTTATTTAAAAATATTTTTGCAAGCATAAAATTTTTTTAAAATATTTAAATTTTCCTTTGTAAGGTATACTTCTAGGATTAAGACGTATACCGATGTGAATAATAGTCGAAAAATAATAATAAAATTTTAGTATAAAATTTTAGTATAAAATCTACCCCTATTGGTACCATTACCACGGATAGCAATGAAAACGCTACTTTTTTTAAACATATTTTAGCACGCATTTAATTTTTTTTTTATATTAAAATTTACACTCGAAAGGTTTTCTTCTGGCATCAAGACGTATACCATTGTCAAAATAATCGAAAATAAAAATAATGAATTTCAGTATAAAATCATTACTTATTGGTGCCAAAACCATGAACGCGTATGAAAATGCCACTTTATTTAAAAATATTTTTGCAAGCATAAAATTTTTTTAAAATATTTAAATTTTCCTTTGTAAGATTTACTTCTAGGATTAAGACGTATACCGATGTGAATAATAGTCGAAAAATAATAATAAAATTTTAGTATAAAATCTACTCCTGTTGGTACCATTACCACGAATAGCAATGAAAACGCTACTTTTTTTAAACATATTTTAGCACGCTTTTATTTTTTTTTTAAATATTAAAATTTACACTCGAAAGGTTTTCTTCTGGCATCAAGACGTATACCATTGTCAAAATAATCGAAAATAAAAATTATGAATTTCAGTATAAAATCATTACTTATTGGTGCCATAATCATGAACGCGTATGAAAATGCCACTTTATTTAAAAATATTTTTGCAAGCATAAATTTTTTATAAAATGTTTAAATTTTCCTTTGTAAGGTTTACTTCTAGGATTAAGACGTATACCGATGTGAATAATAGTCGAAAAATAATAATAAAATTTTAGTATAAAATTTTAGTATAAAATCTACCCCTATTGGTACCATTACCACGGATAGCAATGAAAACGCTAATTTTTTTAAACATATTTTAGGACTCATTTAATTTTTTTTTAAATATTAAAATTTACACTCGAGAGGTTTTCTTCTGGCATCAAGACGTATACCGTTGTCAAAATAATCGAAAATAAAAATAATGAATTTCAGTATAAAATCATTACTTATTGGTGCCATAACCATGAACGCGTATGAAAATGCCACTTTATTTAAAAATATTTTTGCAAGCATCAAATTTTTTTAAAATATTTGAATTTTCCTTTGTAAGGTTTACTTCTAGGCTTAAGACGTATACCGATGTGAATAATAGTCGAAAAATAATAATAAAATTTTAGTATAAAATTTTAGTATAAAATCTACCCCTATTGGTAGCATTACCACGGATAGCAATGAAAACGCTACTTTTTTTAAACATATTTTAGCACGCATTTAATTTTTTTTTAAATATTAAAATTTACACTCGAAAGGTTTTCTTCTGGCATCAAGACGAATACCATTGTCAAAATAATCGAAAATAAAAATAATGAATTTCAGTATAAAATCATTACTTATTGGTGCCAAAACCATGAACGCGTATGAAAATGCCACTTTATTTAAAAATATTTTTGCAAGCATAAAATTTTTTTAAAATATTTAAATTTTCCTTTGTAAGATTTACTTCTAGGATTAAGACGTATACCGATGTGAATAATAGTCGAAAAATAATAATAAAATTTTAGTATAAAATTTTAGTATAAAATCTACTCCTGTTGGTACCATTACCACGAATAGCAATGAAAACGCTACTTTTTTTAAACATATTTTAGCACGCTTTTATTTTTTTTTTAAATATTAAAATTTACACTCGAAAGGTTTTCTTCTGGCATCAAGACGTATACCATTGTCAAAATAATCGAAAATAAAAATTATGAATTTCAGTATAAAATCATTACTTATTGGTGCCATAATCATGAACGCGTATGAAAATGCCACTTTATTTAAAAATATTTATGCAAGCATAAATTTTTTATAAAATGTTTAAATTTTCCTTTGTAAGGTTTACTTCTAGGATTAAGACGTATACCGATGTGAATAATAGTCGAAAAATAATAATAAAATTTTAGTATAAAATTTTAGTATAAAATCTACCCCTATTGGTACCATTACCACGGATAGCAATGAAAACGCTAATTTTTTTAAACATATTTTAGGACTCATTTAATTTTTTTTTAAATATTACAATTTACACTCGAGAGGTTTTCTTCTGGCATCAAGACGTATACCGTTGTCAAAATAATCGAAAATAAAAATAATGAATTTCAGTATAAAATCATTACTTATTGGTGCCATAACCATGAACGCGTATGAAAATGCCACTTTATTTAAAAATATTTTTGCAAGCATCAAATTTTTTTAAAATATTTTAATTTTCCTTTGTAAGGTTTACTTCTAGGCTTAAGACGTATACCGATGTGAATAATAGTCGAAAAATAATAATAAAATTTTAGTATAAAATTTTAGTATAAAATCTACCCCTATTGGTAGCATTACCACGGATAGCAATGAAAACGCTACTTTTTTTAAACATATTTTAGCACGCATTTAATTTTTTTTTAAATATTAAAATTTACACTCGAAAGGTTTTCTTCTGGCATCAAGACGAATACCATTGTCAAAATAATCGAAAATAAAAATAATGAATTTCAGTATAAAATCATTACTTATTGGTGCCATAACCACGAACGCGTATGAAAATGCCACTTTATTTAAAAATATTTTTGCAAACATAAAATTTTTTTAAAATATTTAAATTTTCCTTTGTAAGGTTTACTTCTAGGATTAAGACGTATACCGATGTGAATAATAGTCGAAAAATAATAATAAAATTTTATTATAAAATTTTAGTATAAAATCTACCCCTATTGGTACCATTACCACGGATAGCAATGAAAACGATACTTGTTTTAAACATATTTTAGCACGCATTTAATTTTTTTTTAAATATTAAAATTTACACTCGAAAGGTTTTCTTCTGGCATCAAGACGTATACCATTGTCAAAATAATCGAAAATAAAAATAATGAATTTCAGTATAAAATCATTACTTATTGGTGCCATAACCATGAACGCGTATGAAAATGCCACTTTATTTAAAAATATTTTTGCAAGCATAAAATTTTTTTAAAATATTTTAATTTTCCTTTGTAAGGTTTACTTCTAGGATTAAGACGTATACCGATGTGAATAATAGTCGAAAAATAATAATAAAATTTTAGTATAAAATTTTAGTATAAAATCTACCCCTATTGGTACCATTACCACGGATAGCAATGAAAACGCTACTTTTTTTAAACATATTTTAGCACGCATTTAATTTTTTTTTAAATATTAAAATTTACACTCGAAAGGTTTTCTTCTGGCATCAAGACGTATACCATTGTCAAAATAATCGAAAATAAAAATAATGAATTTCAGTATAAAATCATTACTTATTGGTGTTATAACCATGAACGCGTATGAAAATGCCACTTTATTTAAAAATATTTTTGCAAGCTTAAATTCTTTTAAAATATTTAAATTTTCCTTTGTAAGATTTACTTCTAGGATTAAGACGTATACCGATGTGAATAATAGTCGAAAAATAATAATAAAATTTTAGTATAAAATTTTAGTATAAAATCTACTCCTATTGGTACCATTACCACGGATAGCAATGAAAACGCTACTATTGTTAAACATATTTTAGCACGCATTTATTTTTTTTTTAAATATTAAAATTTACACTCGAAAGGTTTTCTTCTGGCATCAAGACGTATACCATTGTCAAAATAATCGAAAATAAAAATAATGAATTTCAGTATAAAATCATTCCTTATTGGTGTTATAACCATATCCGCGTATGAAAATGCCACTTTATTTAAAAATATTTTTGCAAGCATAAAATTTTTTTAAAATATTTAAATTTTCCTTTGTAAGGTTTACTTCTAGGATTAAGACGTATACCGATGTGAATAATAGTCGAAAAATAATAATAAAATTTTAGTATAAAATCTACCCATATTGGTACCATTACCACGGATAGCTATGAAAACGCTACTTTTTTTAAACATATTTTAGCCCGCATTTAATTTTTTTTTAAATATTAAAATTTACACTCGAAAGGTTTTCTTCTGGCATCAAGACGTATACCATTGTCAAAATAATCGAAAATAAAAATAATAAATTTCAGTATAAAATCATTACTTATTGGTGTTATAACCATGAACGCGTATGAAAATGCCACTTTATTTAAAAATATTTTTGCAAGCTTAAATTCTTTTAAAATATTTAAATTTTCCTTTGTAAGATTTACTTCTAGGATTAAGACGTATACCGATGTGAATAATAGTCGAAAAATAATAATAAAATTTTAGTATAAAATTTTAGTATAAAATCTACTCCTATTGGTACCATTACCACGGATAGCAATGAAAACGCTACTATTGTTAAACATATTTTAGCACGCATTTATTTTTTTTTTAAATGTTAAAATTTACACTCGAAAGGTTTTCTTCTGGCATCAAGACGTATACCATTGTCAAAATAATCGAAAATAAAAATAATGAATTTCAGTATAAAATCATTACTTATTGGTGCCATAACCATGAACGCGTATGAAAATGCCACTTTATTTAAAAATATTTTTGCAAGCATAAATTTTTTTAAAATATTTGAATTTTCCTTTCTAAGGTTTACTTCTAGGATTAAGACGTATACCGATGTGAATAATAGTCGAAAAATAATAATAAAATTTTAGTATAAAATTTTAGTATAAAACTACTCCTATTGGTACCATTACCACGGATAGCAATGAAAACGCTACTATTGTTAAACATATTTTAGCACGCATTTATTTTTTTTTTAAATATTAAAATTTACACTCGAAAGGTTTTCTTCTGGCATCAAGACGTATACCATTGTCAAAATAATCGAAAATAAAAATAATGAATTTCAGTATAAAATCATTCCTTATTGGTGCCATAACCATGAACGCGTATTAAAATGCCACTTTATTTAAAAATATTTTTGCAAGCTTAAATTCTTTTAAAATATTTAAATTTTCCTTTGTAAGATTTACTTCTAGGATTAAGACGTATACCGATGTGAATAATAGTCGAAAAATAATAATAAAATTTTAGTATAAAATTTTAGTATAAAATCTACTCCTATTGGTACCATTACCACGGATAGCAATGAAAACGCTACTATTGTTAAACATATTTTAGCACGCATTTATTTTTTTTTTAAATATTAAAATTTACACTCGAAAGGTTTTCTTCTGGCATCAAGACGTATACCATTGTCAAAATAATCGAAAATAAAAATAATGAATTTCAGTATAAAATCATTACTTATTGGTGCCATAACCATGAACGCGTATGAAAATGCCACTTTATTTAAAAATATTTTTGCAAGCATAAATTTTTTTAAAATATTTGAATTTTCCTTTGTAAGGTTTACTTCTAGGATTAAGACGTATACCGATGTGAAGAATAGTCGAAAAATAATAATAAAATTTTAGTATAAAATTTTAGTATAAAATCTACCCCTATTGGTACCATTACCACGGATAGCAATGAAAACGCTACTTTTTTTAAACATATTTTAGCACGCATTTAATTTTTTTTAAATATTAAAATTTACACTCGAAAGGTTTTCTTCTGGCATCAAGACGTATACCATTGTCAAAATAATCGAAAATAAAAATAATGAATTTCAGTATAAAATCATTACTTATTGGTGCCATAACCATGAACGCGTATGAAAATGCCACTTTATTTAAAAATATTTTTGCAAGCATAAAATTTTTTTAAAATATTTAAATTTTCCTTTGTAAGGTTTACTTCTAGGATTAAGACGTATACCGATGTGAATAATAGTCGAAAAATAATAATAAAATTTTAGTATAAAATTTTAGTATAAAATCTACCCCTATTGGTACCATTACCACGGATAGCAATGAAAACGCTACTTTTTTTAAACATATTTTAGCACGCATTTAATTTTTTTTTAAATATTAAAATTTACACTCGAAAGGTTTTCTTCTGGCATCAAGACGTATACCATTGTCAAAATAATCGAAAATAAAAATAATGAATTTCAGTATAAAATCATTACTTATTGGTGTTATAACCATGAACGCGTATGAAAATGCCACTTTATTTAAAAATATTTTTGCAAGCTTAAATTCTTTTAAAATATTTAAATTTTCCTTTGTAAGATTTACTTCTAGGATTAAGACGTATACCGATGTGAATAATAGTCGAAAAATAATAATAAAATTTTAGTATAAAATTTTAGTATAAAATCTACTCCTATTGGTACCATTACCACGGATAGCAATGAAAACGCTACTATTGTTAAACATATTTTAGCACGCATTTATTTTTTTTTTAAATATTAAAATTTACACTCGAAAGGTTTTCTTCTGGCATCAAGACGTATACCATTGTCAAAATAATCGAAAATAAAAATAATGAATTTCAGTATAAAATCATTACTTATTGGTGCCATAACCATGAACGCGTATGAAAATGCCACTTTATTTAAAAATATTTTTGCAAGCATAAATTTTTTTAAAATATTTGAATTTTCCTTTGTAAGTTTTACTTCTAGGATTAAGACGTATACCGATGTGAATAATAGTCGAAAAATAATAATAAAATTTTAGTATAAAATTTTAGTATAAAATCTACCCCTATTGGTACCATTACCACGGATAGCAATGAAAACGCTACTTTTTTTAAACATATTTTAGCACGCATTTAATTTTTTTTTAAATATTAAAATTTACACTCGAAAGGTTTTCTTCTGGCATCAAGACGTATACCATTGTCAAAATAATCGAAAATAAAAATAATGAATTTCATTATAAAATCATTACTTATTGGTGTTATAACCATGAACGCGTGTGAAAATGCCACTTTATTTAAAAATATTTTTGCAAGCTTAAATTCTTTTAAAATATTTAAATTTTCCTTTGTAAGATTTACTTCTAGGATTAAGACGTATACCGATGTGAATAATAGTCGAAAAATAATAATAAAATTTTAGTATAAAATTTTAGTATAAAATCTACCCCTATTGGTACCATTACCACGGATAGCAATGAAAACGCTACTTTTTTTAAACATATTTTAGCACGTATTTAATTTTTTTTAAATATTAAAATTTACACTCGAAAGGTTTTCTTCTGGCATCAAGACGTATACCATTGTCAAAATAATCGAAAATAAAAATAATGAATTTCAGTATAAAATCATTACTTATTGGTGTTATAACCATGAACGCGTATGAAAATGCCACTTTATTTAAAAATATTTTTGCAAGCTTAAATTCTTTTAAAATATTTAAATTTTCCTTTGTAAGATTTACTTCTAGGATTAAGACGTTTACCGATGTGAATAATAGTCGAAAAATAATAATAAAATTTTAGTATAAAATTTTAGTACAAAATCTACTCCTATTGGTACCATTACCACGGATAGCAATGAAAACGCTACTATTGTTAAACATATTTTAGCACGCATTTATTTTTTTTTTAAATATTAAAATTTACACTCGAAAGGTTTTCTTCTGGCATCAAGACGTATACCATTGTCAAAATAATCGAAAATAAAAATAATGAATTTCAGTATAAAATCATTACTTATTGGTGCCATAACCATGAACGCGTATGAAAATGCCACTTTATTTAAAAATATTTTTGCAAGCATAAATTTTTTTAAAATATTTGAATTTTCCTTTGTAAGGTTTACTTCTAGGATTAAGACGTATACCGATGTGAATAATAGTCGAAAAATAATAATAAAATTTTAGTATAAAATTTTAGTATAAAATCTACCCCTATTGGTACCATTACCACGGATAGCAATGAAAACGCTACTTTTTTTAAACATATTTTAGCACGCATTTAATTTTTTTTTAAATATTAAAATTTACACTCGAAAGGTTTTTCTCTGGCATCAAGACGTATACCATTGTCAAAATAATCGAAAATAAAAATAATGAATTTCAGTATAAAATCATTACTTATTGGTGTTATAACCATGAACGCGTATGAAAATGCCACTTTATTTAAAAATATTTTTGCAAGCTTAAATTCTTTTAAAATATTTAAATTTTCCTTTGTAAGATTTACTTCTAGGATTAAGACGTATACCGATGTGAATAATAGTCGAAAAATAATAATAAAATTTTAGTATAAAATTTTAGTATAAAATCTACTCCTATTGGTACCATTACCACGGATAGCAATGAAAACGCTACTATTGTTAAACATATTTTAGCACGCATTTATTTTTTTTTTAAATATTAAAATTTACACTCGAAAGGTTTTCTTCTGGCATCAAGACGTATACCATTGTCAAAATAATCGAAAATAAAAATAATGAATTTCAGTATAAAATCATTACTTATTGGTGCCATAACCATGAACGCGTATGAAAATGCCACTTTATTTAAAAATATTTTTGGAAGCATAAATTTTTTTAAAATATTTGAATTTTCCTTTGTAAGGTTTACTTCTAGGATTAAGACGTATACCGATGTGAATAATAGTCGAAAAATAATAATAAAATTTTAGTATAAAATTTTAGTATAAAATCTACCCCTATTGGTACCATTACCACGGATAGCAATGAAAACGCTACTTTTTTTAAACATATTTTAGCACGCATTTATTTTTTTTTTAAATATTAAAATTTACACTCGAAAGGTTTTCTTCTGGCATCAAGACGTATACCATTGTCAAAATAATCGAAAATAAAAATAATGAATTTCAGTATAAAATCATTACTTATTGGTGTTATAACCATGATCGCGTATGAAAATGCCACTTTATTTAAAAATATTTTTGCAAGCTTAAATTCTTTTAAAATATTTAAATTTTCCTTTGTAAGATTTACTTCTAGGATTAAGACGTTTACCGATGTGAATAATAGTCGAAAAATAATAATAAAATTTTAGTATAAAATTTTAGTACAAAATCCACTCCTATTGGTACCATTACCACGGATAGCAATGAAAACGCTACTATTGTTAAACATATTTTAGCACGCATTTATTTTTTTTTTAAATATTAAAATTTACACTCGAAAGGTTTTCTTCTGGCATCAAGACGTATACCATTGTCAAAATAATCGAAAATAAAAATAATGAATTTCAGTATAAAATCATTACTTATTGGTGCCATAACCATGAACGCGTATGAAAATGCCACTTTATTTAAAAATATTTTTGCAAGCATAAATTTTTTTAAAATATTTGAATTTTCCTTTGTAAGGTTTACTTCTAGGATTAAGACGTATACCGATGTGAATAATAGTCGAAAAATAATAATAAAATTTTAGTATAAAATTTTAGTATAAAATCTACCCCTATTGGTACCATTACCACGGATAGCAATGAAAACGCTACTTTTTTTAAACATATTTTAGCACGCATTTAATTTTTTTTAAAATATTAAAATTTACACTCGAAAGGTTTTCTTCTGGCATCAAGACGTATACCATTGTCAAAATAATAGAAAATAAAAATAATGATTTTCAGTATAAAATCATTACTTATTGGTGCCATAACCATGAACGCGTATGAAAATGCCACTTTATTTAAAAATATTTTTGCAAGCATAAAATTTTTTTAAAATATTTAAATTTTCCTTTGTAAGGTTTACTTCTAGGATTAAGACGTATACCGATGTGAATAATAGTCAAAAAATAATAATAAAATTTTAGTATTAAATTTTAGTATAAAATCTACCCCTATTGGTACCATTACCACGGATAGCAATGAAAACGCTACTTTTTTTAAACATATTTTAGCACGCATTTAATTTTTTTTTAAATATTAAAATTTACACTCGAAAGGTTTTCTTCTGGCATCAAGACGTATACCATTGTCAAAATAATCGAAAATAAAAATAATGTATTTCAGTATAAAATCATTACTTATTGGTGTTATAACCATGAACGCGTATGAAAATGCCACTTTATTTAAAAATATTTTTGCAAGCTTAAATTCTTTTAAAATATTTAAATTTTCCTTTGTAAGATTTACTTCTAGGATTAAGACGTATACCGATGTGAATAATAGTCGAAAAATAATAATAAAATTTTAGTATAAAATTTTAGTATAAAATCTACCCCTATTGGTACCATTACCACGGATAGCAATGAAAACGATACTTTTTTTAAACATATTTTAGCACGCATTTAATTTTTTTTTAAATATTAAAATTTACACTCGAAAGGTTTTCTTCTGGCATCAAGACGTATACCATTGTCAAAATAATAGAAAATAAAAATAATGAATTTCAGTATAAAATCATTACTTATTGGTGCCATAACCATGAACGCGTATGAAAATGCCACTTTATTTAAAAATATTTTTGCAAGCATAAAATTTTTTTAAAATATTTAAATTTTCCTTTGTAAGGTTTACTTCTAGGATTAAGACGTATACCGATGTGAATAATAGTCGAAAAATAATAATAAAATTTTAGTATAAAATTTTAGTATAAAATCTACCCCTATTGGTACCATTACCACGGATAGCAATGAAAACGCTACTTTTTTTAAACATATTTTAGCACGAATTTAATTTTTTTTTAAATATTAAAATTTACACTCCAAAGGTTTTCTTCTGGCATCAAGACGTATACCATTGTCAAAATAATCGAAAATAAAAATAATGTATTTCAGTATAAAATCATTACTTATTGGTGTAATAACCATGAACGCGTATGAAAATGCCACTTTATTTAAAAATATTTTTGCAAGCTTAAATTCTTTTAAAATATTTAAATTTTCCTTTGTAAGATTTACTTCTAGGATTAAGACGTATACCGATGTGAATAATAGTCGAAAAATAATAATAAAATTTTAGTATAAAATTTTAGTATAAAATCTACTCCTATTGGTACCATTACCACGGATAGCAATGAAAACGCTACTATTGTTAAACATATTTTTGCACGCATTTATTTTTTTCTTAAATATTAAAATTTACACTCGAAAGGTTTTCTTCTGGCATCAAGACGTATACCATTGTCAAAATAATCGAAAATAAAAATAATGAATTTCAGAAAAAAATCATTACTTATTGGTGCCATAACCATGAACGCGTATGAAAATGCCACTTTATTTAAAAATATTTTTGCAAGCATAAATTTTTTTAAAATATTTGAATTTTCCTTTGTAAGGTTTACTTCTAGGATTAAGACGTATACCGATGTGAATAATAGTCGAAAAATAATAATAAAATTTTAGTATAAAATTTTAGTATAAAATCTACCCCTAGTGGTACCATTACCACGGATAGCATTGAAAACGCTACTTTTTTTAAACATATTTTAGCACGCATTTAATTTTTTTTTAAATATTAAAATTTACACTCGAAAGGTTTTCTTCTGGCATCAAGACGTATACCATTGTCAAAATAATCGAAAATAAAAATAATGAATTTCAGTATAAAATCATTACTTATTGGTGTTATAACCATATCCGCGTATGAAAATGCCACTTTATTTAAAAATATTTTTGCAAGCATAAATTTTTTTTAAAATATTTAAATTTTCCTTTGTAAGGTTTACTTCTAGGATTAAGACGTATACCGATGTGAATAATAGTCGAAAAATAATAATAAAATTTTAGTATAAAATTTTAGTATAAATCTACTCCTATTGGTACCATTACCACGGATAGCAATGAAAACGCTACTATTGTTAAACATATTTTAGCACGCATTTATTTTTTTTTTAAATATTAAAATTTACACTAGAAAGGTTTTCTTCTGGCATCAAGACGTATACCATTGTCAAAATAATCGAAAATAAAAATAATGAATTTCAGTATAAAATCATTACTTATTGGTGCCATAACCATGAACGCGTATGAAAATGCCACTTTATTTAAAAATATTTTTGCAAGCATAAATTTTTTATAATATTTGAATTTTCCTTTGTAAGGTTTACTTCTAGGATTAAGACGTATACCGATGTGAATAATAGTCGAAAAATAATAATAAAATTTTAGTATAAAATTTTAGTATAAAATCTACCCCTATTGGTACCATTACCACGGATAGCAATAAAAACGCTACTATTTTTAAACATATTTTAGCACGCATTTATTTTTTTTTTAAATATTAAAATTTACACTCGAAAGGTTTTCTTCTGGCATCAAGACGTATACCTTTGTCAAAATAATCGAAAATAAAAATAATGAATTTCAGTATAAAATCATTACTTATTGGTGCCATAACCATGAACGCGTATGAAAATGCCACTTTATTTAAAAATATTTTTGCAAGCATAAAATTTTTTTAAAATATTTGAATTTTCCTTTGTAAGGTTTACTTCTAGGATTAAGACGTATACCGATGTGAATAATAGTCGAAAAATAATAATAAAATTTTAGTAAAAAATTTTAGTATAAAATCTACCCCTATTGGTACCATTACCACGGATAGCAATGAAAACGATACTTTTTTTAAACATATTTTAGCACGCATTTAATTTTTTTTTAAATATTAAAATTTACACTCGAAAGGTTTTCTTCTGGCATCAAGACGTATACCATTGTCAAAATAATCGAAAATAAAAATAATGAATTTCAGTATAAAATCATTACTTATTGGTGCCATAACCACGAACGCGTATGAAAATGCCACTTTATTTAAAAATATTTTTGCAAACATAAAATTTTTTTAAAATATTTAAATTTTCCTTTGTAAGGTTTACTTCTAGGATTAAGACGTATACCGATGTGAATAATAGTCGAAAAATAATAATAAAATTTTAGTATAAAATTTTAGTATAAAATCTACCCCTATTGGTACCATTACCACGGATAGCAATGAAAACGATACTTTTTTTAAACATATTTTAGCACGCATTTAATTTTTTTTTAAATATTAAAATTTA
Organism: Zhengitettix transpicula; assembly: GCA_037074705.1. Taxonomy (NCBI): domain Eukaryota; kingdom Metazoa; phylum Arthropoda; class Insecta; order Orthoptera; family Tetrigidae; genus Zhengitettix; species Zhengitettix transpicula. Next base: position 25,365 of record JAYJMR010000011.1, on the reverse strand, counting down.
CACTCGAAAGGTTTTCTTCTGGCATCAAGACGTATACCATTGTCAAAATAATCGAAAATAAAAATAATGAATTTCAGTATAAAATCATTACTTATTGGTGTTATAACCATGAACGCGTATGAAAATGCCACTTTATTTAAAAATATTTTTGCAAGCTTAAATTCTTTTAAAATATTTAAATTTTCCTTTGTAAGATTTACTTCTAGGATTAAGACGTATACCGATGTGAATAATAGTCGAAAAATAATAATAAAATTTTAGTATAAAATTTTAGTATAAAATCTACTCCTATTGGTACCATTACCACGGATAGCAATGAAAACGCTACTATTGTTAAACATATTTTAGCACGCATTTATTTTTTTTTTAAATATTAAAATTTACACTCGAAAGGTTTTCTTCTGGCATGAAGACGTATACCATTGATAAAATAATCGAAAATAAAAATAATGAATTTCAGTATAAAATCATTACTTATTGGTGCCATAACCATGAACGCGTATGAAAATGCCACTTTATTTAAAAATATTTTTGCAAGCATAAATTTTTTTAAAATATTTGAATTTTCCTTTGTAAGGTTTACTACTAGGATTAAGACGTATACCGATGTGAATAATAGTCGAAAAATAATAATAAAATTTTAGTATAAAATTTTAGTATAAAATCTACCCCTATTGGTACCATTACCACGGATAGCAATGAAAACGCTACTTTTTTTAAACATATTTTAGCACGCATTTAATTTTTTTTAAAATATTAAAATTTACACTATAAAGGTTTTCTTCTGGCATCAAGACGTATACCATTGTCAAAATAATCGAAAATAAAAATAATGAATTTCAGTATAAAAGCATTACTTATTGGTGCCATAACCATGAACGCGTATGAAAATGCCACTTTATTTAAAAATATTTTTGCAAGCATAAAATTTTTTTAAAATATTTAAATTTTCCTTTGTAAGGTTTACTTCTAGGATTAAGACGTATACCGATGTGAATAATAGTCGAAAAATAATAATAAAATTTTAGTATAAAATTTTAGTATAAAATCTACCCCTATTGGTACCATTACCACGGATAGCAATGAAAACGCTACTTTTTTTAAACATATTTTAGCACGCATTTAATTTTTTTTTAAATATTAAAATTTACACTCGAAAGGTTTTCTTCTGGCATCAAGACGTATACCATTGTCAAAATAATCGAAAATAAAAAAATGAATTTCAGTATAAAATCATTACTTATTGGTGCCATAACCATGAACGCGTATGAAAATGCCTTTTTATTTAAAAATATTTTTGCAAGCATAAAATTATTTTAAAATATTTAAATTTTCCTTTGTAAGATTTACTTCTACGATTAAGACGTATACCGATGTAAATAATAGTCGAAAAATAATAATAATATTTTAGTATAAAATTTTAGTAAAAAATCTACCCCTATTGGTACCATTACCACGGATAGCAATGAAAACGCTACTTTTTTTAAACATATTTTAGCACGCATTTAATTTTTTTTTAAATATTAAAATTTACACTCGAAAGGTTTTCTTCTGGCATCAAGACGTATACCATTGTCAAAATAATCGAAAATAAAAATAATGAATTTCAGTATAAAATCATTACTTATTGGTGCCATAACCATGAACGCGTATGAAAATGCCACTTTATTTAAAAATATTTTTGCAAGCATAAAATTTTTTTTAAATATTTAAATTTTCCTTTGTAAGGTTTACTTCTAGGATTAAGACGTATACCGATGTGAATAATAGTCGAAAAATAATAATAAAATTTTAGTATAAAATTTTAGTATAAAATCTACCCCTATTGGTACCATTACCACGGATAGCAATGAAAACGCTACTTTTTTTAAACATATTTTAGCACGCATTTAATTTTTTTTTAAATATTAAAATTTACACTCGAAAGGTTTTCTTCTGGCATCAAGACGTATACCATTGTCAAAATAATCGAAAATAAAAATAATGAATTTCAGTATTAAATCATTACTTATTGGTGCCATAACCATGAACGCGTATGAAAATGCCACTTTATTTAAAAATATTTTTGCAAGCATAAAATTTTTTTAAAATATTTAAATTTTCCTTTGTAAGATTTACTTCTACGATTAAGACGTATACCGATGTGAATAATAGTCGAAAAATAATAATAAAATTTTAGTATAAAATTTTAGTAAAAAATCTACCCCTATTGGTACCATTACCACGGATAGCAATGAAAACGCTACTTTTTTTAAACATATTTTAGCACGCATTTAATTTTTTTTTAAATATTAAAATTTACACTCGAAAGGTTTTCTTCTGGCATCAAGACGTATACCTTTGTCAAAATAATCGAAAATAAAAATAATGAATTTCAGTATAAAATCATTACTTATTGGTGCCATAACCATGAACGCGTATGAAAATGCCACTTTATTTAAAAATATTTTTGCAAGCATAAAATTTTTTTAAAATATTTAAATTTTCCTTTGTAAGGTTTACTTCTAGGATTAAGACGTATACCGATGTGAATAATAGTCGAAACATAATAATAAAATTTTAGTATAAAATCTACCCCTATTGGTACCATTACCACGGATAGCAATGAAAACGCTACTTTTTTTAAACATATTTTAGCACGCATTTAATTTTTTTTTAAATATTAAAATTTACACTCGAAAGGTTTTCTTCTGGCATCAAGACGTATACCATTGTCAAAATAATCGAAAATAAAAATAATGAATTTCAGTATAAAATCATTACTTATTGGTGCCATAACCATGAACGCGTATGAAAATGCCACTTTATTTAAAAATATTTTTGCAAGCATAAAATTTTTTTAAAATATTTAAATTTTCCTTTGTAAGATTTACTTCTAGGATTAAGACGTATACCGATGTGAATAATAGTCGAAAAATAATAATAAAATTTTAGTATAAAATTTTAGTATAAAATCTACCCCTATTGGTACCATTACCACGGATAGCAATGAAAACGCTACTTTTTTTAAACATATTTTAGCACGCATTTAATTTTTTTTTAAATATTAAAATTTACACTCGAAAGGTTTTCTTCTGGCATCAAGACGTATACCATTGTCAAAATAATCGAAAATAAAAATAATGAATTTCAGTATAAAATCATTACTTATTGGTGCCATAACCATGAACGCGTATGAAAATCCACTTTATTTAAAAATATTTTTGCAAGCATAAAATTTTTTTATAATATTTAAATTTTCCTTTGTAAGGTTTACTTCTAGGATTAAGACGTATACCGATGTGAATAATAGTCGAAAAATAATAATAAAATTTTAGTATAAAATTTTAGTATAAAATCTACCCCTATTGGTACCATTACCACGGATAGCAATGAAAACGATACTTTTTTTAAACATATTTTAGCACGCATTTAATTTTTTTTTAAATATTAAAATTTACACTCGAAAGGTTTTCTTCTGGCATCAAGACGTATACCATTGTCAAAATAATCGAAAATAAAAATAATGAATTTCAGTATAAAATCATTACTTATTGGTGCCATAACCATGAACGCGTATGAAAATGCCACTTTATTTAAAAATATTTTTGCAAGCATAAAATTTTTTTAAAATATTTAAATTTTCCTTTGTAAGGTTTACTTCTAGGATTAAGACGTATACCGATGTGAATAATAGTCGAAAAATAATAATAAAATTTTAGTATAAAATTTTAGTATAAAATCTACCCCTATTGGTACCATTACCACGGATAGCAATGAAAACGATACTTTTTTTAAACATATTTTAGCACGCATTTAATTTTTTTTTAAATATTAAAATTTACACTCGAAAGGTTTTCTTCTGGCATCAAGACGTATACCATTGTCAAAATAATCGAAAATAAAAATAATGAATTTCAGTATAAAATCATTACTTATTGGTGTTATAACCATGAACGCGTATGAAAATGCCACTTTATTTAAAAATATTTTTGCAAGCTTAAATTCTTTTAAAATATTTAAATTTTCCTTTGTAAGATTTACTTCTAGGATTAAGACGTATACCGATGTGAATAATAGTCGAAAAATAATAATAAAATTTTAGTATAAAATTTTAGTATAAAATCTACTCCTATTGGTACCATTACCACGGATAGCAATGAAAACGCTACTATTGTTAAACATATTTTAGCACGCATTTATTTTTTTTTTAAATATTAAAATTTACACTCGAAAGGTTTTCTTCTGGCATCAAGACGTATACCATTGTCAAAATAATTAAAAATAAAAATAATGAATTTCAGTATAAAATCATTACTTATTGGTGCCATAACCATGAACGCGTATGAAAATGCCACTTTATTTAAAAATATTTTTGCAAGCATAAATTTTTTTAAAATATTTGAATTTTCCTTTGTAAGGTTTACTACTAGGATTAAGACGTATACCGATGTGAATAATAGTCGAAAAATAATAATAAAATTTTAGTATAAAATTTTAGTATAAAATCTACCCCTATTGGTACCATTACCACGGATAGCAATGAAAACGCTACTTTTTTTAAACATATTTTAGCACGCATTTAATTTTTTTTAAAATATTAAAATTTACACTATAAAGGTTTTCTTCTGGCATCAAGACGTATACCATTGTCAAAATAATCGAAAATAAAAATAATGAATTTCAGTATAAAAGCATTACTTATTGGTGCCATAACCATGAACGCGTATGAAAATGCCACTTTATTTAATAATATTTTTGCAAGCATAAAATTTTTTTAAAATATTTAAATTTTCCTTTGTAAGGTTTACTTCTAGGATTAAGACGTATACCGATGTGAATAATGGCGAAAAATAATAATAAAATTTAAGTATAAAATTTTAGTATAAAATCTACCCCTATTGGTACCATTACCACGGATAGCAATGAAAACGCTACTTTTTTTAAACATATTTTAGCACGCATTTAATTTTTTTTTAAATATTAAAATTTACACTCGAAAGGTTTTCTTCTGGCATCAAGACGTATACCATTGTCAAAATAATCGAAAATAAAAATAATGAATTTCAGTATAAAATCATTACTTATTGGTGCCATAACCATGAACGCGTATGAAAATGCCTTTTTATTTAAAAATATTTTTGCAAGCATAAAATTTTTTTAAAATATTTAAATTTTCCTTTGTAAGATTTACTTCTACGATTAAGACGTATACCGATGTGAATAATAGTCGAAAAATAATAATAAAATTTTAGTATAAAATTTTAGTATAAAATCTACCCCTATTGGTACCATTACCACGGATAGCAATGAAAACGATACTTTTTTTAAACATATTTTAGCACGCATTTAATTTTTTTTTAAATATTAAAATTTACACTCGAAAGGTTTTCTTCTGGCATCAAGACGTATACCATTGTCAAAATAATCGAAAATAAAAATAATGAATTTCAGTATAAAATCATTACTTATTGGTGCCATAACCATGAACGCGTATGAAAATGCCACTTTATTTAAAAATATTTTTGCAAGCATAAAATTTTTTTAAAATATTTAAATTTTCCTTTGTAAGGTTTACTTCTAGGATTAAGACGTATACCGATGTGAATAATAGTCGAAAAATAATAATAAAATTTTAGTATAAAATTTTAGTATAAAATCTACCCCTATTGGTACCATTACCACGGATAGCAATGAAAACGATACTTTTTTTAAACATATTTTAGCACGCATTTAATTTTTTTTTAAATATTAAAATTTACACTCGAAAGGTTTTCTTCTGGCATCAAGACGTATACCATTGTCAAAATAATCGAAAATAAAAATAATGAATTTCAGTATAAAATCATTACTTATTGGTGTTATAACCATGAACGCGTATGAAAATGCCACTTTATTTAAAAATATTTTTGCAAGCTTAAATTCTTTTAAAATATTTAAATTTTCCTTTGTAAGATTTACTTCTAGGATTAAGACGTATACCGATGTGAATAATAGTCGAAAAATAATAATAAAATTTTAGTATAAAATTTTAGTATAAAATCTACTCCTATTGGTACCATTACCACGGATAGCAATGAAAACGCTACTATTGTTAAACATATTTTAGCACGCATTTATTTTTTTTTTAAATATTAAAATTTACACTCGAAAGGTTTTCTTCTGGCATCAAGACGTATACCATTGTCAAAATAATTGAAAATAAAAATAATGAATTTCAGTATAAAATCATTACTTATTGGTGCCATAACCATGAACGCGTATGAAAATGCCACTTTATTTAAAAATATTTTTGCAAGCATAAATTTTTTTAAAATATTTGAATTTTCCTTTGTAAGGTTTACTACTAGGATTAAGACGTATACCGATGTGAATAATAGTCGAAAAATAATAATAAAATTTTAGTATAAAATTTTAGTATAAAATCTACCCCTATTGGTACCTTTACCACGGATAGCAATGAAAACGCTACTTTTTTTAAACATATTTTAGCACGCATTTAATTTTTTTTAAAATATTAAAATTTACACTATAAAGGTTTTCTTCTGGCATCAAGACGTATACCATTGTCAAAATAATCGAAAATAAAAATAATGAATTTCAGTATAAAAGCATTACTTATTGGTGCCATAACCATGAACGCGTATGAAAATGCCACTTTATTTAATAATATTTTTGCAAGCATAAAATTTTTTTAAAATATTTAAATTTTCCTTTGTAAGGTTTACTTCTAGGATTAAGACGTATACCGATGTGAATAATGGCGAAAAATAATAATAAAATTTAAGTATAAAATTTTAGTATAAAATCTACCCCTATTGGTACCATTACCACGGATAGCAATGAAAACGCTACTTTTTTTAAACATATTTTAGCACGCATTTAATTTTTTTTTAAATATTAAAATTTACACTCGAAAGGTTTTCTTCTGGCATCAAGACGTATACCATTGTCAAAATAATCGAAAATAAAAAAATGAATTTCAGTATAAAATCATTACTTATTGGTGCCATAACCATGAACGCGTATGAAAATGCCTTTTTATTTAAAAATATTTTTGCAAGCATAAAATTTTTTTAAAATATTTAAATTTTCCTTTGTAAGATTTACTTCTACGATTAAGACGTATACCGATGTGAATAATAGTCGAAAAATAATAATAATATTTTAGTATAAAATTTTAGTAAAAAATCTACCCCTATTGGTACCATTACCACGGATAGCAATGAAAACGCTACTTTTTTTAAACATATTTTAGCACGCATTTAATTTTTTTTTAAATATTAAAATTTACACTCGAAAGGTTTTCTTCTGGCATCAAGACGTATACCATTGTCAAGATAATCGAAAATAAAAATAATGAATTTCAGTATAAAATCATTACTTATTGGTGCCATAACCATGAACGCGTATGAAAATGCCACTTTATTTAAAAATATTTTTGCAAGCATAAAATTTTTTTTAAATATTTAAATTTTCCTTTGTAAGGTTTACTTCTAGGATTAAGACGTATACCGATGTGAATAATAGTCGAAAAATAATAATAAAATATTAGTATAAAATTTTAGTATAAAATCTACCCCTATTGGTACCATTACCACGGATAGCAATGAAAACGCTACTTTTTTTAAACATATTTTAGCACGCATTTAATTTTTTTTTAAATATTAAAATTTACACTCGAAAGGTTTTCTTCTGGCATCAAGACGTATACCATTGTCAAAATAATCGAAAATAAAAATAATGAATTTCAGTATTAAATCATTACTTATTGGTGCCATAACCATGAACGCGTATGAAAATGCCACTTTATTTAAAAATATTTTTGCAAGCATAAAATTTTTTTAAAATATTTAAATTTTCCTTTGTAAGATTTACTTCTACGATTAAGACGTATACCGATGTGAATAATAGTCGAAAAATAATAATAAAATTTTAGTATAAAATTTTAGTAAAAAATCTACCCCTATTGGTACCATTACCACGGATAGCAATGAAAACGCTACTTTTTTTAAACATATTTTAGCACGCATTTAATTTTTTTTTAAATATTAAAATTTACACTCGAAAGGTTTTCTTCTGGCATCAAGACGTATACCTTTGTCAAAATAATCGAAAATAAAAATAATGAATTTCAGTATAAAATCATTACTTATTGGTGCCATAACCATGAACGCGTATGAAAATGCCACTTTATTTAAAAATATTTTTGCAAGCATAAAATTTTTTTAAAATATTTAAATTTTCCTTTGTAAGGTTTACTTCTAGGATTAAGACGTATACCGATGTGAATAATAGTCGAAACATAATGATAAAATTTTAGTATAAAATTTTAGTATAAAATCTACCCCTATTGGTACCATTACCACGGATAGCAATGAAAACGCTACTTTTTTTAAACATATTTTAGCACGCATTTAATTTTTTTTTAAATATTAAAATTTACACTCGAAAGGTTTTCTTCTGGCATCAAGACGTATACCATTGTCAAAATAATCGAAAATAAAAATAATGAATTTCAGTATAAAATCATTACTTATTGGTGCCATAACCATGAACGCGTATGAAAATCCACTTTATTTAAAAATATTTTTGCAAGCATAAAATTTTTTTATAATATTTAAATTTTCCTTTGTAAGGTTTACTTCTAGGATTAAGACGTATACCGATGTGAATAATAGTCGAAAAATAATAATAAAATTTTAGTATAAAATTTTAGTATAAAATCTACCCCTATTGGTACCATTACCACGGATAGCAATGAAAACGATACTTTTTTTAAACATATTTTAGCACGCATTTAATTTTTTTTTAAATATTAAAATTTACACTCGAAAGGTTTTCTTCTGGCATCAAGACGTATACCATTGTCAAAATAATCGAAAATAAAAATAATGAATTTCAGTATAAAATCATTACTTATTGGTGCCATAACCATGAACGCGTATGAAAATGCCACTTTATTTAAAAATATTTTTGCAAGCATAAAATTTTTTTAAAATATTTAAATTTTCCTTTGTAAGATTTACTTCTACGATTAAGACGTATACCGATGTGAGAAATAGTCGAAAAATAATAATAAAATTTTAGTATAAAATTTTAGTATAAAATCTACTCCTATTGGTACCATTACCACGGATAGCAATGAAAACGCTACTTTTTTAAAACATATTTTAGCACGCATTTTTTTTTTTAAATATTTAAATTTACACTCGAAAGGTTTTCTTCTGGCATCAAGACGTATACCATTGTCAAAATAATCGAAAATAAAAATAATGAATTTCAGTATAAAATCATTACTTATTGGTGCCATAATCATGAACACGTATGAAAATGCCACTTTATTTAAAAATATTTTTGCAAGCATAAATTTTTTTTAAAAATTTTTAAATTTTTCTTTGTAAGGTTTACTTCTAGGATTAAGACGTATACCGATGTGAATAATAGTCGAAAAATAATAATAAAATTTTAGTATAAAATCTACCCTTATTGGTTCCATTACCACGGATAGCAATGAAAACGCTACTTTTTTTAAACATATTTTAGCACGCATTTAATTTTTTTTTAAATATTAAAATTTACACTCGAAAGGTTTTCTTCTGGCATCAAGACGTATACCGTTGTCAAAATAATCGAAAATAAAAATAATGAATTTCAGTATAAAATCATTACTTATTGGTGCCATAACCATGAACGCGTTTGAAAATGCCACTTTATTTAAAAATATTTTTGTAAGCATAAAATTTTTTTAAAATATTTAAATTTTCCTTTGTAAGGTTTACTTCTAGAATTAAGACGTATACCGATGTGAATAATAGTCGAAACATAATAATAAAATTTTAGTATAAAATTTTAGTATAAAATCTACCCCTATTGGTACCATTACCACGGATAGCAATGAAAACGCTACTTTTTTTTAGGAAACAACAAGCAAAACGTGTTAAAAAACGAAAATAAAAGCGCCTGCAGCTCGTAAACGACTGTTGATAGCGACATGATGATGACGTCAGCGTCTTCAGCCTGAAGCCTTTCATTGAACGAGACCCACAACTCCTTTGAAAAGACAAACAATTAGGAGAAAACGAGCAAAAAGTGATAAAAATGAAAAAGAAAACGTCTGTAGATCCTTAACGCCTGTTACTAGCGACCTGCAGATGACGTCAGCGTTTTCAGCGTGAAGTCTTCCAAAGGTAATAACACACAACTCCTTTGTAAAGACACACATTTAGGAGTTATCGAGCAAAAAGAGATAAAGAAAATGACGAAGAGCGTCGGCAGCTCCTAAACAACTGTACTAGCGACCAGCAGATGACGTCAGCATCTTCAGCGTGAAGCCTTATATAGGAAGAGACAAACAACTCCCTTGAAAAGTTACACATTTAGGAGAAAACGAGCAAAAAGTGATAAAAAAAAGAAAAGAGCTTGCAGCTCTTAAACGACTGTTACTAGCGACCTGCGAATGACGTCAGCGTCTTCAGCGTGAAGCCTTCCAAAGGTAATAACACACAACTCCATTGTAAAAAAACACATTTAGGAGTCATCGAGCAAAAAGAGATAAAGAAAATGACGAAGAGCGTCTGCAGCTCCTAAACGACTGTTACTAGCGACCAGCAGATGACGTCAGCATCTTCAGCGTGAAGCCTTATATAGGAAGAGACAAACAACTCCCTTGAAAAGACACACAATTAGGAGAAAACGAGCAAAAAGCGATAAAAAACAAAAGAAAACAGCTTGCAACTCTTAAACGACTGTTACTAGCGACCTGATGATGACGTCAGTGTCTTCAGCGTGAAGCCATCTAGTGGAAGAGACCCACAACTCCCTTGAAAAGACACACAATTAGGAGAAAACGAAAAAAAGTGATAAAAAAGAAAAAGAAAAACGTCTGTAGATCCTTATCGCCTGTTGCTAGCGGCCTGCGGATGACGTCAGCGTCTTTAGCTTAAAGCCAACCATAGCAAAAGACCCACAACTCCCTTGAAAAGAAACACAATTTAGAAAAAACAAGCAAAACGTGATAAAAAACAAAAGAAAAGCGCCTGCAGCTCGTAAACGACTGTTGATAGCGACATGATGATGACGTCAGCGTCTTCAACGTAAAGCCTTCCATTGAAAGAGACCCACAACTTCCATGAAAAGACACACAATTAGGAGAAACGAGAAAAAGTGATAAAAAAGAAAAAGAAAAACGTCTGTAGATCCTTAACGCCTGTTGCTAGCGACCTGCGGATGACGTCAGCGTCTTTATCTTAAAGCCAACCATAGGAAAAGACCCTCAACTCCCTTGAAAAACACACAATAGGGAAAAAACAAGCAAAACGTGATAAAAAACAAAAGAAAAGCGCTTGCAGCTAATTAACGACTGTTACTAGCGACCTGATGATGACGTCAGAGTCTTTAGCGTGTAGCCATGTATTGGTGGAGACCCACAACTCCCTTAAGAAGACACACAATTAGGAGAAAACGAGAAAAAGTGATAAAAAAGAAAAAGAAAAACGTCTGTTGATCCTTAACGCCTGTTACTAGCGACCTGCAGATCACGTCAGCGTTTATAGCGTGAAGTCTTCCAAAGGTAATAAAACACAACTCCTTTGTAAAGACACACATTTAGGAGTTATCGTGCAAAAAGAGATAAAAAAAATGACGAGGAGCGTCTGCAGCTCCTAAACAACTGTTACTAGCGACCAGCAGATGACGTCAGCATCTTCAGCGTGAAGCTTTATATAGGAAGAGACAAACAACTCCCTTGAAAAGACACACAATTAGGAGAAAACGAGAAAAAGTGATAAAAAAGAAAAAGAAAAACATCTGTAGATCCTTAACGCCTGTTGCTAGCGACCTGCGGATGACGTCAGCGTCTTAAACTTAAAGCCAACCATAGAAAAAGACCCACAACTCCCTTGAAAAGACACATAATTAGGAAACAACAAGCAAAACGTGTTAAAAAACGAAAATAAAAGCGCCTGCAGCTCGTAAACGACTGTTGATAGCGACATGATGATGACGTCAGCGTCTTCAGCCTGAAGCCTTTCATTGAACGAGACCCACAACTCCTTTGAAAAGACAAACAATTAGGAGAAAACGAGCAAAAAGTGATAAAAATGAAAAAGAAAACGTCTGTAGATCCTTAACGCCTGTTACTAGCGACCTGCAGATGACGTCAGCGTTTTCAGCGTGAAGTCTTCCAAAGGTAATAACACACAACTCCTTTGTAAAGACACACATTTAGGAGTTATCGAGCAAAAAGAGATAAAGAAAATGACGAAGAGCGTCGGCAGCTCCTAAACAACTGTACTAGCGACCAGCAGATGACGTCAGCATCTTCAGCGTGAAGCCTTATATAGGAAGAGACAAACAACTCCCTTGAAAAGTTACACATTTAGGAGAAAACGAGCAAAAAGTGATAAAAAAAAGAAAAGAGCTTGCAGCTCTTAAACGACTGTTACTAGCGACCTGCGAATGACGTCAGCGTCTTCAGCGTGAAGCCTTCCAAAGGTAATAACACACAACTCCATTGTAAAAAAACACATTTAGGAGTCATCGAGCAAAAAGAGATAAAGAAAATGACGAAGAGCGTCTGCAGCTCCTAAACGACTGTTACTAGCGACCAGCAGATGACGTCAGCATCTTCAGCGTGAAGCCTTATATAGGAAGAGACAAACAACTCCCTTGAAAAGACACACAATTAGGAGAAAACGAGCAAAAAGCGATAAAAAACAAAAGAAAACAGCTTGCAACTCTTAAACGACTGTTACTAGCGACCTGATGATGACGTCAGTGTCTTCAGCGTGAAGCCATCTAGTGGAAGAGACCCACAACTCCCTTGAAAAGACACACAATTAGGAGAAAACGAAAAAAAGTGATAAAAAAGAAAAAGAAAAACGTCTGTAGATCCTTATCGCCTGTTGCTAGCGGCCTGCGGATGACGTCAGCGTCTTTAGCTTAAAGCCAACCATAGCAAAAGACCCACAACTCCCTTGAAAAGAAACACAATTTAGAAAAAAACAAGCAAAACGTGATAAAAAACAAAAGAAAAGCGCCTGCAGCTCGTAAACGACTGTTGATAGCGACATGATGATGACGTCAGCGTCTTCAACGTAAAGCCTTCCATTGAAAGAGACCCACAACTTCCATGAAAAGACACACAATTAGGAGAAACGAGAAAAAGTGATAAAAAAGAAAAAGAAAAACGTCTGTAGATCCTTAACGCCTGTTGCTAGCGACCTGCGGATGACGTCAGCGTCTTTATCTTAAAGCCAACCATAGGAAAAGACCCTCAACTCCCTTGAAAAACACACAATAGGGAAAAAACAAGCAAAACGTGTTAAAAAACAAAAGAAAAGCGCTTGCAGCTAATTAACGACTGTTACTAGCGACCTGATGATGACGTCAGAGTCTTTAGCGTGTAGCCATGTATTGGTGGAGACCCACAACTCCCTTAAGAAGACACACAATTAGGAGAAAACGAGAAAAAGTGATAAAAAAGAAAAAGAAAAACGTCTGTTGATCCTTAACGCCTGTTACTAGCGACCTGCAGATCACGTCAGCGTTTATAGCGTGAAGTCTTCCAAAGGTAATAAAACACAACTCCTTTGTAAAGACACACATTTAGGAGTTATCGTGCAAAAAGAGATAAAAAAAATGACGAGGAGCGTCTGCAGCTCCTAAACAACTGTTACTAGCGACCAGCAGATGACGTCAGCATCTTCAGCGTGAAGCTTTATATAGGAAGAGACAAACAACTCCCTTGAAAAGACACACAATTAGGAGAAAACGAGAAAAAGTGATAAAAAAGAAAAAGAAAAACATCTGTAGATCCTTAACGCCTGTTGCTAGCGACCTGCGGATGACGTCAGCGTCTTAAACTTAAAGCCAACCATAGAAAAAGACCCACAACTCCCTTGAAAAGACACATAATTAGGAAACAACAAGCAAAACGTGTTAAAAAACGAAAATAAAAGCGCCTGCAGCTCGTAAACGACTGTTGATAGCGACATGATGATGACGTCAGCGTCTTCAGCCTGAAGCCTTTCATTGAACGAGACCCACAACTCCTTTGAAAAGACAAACAATTAGGAGAAAACGAGCAAAAAGTGATAAAAATGAAAAAGAAAACGTCTGTAGATCCTTAACGCCTGTTACTAGCGACCTGCAGATGACGTCAGCGTTTTCAGCGTGAAGTCTTCCAAAGGTAATAACACACAACTCCTTTGTAAAGACACACATTTAGGAGTTATCGAGCAAAAAGAGATAAAGAAAATGACGAAGAGCGTCGGCAGCTCCTAAACAACTGTACTAGCGACCAGCAGATGACGTCAGCATCTTCAGCGTGAAGCCTTATATAGGAAGAGACAAACAACTCCCTTGAAAAGTTACACATTTAGGAGAAAACGAGCAAAAAGTGATAAAAAAAAGAAAAGAGCTTGCAGCTCTTAAACGACTGTTACTAGCGACCTGCGAATGACGTCAGCGTCTTCAGCGTGAAGCCTTCCAAAGGTAATAACACACAACTCCATTGTAAAAAAACACATTTAGGAGTCATCGAGCAAAAAGAGATAAAGAAAATGACGAAGAGCGTCTGCAGCTCCTAAACGACTATTATTAGCGACCAGCAGATGACGTCAGCATCTACAGCGTGAAGCCTTATATAGGAAGAGACAAACAACTCCCTTGAAAAGACACACAATTAGGAGAAAACGAGCAAAAAGCGATAAAAAACAAAAGAAAACAGCTTGCAACTCTTAAACGACTGTTACTAGCGACCTGATGATGATGTCAGTGTCTTCAGAGTGAAGCCATCTAGTGGAAGAGACCCACAACTCCCTTGAAAAGACACACAATTAGGAGAAAACGAGAAAAAGTGATAAAAAAGAAAAAGAAAAACGTCTGTAGATCCTTAACGCCTGTTACTAGCGACCTGCGGATGACGTCAGCGTCTTCAGCGTGAAGCCTTCCAAAGGTAATAACACACAACTCCATTGTAAAAAACACATTTAGGAGTTATCGAGCAAAAAGAGATAAAGAAAATGACGGAGAGCGTCTGCAGCTCCTAAACGACTGTTACTAGCGACCAGCAGATGACGTCAGCATCTACAGCGTGAAGCCTTATATAGGAAGAGACAAACAACTCCCTTGAAAAGACACACAATTAGGAGAAAACGAGCAAAAAGTGATAAAAAACAAAAGAAAACAGCTTGCAGCTCTTAAACGACTGTTACTAGCGACCTGATGATGACGTCAGCGTCTTCAGCGTGAAGCCATCCAAAGGTAATAACACACAACTCCATTGTAAAAAAACACATTTAGGAGTTATCGAGCAAAACGAGATAAAAAATGACGAAGAGCGTCGGCAGCTCCTAAACGACTATTACTAGCGACCTGCGTATGACTTCAGCGTCTTTAGCGTGAAGCCTTATAAAGGAAGAGACAAACTACTCCATTGTAAAGCCACATATTTACGAGTAAACGAGCAAAACGAGATAAAAAATGACGAAGAGCGTCGGCAGGTCCTAAACGACTATTGATAGCGACATGATGATGACGTCAGTGTCTTCAGCGTGAAGCCTTCCAAAGGTAAAGACACACAACTCCATTGTAAAGACACACATTTAGGAGTTATCGAGCAAAAAAAGATAAAAAAATGACGAAAGCGTCTGCAGCTCCTTAACGACTGTTACCAGCGACCAGCAGATGACGTCAGCACTTTCAGCGTGAAGCCTTACATAGGTAGAGACACACAACTCCATTGTAAAGCCACATATTTACGAGTAAACGAGCAAAACGAGATAAAAAATGACGAAGAGCGTCGGCAGCTCCTAAACGACTATTACTAACGACCTGCGTATGACTTCAGCGTCTTCAGCGTGAAGCTTTATATAGGAAAAGACAAACAACTACCTTGAAAAGATACACAATTAGGAGAAAACGAGAAAAAGTGATAAAAAAGAAAAGAAAAGAGCTTGCAGCTCTTAAACGACTGTTACTAGCGACCTGATGATGACGTCAGCGTCTTCAGCGTGAAGCCATCTATTGGAAGAGACCCACAACTCCCCTGAAAAGACACACAATTAGGAGAAAACGAGAGAAAAAGATAAAAAAGAAAAAGAAAAACGTCTGTTGATCCTTATCGCCTGTTGCTAGCGGCCTGCGGATGACGTCAGCGTCTTTAGCGTAAAGCCAACCATAGGAAAAGACCCACAACTCCCTTGAAAAGAAACACATTTAGGAGTAAACGAGCAAAAAGAGATAAAAAAATGACGAATAGCGTCTGCAGCTCCTAAACGACTGTTACCAGGACCAGCAGATGACGTCAGCGTCTTCAGCGTGAAGCCTTATATGGGAAGAGACAAAAAACTCCCTTAAAAAGATACACATTTAGGTGAAAACGTGCAAAAAGTGATAAAAAACAAAAGAAAAGATCTTGCAGCTCTTTAACGACTGTTACTAGCGACCTGATGATGACGTCAGCGTCTTCAGCGTGAAGCCATCTATTAAAAGAGACCTGCAACTCCCTTAAAAAAACACACAATTAAGGAGAAAACGAGAAAAAGTGATAAAGAAGAAAAAGAAAAACGTCTGTAGATCCTAACCGACTGTTACTAGCGACCTGCGGATGACGTCAGCGTCTTTAGCTTAAAGCCAACCAAAGGAAAAGACCCACAACTCCCTTGAAAAGACAGACAATTTGGAAAAAACAAGCAAAACGTGATAAAAAAAACAAAAGAAAAGCGACTGAAGCTCGTAAACGACTGTTGATAGCGACATGATGATGACGTCAGCGTCTTTAGCGTGAAGCCTACCATTGAACGAGCTCCACAACTCCCTTGAAAAGACAAACAATTAGGAGAAAACGAGCAAAAAGTGATAAAAAAGAAAAAGAAAAACGTCTGTAGATCCTAAAAGACTGTTACTAGCGACCTGCGAATGACGTCCGCGTCTCTAGCGTGAAGCCTTCCAAAGGTAAAGACACACAACTCCATTGTAAAGACACACATTTAGGAGTTATCCAGTAAAAAAAGATAAAAAAATGACAAATAGCGTCTGCTGCTCTTAAACGACTGTTACCAGCGACCAGCAGATGACGTCAGCACTTTCAGCGTGAAGCCTTACATAGGTAGAGACACACAACTCCATTGTAAAGCCACAAATTAACGAGTAAACGAGCAAAACGAGATAAAAAATGACGAAGAGTGTCGGCAGCTCCTAAACGACTATTACTAGCGACCTGCGTATGACTTCAGCGTCTTTAGCGTGAAGCCATCTATTGAAAGAGACCCACAACTCCCTTGAAAAGACACACAATTAGGAGAAAACAAGAAAAAGTGATAAAAAAGAAAAAAAAACGTCTGTAGATCCTTAACGACCGTTACTAGTGACCTGCGGATGACGTCAGCTTCTTTAGCTTAAAGCCAACCATAGGAAAAGACCCACAACTCCCTTGAAAAGATCCACAATTAGGAAAAAACTAAACAACTCCTTTGAAATTCACACAATTAGGAGAAAACGAGCAAAAAGTGATAAAAAAGAAAAAGAAAAACGTCTGTAGCTCCTAAACGGTTGTTACTAGCGACTTGCGGATGACGTCAACATCTTCGAAGTGAAGCCTTCCATAGCAAGTGCCCACACCACTACCTTGAAAATAAAAACATTTAGGAGAAAACGAGCAAAAAGTGATAAAAAACAAAAGAAAAACGCTTGCAGCTCGAAAACGACTGTTACTAGCGACCTGCGAATGAAGTCTGTGACTAGTGACGTGCAGATGACGTCAGTGGTTTCAGCGTAAAGCCGTCCACAGGAAAAATCCCTCAACTCTCTTGAAAAAACACACATTTAGGAGAAAACGAGCAAAAAGTGTTGAAAATTAAAAGATAAGAGCCTGCAGCTCCTAAAAGGCTTTTACTAGGGACCTGCAAATGACGTCAACGTCTTCAGCGTGAAACCTTTCATAGGAAGAGACCCAAAACTGCCTTGAGATGACACACATTTAGGAGAAAACGATCAAAAAGGGATAAAAAAATGACGAAGAGCGCCTGTAGCTCATAAACAACTGCTACAAGCGATCTGCAGATGACGTCAGCGTCTTTAGCGTGAAACCGTCCATAGGTAAAAACCCACAACTCCCTTGAAAAGATACATTTATGAGGATACGTTTAAAAAGTGATAAAATACAGAAGATAAACGCCTGTAGCACCTAAATGACTGTTACTAGCGACCTGCGGATAACGTCAGCATCTTCAGCGTGATCCCTTCCATAGGAAGAGATACATTACTCTTTTAAAAAGATACTCATTTAGGAGAAAACGATCACAAAGTGATAAAATACAGAAGATAAACGCCTGTAACACCTAAACGATTGTCACTAGCGACCTGCGGATAACGTCAGCGTCTTTAGCGTGAAGCTTTTTATAGGAAGTAACCAAGAACTTTCTTTATAAGACTAACATTTAGGAGAAAACAAGCAAAAAGTGAGGAAGAACAAAAGAATAGCGCCTTCAGCTCCTAAACGACTGTTACTAGCGACCTGTGGTTGACGTCAGCGTCTTTAGCGTTAAGCGTTCCATTGGAAGAGACCCACAACTCCCTTTAAAAGACATACAATGTTTAATAAAACGAGCAAAAAGTGATAAGAAAAACAAAAACGTCTGTATTTCCTTAACGACTGTACTAGTGACCTGCGAATGATGTCAGCGTCTGCTGCGTGTAGCCTTTCATAGAAAAAGACCCACAACTCACTTTTAAAGACAAACATTTAGGAGAAAACTAGCAAAAAGTGATTAAAAACAAAATAAAAGGGCCTGCAGCTTCTTTACAACTAAGACTAGCGACTTGTGGATGACTTTAGGGTCTTCAGCGTGTATCCAGTATTAGGAAGAGACCCACAACTCCCTTGAAAAGACACACATTTAGGAGTAAACGAGCAAAAAGTGATAAAAAACTAAATAAAAAAGCTTTTATTTTCTAAACGACTGTTACTAGCGACCTACGGATGACGTCAGCGTCTTCAGCGTGAAGCCTACCATAGGTAGAGACACACAACTCCAATGTAAAGACACACATTTAGGAGTAATTAACAGGCGTTAAGGATCTACAGACGTTTTTCTTTTTCTTTTTTATCACTTTTTCTCGTTTTCTCCTAAATGTGTGTTTTTTCAAGAGAGTGGAGGCATTTTACCCTTTAAAGGCTTCACGCTGAAAACACTGACGTCAACCGCACGTCACTAGTAACAGACGTTTAGGAGATACAGGCGTTTATCTTTTGTTTTTTATAACTTTTTGCTTGTTTTCTCCTAAATGTGTTTCTTTTTAAGGAAGTTGTTGGTCTCTTTCAATGGAAGGCTTCACGCTAAAGACGCTGACGTCATCATCAGGTCGCTAGCAACAGTCGTTTACGAGCTGCAGGCGCTTTTCTTTTATTTTTTATCACGTTTTGCTTGTTTTTTCCGAATTGTGTGTCTTATCAAGGAAGTTGTGGGTCTCTTCCTAAGCAACGCGTAACTCTGAAGACGCTGACGTCATCCACTGGTCGCTAGTAACAGTCGTTTAGGAGATACAGGCGTTTTTCTTTTGTTTTATATCACTTTTTGATCGTATTCTCCCAAATGTGTTTCTTCTCAAGGGAGTTTTGGGTCTCTTCCTATGATAGTTTTTACGCTGAAGACGCTGACGTCATTTGCAGGTCGCTAGTAAAATCTTTTTAGGAGCTGCAGGCGCATTTCTTTTAATTTTCAACACTTTTTGCTTGTTTTCTCCTGAATGTGTGTCTTTTTAAGGGAGTTGTGGGTCTCTTCCTAATGAAGCCTTCACGCTGAAGACGCTGACGTTATCCGCATGTCGCTAGTAACTGTCGTTTAGGAGCTACATACGCTCTTCGTCATTTTTTTTATCATTTTTTGCTCGTTTTCTCCTAAATGTGTGTCTTTTCAAGGGAGTTGTGGTTCTGTTTCTATGGAAGGCATCACGCTGAAGACGCTAACGTCATTTACAGGTCGCTAGTAACAGTCGTTTACGAGCTACAGGCGCTTTTCTTTTGTGTTTATCACTTTAAGCTAGATTTCTCCTAAATGTGTGTCTTTACAAGGTAGTTGTGGGTCCCTACCTATGGAAGGCCTAACGCTGAAGACGCTGACGTCATCTGCAGGTTGCTAGTAACAGTCGTTTAGGAGCTGCTGGCGCTCTTCGTCATTTTTTATCTCTTTTTGCTCGTTTTCTTCTAAATGTGTGTTTTTTCAAGGAAATTGTTGGTCTCTTCCTATGAAAGGCTTCAAGCTGATGAAGCTGACATCATCCGCTGGTCGCTAGTAACATAAGGTTAGTTGCAGCAGGCGCTTTTCGTTTGTTTTTTAACACTTTTTGCTCATTGTCTCCAAAATGTGTGTCTTTTCAAGAGAGTTGTGGGTCTCTTCCATTTGAAGGCTTCACGCTGAAGACGCTGACATCATCATCAGGTCGCTAGTAACAGTCGTTTTCGAGCTGCAAGCGCTTTTCTTTTGTTTTTTTATCACTTTTTGCTTGTTTTCTCCTAAATGTGTGTCTTTTCAAGGTAGTGGTGTGGGCAGTTGCTATGGAAGGCTTCACTCTGAAGACGTTGACGTCATCCGCAGGTTGTTAGTAACAGTCGTTTAGGTGGTACATGCGTTAATCTTTTGTATTTTATTACTTTTTGAAGGTATTCTCATAAATGTATCTTTTCAAGGGAGTTGTGGGTCTTTTCCTATAAAAGGCTACACGCTGAAGACGCTGAAGTCATTCGCTGGTTGCTAGAAACAGTCGTTTGGAGCTACAGACGTTTTTCTTTTTCTTTTATATCACTTTCTGCTCGTTTTCTCCTAATTGTTTGTCTTTTCAAGGGAGTTGTGGGTCTCTTCCAATGGAAGGCTTCACGCTAAAGACGCTGACGTCATCATCAGGTCGCTAGTAACAGTCGTTTAAGAGCTGCAAGCTCTTTTCTTTTGTTTTTTATCACTTTTTGCACGTTTTCTCCTAAATGTGTATCTTTTTAAGGGAGTTTTTTGTCTCTCCCATATAAGGCTTCACGCTGAAGACGCTGACGTCATCTGCTGGTCACTGGTAACGGTCGTATAGGAGCTGCATACGCTATTCGTCATTTTTTATCTCTTTTTTCTCGTTTACTCCTAAATGTGTGTTTTTTCAAGGGAGTTGTGGGTCTCTTCCTATGACTGGATACACGCTAAAGACCCTAAAGTCATCCACAAGTCGCTAGTCTTAATTGTAATGAAGCTGCAGGCCCTTTTCTTTTGTTTTTTATCACTTTTTGCTCGTTTTCTCCTAAATGTGTGTCTTTAAAAGTGAGTTGTGGGTCTTTTCCTATGAAAGGCTACACGCAGAAGACGCTGACGTCATCCGCAAGGTCGCTAGTAACAGTCGTTAAGAAAATACAGACGTTTTTTTTTATCACTTTTTGCTCGTTTTTTTAAACATTGTATGTCTTATAAAGGGAGTTGTGGGTCTCTTCCAATGGAAGGCTTCACGCTAAAGACGCTGACGTCGTGTGCAGGTCGCTTGTAGCAGTTGTTTATGAGCTACAGGCGCTCTTCGTCATTATTTTATCCCTTTTTAATCGTTTTCTCCTAAATGTGTGTCGTCTCAAGGGAGTTTTGGGTCTCTTCCTATGAAAGGTTTTACGCTGAAGACGCTGAAGTCATTTGCAAGTCGCTAGTAAAAGCCTTTTAGGAGCTGCAGGCTCTTATCTCTTAATTTTCAACATTTTTTGCTCGTTTTCTCCTAAATGTGTGTTTTTTCAAGAGATTTGAGGGATTTTTCCTGTGGAAGGTTTTACGCTGAAAACAATGACGTCATCTGCACGTCACTAGTAACGGACGTTTAGGAGATACAGGCGTTTATCTTTTGTTTTTTATAACTTTTTGCTCGTTTTCTCCTTAATGTGTGTCCTTTCAAGGTAGTTGTGGGTGTCTTCCTATAGAAGGCTTCAATCTGAAGATGCTGACCGCAATTGCAGGTCGCTAGTAACAGTCGTTTAGGATCTGAAGGCGCTATTCTTTTGTTCTTTCTCACTTTTTGCTTGTTTTCTCCTAAATGTGTGTCTTATAAATGGAGTTCTTGGTGTCTTCCTATGAAAAGCTTCACGCTAAAGACGCAGACGTTAGCCGCAGGTCGCTAGTAACAGTCGTTTAGGTGTTACAGGCGTTTATCTTCTGTATTTTATCACTTTTAGATCGTTTTCTCCTAAATGTGTCTTTTCAAGGGAGTTGTGGTTCCGTTCCTATGGAAGGCTTCACGCTGAAGACGCTGACGTTATCATCAGGTCGCTAGTAACAGTCGTTTAAGAGCTGCAAGCTCTTTTCTTTTGATTTTTATCACTTTTTGCACGTTTTCTCCTAAATGTGTATCTTTTTAAGGGAGTTTTTTGTCTCTCCCATATAAGGCTTCACGCTGAAGACGCTTAGGAGAAAACGAGCAAAATGTGATAAAAAAAAGAAAAAGAAAGACGTCTGTAGCTCCTAAACGACTGTAACTAGCGACCTGCGTATGACTTCAGCGTCTTCAGCGTGTAGCCTTTCATAGGAAAAGACCTACAACTTCCTTGAAAAGACACACATCTATGAGAAAACGAGCAAAAAGTGTTAAAAACAAAAGAAAAGCGTCTGCAGCACCTAACCTATGTTACTTACGACTAACCGTTGACGTCAGCTTCATCAGCGTTAAGCCTTCCATAGGAAGAGACCCAAAACTGCCTTGAGACGACACACATTTAGGAGAAAACGAGCAAAAAGTGATAAAAAACCAAAGAAAAGAGCTTGCAGCTCTTAAACGACTGTTACTAGCGACCTGATGATGACGTCAGCGTCTTCAGCGTGAAGCCATCTATTGAAAGAGACCCACAACTCTCTTGAAAGACACACAATTAGCAGAAAACGTGAAAAAGTGATAAAAAAGAAAAAGAAAAACGTCTTTAGATCCTTAACGCCTGTTGCTACCGACCTGCGGATGACGTCAGCGTCTTTAGCTTAAAGCCAATCATAGGAAAAGACCCACAACTCCTTTGAAAAGACACACAATTAGGAAAAAACAAGAAAAACGTGATAAAAAACAAAAGAAAAGAGCCTACATTTCGTAAACGACTGTTGATAGCGACATGATGATGACGTCAGCGTCTTCAGCGTGAAGCCATCTATTGAAAGAGACCCACAACTCCCTTGAAAAGACAAACAATTAGGAGAAAACGAGAAAAAGTTATAAAAAAAAAAAACAACTGTAGCTCCTAAACGACTGTTACTAGCGACCTGCGAATGACGTCAGCGTCTTCAGCGTGAAGCCTTCCAAAGGTAAAGACACACAACTCCCTTGTAAAGACACACATTTAGGAGTTATCGAGCAAAAAAGATAAAAAAATGACGAAGAGCGTCTGCAGCTCCTAAACGACTGTTACCAGCGACCAGCAGATGACGTCAGCAATTTCAGCGTGAAGCCTTACATAGGTAGAGACACACAACTCCATTGTAAAGCCACATATTTACGAGTAAACGAGCAAAACGAGATAAAAAATGACGAAGAGTGTCGGCAGCTCCTAAACGACTATTACTAGCGACCTGCGTATGACTTTAGCGTCTTCAGCGTGAAGCTTTATATAGAAAGAGACAAACAACTCCCTTGAAAAGATACACATTAAGGAGAAAACGAGCAAAAAGTGATAAAAAACCAAAGAAAAGAGCTTGCAGCTCTTAAACGACTGTTACTAGCGACCTGATGATGACGTCAGCGTCTTCAGCGTGAAGCCATCTATTGTAAGAAACCCACAACTCCCTTGAAAAGACACACAATTAGGAGAAAACGAGAAACAGTGATAAAAAAGAAAAAGAAAATCGTCTGTAGATCCTTAACGCCTGTTACAAGCGACCTGCGGATGACGTCAGCGTCTTCCGCGTTAAGCCTTCCAAAGGTAATAACACACAACTCCATTGTAAAGACACACATTTAGGAGTTATCGAGCAAAAAGAGATAAAAAAAATGACGAAGAGCGTCTGCAGCTCCTAAACGACTGTTACAAGCGACCAGCAGATGACGTCAGCATCTTCAGCGTGAAGCCTTATATAGGAAGAGACAACCAACTCCCTTGAAAAGACACACAATTAGGAGAAAACGAAAAAAATTGATAAAAAATAAAAAGAAAAACGTTTGTAGATCCTTAACGCCTGTTGCTAGCGACCTGCGGATGACGTCAGCGTCTTTAGCTTAAAGCCAACCATAGGAAAAGACCCACAACTCCCTTGAAAAGATACACAATTAGGAAAAAACTAGCAAAACGTGATAAAAAACAAAAGAAAAGCGCCTGCAGCTCGTAAACGACTGTTGATAGCGACATGATGATGATGTCCTTTAGCTACTACACGGCAGTAGCTTGCGACCTGCGGGTGACGTCATCGTCTTCAGCGTGAACGCTTCCATACGATGAGACACATCACTGACGCGAAATGACGCAAATTTGGGAGAAAACAAGAAAAAAGTGAAGAAAACAGAAAAACGCCTGTAGCTACTAAACGGCTGCTAATAACAACCTGCGGGTTACGGCATCGTCTTCAGTGTGACCGCTTTCATAGGATGAGACCCATAAATGACGCGAAGAGACGCACATTCAGGTGAAAACAAGCAAAAAGTAAAGAAAACAGAAAATTGTCTTTAGCTCCTAAACAACTGCAGCTAGCGGCCTTCGAGAGACGTCATCGTCTTAAGCGGGAACACTTACAAAAGATGAGACCCATAACTCACGCAAAAAGACACACATTTGGGAGAAAACAAGCAAAAAGTGAAAAAAACAGAAAAACGCCTTTAGCTCCTAAACCAATCCAGCTATCTATTTTTCCTAAATGTGTGTCCTTTCAAAGGAGTTGAGGGTCTTCTTATATGGATGAATTCACGCTGAAGACGCTGACGTCTTCTGCAGTTCGCTAGAACCAGTCATTTAGGAGTAGAAGACGCTTTTCTTTATTTTTATATCACAATTTGCTTGTTTTCTCCTAAATGTGTGCCTTTACATTAGAGTTGTGTGTCTCTTCTAATGGAAGGCTTCACGCTGAAGACGCGAACGTCATCTTCAGATCGCTAGTAACAGTCGTTTACGACCAGCAAGCGTTTTCGTTTGTTTTTTATCACTTCTTGCTCGTTTTCTCCTAAATGTGTGTCTTTTTAAGGTGTTTGTGGGTCTCATCCTATGAAAGGCTTTACCGTGAAGACGCTGACGTCATGCGCAGGTCGCTAGTAACAGTCGTTTAGGAGCTGCACGTGCTTTTCGTTTGTTTTTAATCACTTTTTGCACGTTTTCTCTTAAATGTGTGTTATCACAAGGAAATTGTGGGTATCTTCCTATGGAAGCTTTTACCCTGAAGACTATGACTTCATCATGAGGTTGCT